>CM074310.1:3933200-4305700 GCA_037194245.1 Opsariichthys bidens | reverse complement strand
GAAAATCTGATCTGAACTTCATAGGGTTGGGTACCGAAACCAGTACGGCACCAGTACCTATAGAACCGGTATGCACCGGACCGAATCAGAATGCGAATGTCGGTGCCTCATTTCGGTGCATCTTAAATGCCAGAAGTGATTGAAATATTTGTCCTCTGGTGTTTGACACGGACGTAAGAAGCATCAGATTCGTCAACACGACTGATCGCTAGTTAAATTTAAATACTGCATTCAAGGGGTGTCAGAATGCTCGGAAAAATTACGCGTCAAACCTAATGAAACATTTGAGGGCACGTGGAGTATGAGCGTGTTTGACCGCTTGCGGACATCAGTGTGGACGACCCCAGCCCCAGTAAGCGGGACAGTCTTCCCATATTGTCTGCATTTTCAAACAGGCCTCATCGACACCATCTGAGAGAGTTTTCTCCTGTGCAGGACATGCAATAATTCAGGACAGGTGTCATTATGCCAGAGATGGCAAATATAGACATATTTCTGCAAAAAGAATTGCTGAAATTTGAAGCTGTTAAATTATTGTAGTTGAGCTAGTTGGCTTAGATTTTACTGTTGTTGTGTTTTGTATTTACTTATATATTCATGTATACTTTAAACTTTTAATATATTGTTCAATTTAAAGAACTTTTTTTGTCCAGTAAAAAGGTATTCTTGACCGAGTCATCCACCATCATTTTGTGTGTTTTTTTTTTTTTAAAGTATCGGTTCAGGCACTGTTTTGGTATAAAACGGCTTTGTCTTCTAATTACTTCTGCGTTAATTCAAACTGTCACATAAATACTGGGATTCAGGTTTAGAAATCGGATATAAACACTGAGGTCTATGGTAGCAAAAAATTGAGTAGCCTAAATCACCTTCTGAAATTAACATCATTTGAAATTTTACAGCATTACACCAGTAGATGGTGACTATGAAACTATATGAAAATTTCATTTCATGATTGCAGTGACAAATAGCATCACAGTAGATAAAATGTGATAGAAATGTCCCCTCCTTTGCACCTCATTTTTAGATCGCTTATTTGAGATAAAGTGAATGTAAATTATGCACGGTGCGAAGTGAGCGTTTCAGTCCATTCCTATACATTTAATAACTCTGAGCCAACAGACTATGAATGCCTGTGCGATTTTTACTTTTGCTTTCAAATTAGCGCCAGTTCGGGGTTGGCAATTGACCCGTCGCCAGCAGTTTGACTGACAGCCGATCTAACCAATAATAACCCTGAATCTGCCATTTTGTCCGACAAAGCGGTCAGGGGAGAACTTGAAAAATTGTGTACTTGTGTCTTTCCGCTCTTGAAACAACATTCCCTCTGATGTTCTATCATGTTTATTTGATGCTATAAATGAACTAGTATGAAGAGATGATCGGTTCACGAGCTACAGCGATCTGTCACGACACATTAAAGAGACACTATACGCTATTTATTGTTTAAACTTCTTTAAAAAAAACAACAACAATATTTTAAATATGAAACCACTTCATATCAAAAGTAACCTGCTCTGTCTTGTCTGTCGACGTGTTGTCAGCGTCATCTTTGCTCCGTGATGTATTTTTCACTTTGTGAGAACATGATGTGTGGCATGAGAGCGCATGGCTTGTCGGACATAGCAACAGCAACTAAAGGGGGCGGGTCTTTGCGAAGGGTCAATTGCTTGAATGGTGAGTTGTTATTATTCTTAAAAAAAACAACAACTAGCAGGGTTCCAGACTGCGACCAAAATGGTCGCATATGCAACCTTTTTTTAACGATGTGCGAGTAAAAATTTTATACAGTCGCATTTGTGCGAGTACATGATCATGTTATTCGCGCGTGTGTAACAGAACGAGGTATCAGCAGCTGCTGCCGTCCGTAACCGTTTTGCTTTCAAAATTAACAAAATTTATATAATGAATGAGTACATCATGAATCCATTTTCCAAACCGTGTTTTTGTCTTATCCTGAATCACTACGGCGCGCCTATAATAAGTGTTTATATTCGGACTATTTCAGACTGGGCTCGGCTGCGCTGCGGAGTATCACAGTCCCTGCGTGACTCGTCATAGACAAACAGAGAGAAGTAGTTCCGGCTACAATGTTCTTCCGCAAGACACATGCAGTTCTATTTATTAACCGCTAGAGAGCGAACGTACACGCGCATTGCACAATGATGATGAAACGCGCCAAATTTCGGAATTAAGCCATATAAAAATGAAAAGGTTAATCGCTGAATAATAATCATAAAAAAAAAAACAAAGTTTGGAGCTGAAGGATGCTGGTGGAAAGGACGAGCCATGCATACAGACACATGATGATGAGCGCACAGGTAGAAATGCATTAAGTTACTTCAACAGCAATGGCTTAGACCAGGGTTCCTCAATAGGCCGCGAGAGAATGTTTGGCCCGCGCTAATGTCAAATAGTGTTGTTAAGGTAATGTATATAAGCACGTCTCGGTCTCGAAAATTCAAACGCAGCATCATTGCTTTCATTGCGTAACCGCTGGTGAGTTAAACATGCTCGCGCTCCGCGCCAGTGGTCACGCGCGCTTAGTCTGTCAGCGACTCAAACTGACTGGACAAAATAGACTCAAATGTGAATGGACTAAAATGTTTGGTTTATTTTGTCTGACCAACCGCAACAAAGAAAGAAAGTAAACTGTATGTGAGAAAGTACATTGTTTGCTTTTATATTATTAGTTACAGAAAGGCAAACTAAAGGCTAATATTTTCTCATTTAAATTAAACATTCAGCAAATACACATTTATATCATTAAAACAAATCTCTGAATATCTAATTAACATTTAATTTCATAGACCTTGCAGATTTATTCGAATACAAAAGTGAGTGTAACCCGCGTGAACGCGTGTATTCTGTGCGTGACAGTCGATCCGTGTGAAATGAATTCAGACTTCAGTTCAGCTTCACGGGAAACGCGATCAAATATACATATAATATTACATTTGAATTAAAATAAATGTAAATTATAGATATATATATATATACATACCCGATTTATATCGGCCATCAGCCACTGTGATTTAATATATTTAAGATTAATATTAATCTTAATATTAAATATTAATATTTAAAAGTACTATTCATCAAGCATGCATTGATTAAAATTGTTGTAGCAAAAAAAAAAAAGTGCGACCAAATCATGTGCTGGTGCGACCAACTGACAAAATTGGTAGCACCAGTGCAACCAGTGGAAAAGTTAGTCTGGAGCCCTGACTAGTGATGTAACCGGTGTTGAGGCTGAACACCAACTAACGCAGCAAGCCTACTATAAATTAACAAAAAATGTTGGTTGGGTGACTTCTGACATTATCTACTAACATGAACATACTACATGTTCAAATAAAGTTATGACAAAAAAAAAAAAGCTTTATAAAATGATAAACCTCACAATTTGAAAAGTATTTCATTTGCTCCATGAATAGTTCTAGAAACTTTATTATCTGTATTGCTTATAGAATGCACATTAGCTTGTCATCAACTGGTTAAAATTTAGTGCATAAAAATATGATTAGTTCAGTTGTCTAGCAGAAGCTCACACTTTAAAGAAAATGTGATTCTCAGTGTATCCAGAATTGTGTCGCTCTAATTTAAACCCTTAAAAATAGATCACTGGTCAACCCTTCTTTTGGCAGCAATAACATTCACCAAACATTCAATCTGTGGATCAGAGCTGCATATCTTCTGTGATATTGATTTAGGTTGTAACAATAAGAGGTCATGTAAGAAAGTCTTAAGAATGAGTGTAATCAATTGTGTGCTATAAAAAACAACAGAACAGAAAACAAACACCAAGAAGATGACACAATGGGAGGCCATCAGATTGACAGTGCCATTTATATTCATTCTAATATGTAAGCTTGCATGGTGAACAGATGACATGATCCTGAAAAACAAGAACACAATTTCATTTTTCCACAGAGAGCATTAAGGGCAGAGTCAAAAAGAAGCCTCTTCTCCGATCAGAGGGCGCCCTGCGGATTTACTCTCTCCACCTTTGTTGTTTTCTACAAGTACCATCCGATGGATAGAAAATGAAATAAAAAAATAGATATAAAAAGAAACGCTCTAGGAGCTTAAAGTTGCAAGAATGTCAACGTCGTTTTTGCTAGCCCATTACCGTAGCTAGAGGCAAAGAGGGGTAAAAAGGAATAGACCGAGATAGTCCTCTAATCTTGGAGCCACTCAAAAAGCATTGAATGAAAAGTCTTTTACTGCCACACACACGCTATACTGTGAGAGGTTTTATGTTGAGTGATGCCCAAAATATATTGGCATCAGATTTGTTTTCAACTAGTGCACTTAAGGGTTCTTCTAAGGGCTCAGACGCCATCCTTTAAAGTCTGAGCTTCTGCTTCATCTGAACATTTTAACTTCCTTCAGGTGCAGAAATAAACAGTTATACTTCGTATTTACCAGCTAGAAAGAGATATTATTTGAGAAAGTTTGCGCCATATGGCCAAGAAGCACCTATAAATTGTCAGCTGTGAAATAGAGAAGAAAATAATCTTTAGAATTACAATAAAAAGGGGAAAGAGCTCAAACTTGAGCACAGGAATTAATGCAGAACCGACCCACTTATATCTGAAAATTTAATTACGGCAATTCAATTGTATTAGTATTATTTATAAAAATAAAAATACTGGCTAGTTTATTTTTAATTTTTTTTTTTTTTAAGTAAACGCTTTTCTTGAAATTTGCTGCACAACATTTTAAGTCTTTTTCTATTAGCAAATTAAATATTTTATTGAATACTGTTGTTTCACACTATGATTGTAGATTGTTTGCAAGTTTTTTGATGTAATTACACATATTAGTTTATTGTGATGCTGTGACAGTGTTTATTCCAAGGCTGTAATTTTATCTAAAATTCAAATATACAAGTTTATAAATCTTATAATATAAAGATAAGTGCACAAGTATTCAATTGACCGTTCACAAAGACCCGTCCCCTTCAGTTACTGTTGCTTTGAAGTAGTTTCCAACATTTCAAATGCACCTGGGAATATTCATAGAGCATAAAGTAGTAGAGTACATACAGCAATGTCTGTGCTATACCATTATAGTCAGTCTCTCTTGGAGGACGAAAAATATATAGCTACTCTATGACTGTTTTCTATCATTGAAGTCTGGGAGGATCTAAACTACTTTCACTGAGTGGTCGGTAATTACCACTTTTGAGAATGAGATCTAGGAGAACAGCCATAATGGATATAGTGTGCTTCCCTGGCCTAATCCACAGATGATTTTGCTCAATGTTCATATATTCTGTTGAGCCAAACGAAGGCCTGAGAGAGTGAGAGTACGTCTTTGAATGTACAGTAAGTTGGTTTACTGCCAAAAAAGTGCATAAGATCACTACACACTGCCCACTGAGCTGGTCTTGCTGCACGTTTCCAACATCCCAAAAGAAAAATGATGATTTTTTTTTATTATAATAGTATTATTTGTGAAATAAAATGGGACTAAAATCACATCAATGCCATCGATCAAAGTGCCCTTATATTACCTCTCATGTAGTGAGTAATATAGCTGTTTGTGAAAGTAAAGGGTCTGCAAGGTTTCGAAGATTAAAGTGCACGATAAATAGAGCTATTTTCTCCCAAAAGAAAGAACCGGTTGAGAACTGCCTGAAAGAGTCGACAGTAATTCCAGTCGTACTTCCTGCACAAACCCAAGTAGGTTTGTGACAAAATGTCATAATGCTAGCCTATGGTTGTCATTGGCTGCCACTGAACAATGTCTACTTGTAAGTGTTTGGTTTGTGTTTTCAACATGAGAAGTTTTCTGTGCTTCGAAAGGAAATCCTTTAATTGAGACGATAAAACATCCGCTACCGTTACTGTTCGTATCACTGTGTATTCAAGTGCTCAAGAAGCCTCCAGAGCCGAAATACAGTTATGATAATAGCGTTTCGTTTCCAACATGTAAGCGGTAGATTAATCACAACAGACTAGGCCATCTGACCAATCACAGCAGAGTAGGCTCTCGGAAAGGAGGGGTTTT
Source organism: Opsariichthys bidens (assembly GCA_037194245.1). Classification (NCBI taxonomy): domain Eukaryota; kingdom Metazoa; phylum Chordata; class Actinopteri; order Cypriniformes; family Xenocyprididae; genus Opsariichthys; species Opsariichthys bidens. The sequence continues at coordinate 4,299,682 of CM074310.1, read as the reverse complement.
ATGGAGACCTAATCTTTGGTCGAACCATTTCAGACACCGGGAAAAGAGGTGAAGCTGCAATGCATGTTATGGAAAAAAGTGTTTTTCGACCTTGGATGCACCTATTGTAGGTGACCTCCATAACAAAATTAGGAAACTAAAATAGCATAATAGTAACAATTCATTTTATTTAATGAAAAAACAAATTAATAAAATGTAGGGATGTTTGAGCTTAATAACAGTTCTAACCTGTGTGCAAAATTTATAATAAATCAAAAATGGGGCCAAACCCAAATCAATCTACACATTTTGCACGCATATTTTTTGAGTAATTTCACATATGGAATTAAGTAACCTCTACTCAACTAAGTTAAGCAAATTTAACAAAGAAAAGCAGGCATTTTAACTAGGCTAAAACGTTGAGTAATTTCTACTTAGTTGAAGTTTCCTTTGCAATACATTTTACTCAAACAATATAATTAAATTAAACCATGCTTCAAAGTGAATAAATAATACAACAGATATTGTGTAGACACCATTTCTATTAGAAGTGAGGCAGCACCTGAACACAGAGACCTTAAAACTTGTTACACAATGACGGTAACATTCGGTGGATCGTTTTTGAGTATGAATGTGCCATTTTGAGTAAAAAAAAAAAAGGTCACAAATGGCAAGTTACTAAATCTAACCACAAAAGCAATGATAAAATAGTGTAAATACAGCTGGAAAAAAGCTAAATGAATTATTCAAGGCCCAATGTATGATGGGAACACCAGTATCAGAAAAGTTGAGTAGTTTTACATAATTTTATAATTTTGATATTCCCGCTTTCATTTCTAGCTTGAATCACCACGTCACAAAGACCCGCCCCCATTTAGTTACTGTTGCTATGTCCGACAAGCCATGCGCTCACGCCACACATCATGTTCTCACGCAGTGAAAAATAGATCCCGGAGCAAAGAGGACACTGATAGCGCGTCGACAGACAAGACAGAGCAGGTTACGGTTGATATGAAACGATTTCATATTTAAAATATTGTAATTTTTTAAAGAAGTTTGAACAATAAATAGCGTATAGTGTCGTGACAGATCTCTGCAGCTCTTTCCAGCGGCTCGTGAACCGATCATCTCTTCATACTAGTTCATTTATAGCATCAAATAAACACGATTGAACATCAGAAGGAACCTGACTGCTTTGTCAGACAGAATGGCGGCATCTGGGTTATGATTGGTCAGATGGCCTGTCAATCAAACCGCTGGCGAAGAGTCAATCGAGTACTAATACAGAATTTACTTTTTATTCTTGCCTTAACTAACTTTTTCATGTAGAAATAACATTTGTTTCTTCTGTAGCATTTACTTCATCATAAAATCATTTTTATCAGTGTAGCAAAATTCAGTGCCGGCACCCAAAAATAACTGCGCTTTCTTTATCAATATCCCAAACACTTACTAATTTATTTTGTTGCATAAATGTGTTTAGATAGCATTACTGGCAACACAGGTGAACCGCGGCGGGTCAATTTAATAGTGAAGCGCCGACTTGGACCTCTGTTTGCACACATCACTGTTTATTAGAGTGAAAGGATTGAAAATAATGCTTCTGTAAACAAATAATAGGCTTGCAGGGCGTGCTACACCATTCTGTAAACAACACACACACCTGATGCTTAACGAAAAGAAAAACAAAATAAGCTTAGATGGGTCTGTTTGCTTTCAACTCTTGTCCTGATGGTTCTATTGCAGGTGCTCATCAAAGAGGGGATCTTTTATTGAAAACCCTTTGAAGTCAGACACATTTGCCATTAAATTTACTAAAAGCACAGTAACACATGTTGAACATAACAGAATAAACACATTCCTGCACATGATGCTCATTTTGACAAAGTCTCTGGTGAATAAACACGTTTTCATCTTACAAACTCATTTAAATTTGCATGTTTTTAGCATGTAGAAACAGAATGTCCAGTGCATAAACACACACACACACACACATTGCACATTCCATAGACAAAATGATTTTTATACTGTACAAACTGTATAATGCATCCTCTAACCCTAAACCTGCCCATCACAGAAAACTTCCACGTTTTCAAAAAACATGATTTATAAGCCGTTTTCCTCATGGGGACCCAAAAATGTCACCACAAAGACAAGGATTTTGGATTTTCCCATCTTTGTGGGTACATTTTGTCGCCATAACGTAGGGTACAACTGAAACACACACACACACACACAATGCACAAGAGCTTTATGTACTTGCTGTTGCTGTTAATGAGCCGGGATACTGTTCAGTGGATCCGTGACAACTGCAATGTCATTGTTTACTATGTGTAAACTGACCCTCTACTGTATCCTCCTTCCATAGCCTTGATGCATCAGTAGAGAATGATAAATATGTAATAAATAAAGACAAATTGCAGTCTTTAAGTGCTCTAAAACTGTAGCAATAATAAATAAGACGAGGGAAAACATATCTTCATCTCTTCTTAATGGCTTTTAGAAAATTAGAAATAAAATAATAAATTTGGAGAAGTTCTGTCTAAGACAAAATATGCTGGAGATGCATAAATAAAGAAGTGGAGATGCAACTACTAAAGCCTATAAGCTCATCTTAAGCAAACATGCTTCAAACAAATCTCTCTTATATTTGAAAACTATATTTTTATTTTAGATTTTTTTTTTTGATATTGTATATTAAAAAGTATTGTATGTAAATTACTTTAATTAAACCTACTACTTTAAAATAAAATGTAACACTTAAAGGGATAGATCACCCAAAAATGAAAAATTTCTCACCATTTACTCCTCCCTCATTGTTGTTCCAAACCTGTATGACTTTTTCTTTTGTGAAACACAAAAGATGATATTTTGAAAAATGTTCCTAACTGAACGGTTTTGATTCACATTGACTTCCATTGCATGAACAAAAAAATACAACACAAGTCAATGGGAACTGAAATTTTGGTCTTTAACAACTCAATTACTCGCCCTTATGTAGTTGCAAACCCATAATATTTTTGTTCATCTTCAAAATACAGATTAATGCTTTTAATCAAAACGGACAGATTTCTGCCCCTCCACTTTATCTCTTGCATCTCCATATTTCCTTTTTTTTTTTTTTTAATAAACCATTATATCTATAAATCTTTACATCTGTCAGTGGGTTTTGCAAATAATTAACCAATGTAAATTATTTAAAAAAAAAAAAAGAGCTTCTGATTAAACCTTGTAACTCCACTGTCTCTACTTATTTGTAATGCAAAGGTAAAATAAAATAAAAATAAATGAATAAATAAAAAAGTATAGCATTATCTTTAAAACCTTTTCTTTACACTAAAAATGAGCAACCACATGTAGCCAAAATAAACTGAATAACCTGTAGGTTAATGAAAAAGTTATGCCGTTTTAGATGTGGCCGTTCGAATGATGGACAAAACACGTATGTCCGACGTTCACATGCACAGTTTTGACCAAAAACTCGCCACGAGTTACAACCCATTTAAACATCTTTGTATTCTTTAATGCAAAAGGTATACAAATCAGGGTACTTTTTAACCTCTTCGTCTATTTAAGCCTCCATTGTCGCATGTGTTCTGGTCTGTTCCGTTTATGCAGTTTTTCTTCGACTACCTTGTGAATCGACGGCACGGTTGCCACCTTGTGGATGAACTAATTACTGCATTAAACACGCATGTGACCGGCGTATACGAAGTATCGCGGAACCAAAAATATGGTGGTACGTGTACTATTCTGGTGATACATTCGCACTGTACACTGACCCTCAGATACTCATAAAAAGTGAAGTATACTTAGGTGTTCAGACATACAGGTTTTCCTCACGACACACACAATATTTTATATAACTTGATGCCACCCCAATTGGACGAAATCCAAGAAAACCGACACAATGACATTGCTACGAATCAAATTTGTATAGGATAAGTTACAGTGACAGTGAATTATATAACATATAAAATGTTCTCTAGAGCATAAAATACATGTTCTCTTTATCTGGCTTCTGTAATTCTTATAGGACCAATGAGGGGCCACAACAATAGCTCACTTCCTGTCACAAACACACACACCGCACTGATGACCCTGGGCTGGTATGGGGCATCCAGCGCTGAGCCAGCACTCCACATCCCCCTGTCAGCAAGTCCAGGTCCTTTATCAGTTGGGCTTAATTACAGAGGAGGGGTCCTCGTGTGGGCAGAGAGAGGACAGGGAGAGCTGACTACAACACTGACATGCTCTTACATCACATTCTTCATGGGTTAAAAACTCAAGTTTTTCAAAATACAGTCAGATAATGGTAAAACACAAAAGGTACATTCACAAAGGTCTGCTGTGACTGGATTATCTCATAACAGTTGCCTTACTGAGAATCAATGACAGAAGGACATTTGCCATTCCAGAGAACAAATCAGATAATGCACTGATCAGGATACTCAACATAAAGGGATTTCCTCTAGTGCCAGAGGACACAGGGAGTTCCTAGAAAGAGATCGAAAAACTTTAGAGGCCTGTGTAAACATTACAAAGCAGATTACAGCTCTAGTAAGCTGAATAGACAAACATCTTTAAAGAAAACATCCCACCTTAGGTCTATAAACCCTTAGTATGCTCAAAAAAAAAATGACAGAACTTGATCTAAAGAGAAAGCTCTTTTCAGCTAATTGCACAAATTCAAGGTCAATGGCTAAACAATGACAGAAGAGGAGTTGAGAATGTGCTGCGTTCAGATGTCTCTGAGCACATTAAAGAAAGCCGAGGTAGACATGTAATCCCTTTGCAGGATGGAATCTCAGTGGATTGCTCTGTGCTTTGTTTGAAACCGTTTTCCCCCCTGCTACTTTCATCCATCCAAATTGATAGACTGCTTTGTATGTTTGCAAAATGTTCTAAAACAATGTGTATGCAAGTAAACAGTCTGTAAATAGTGTGAATATTTAAATATTTAACTAGAACACATCATCTTACTTCGCGGCGTTTAAAAAAAGATCTGTTTAAAACACATTCTTTGAAATGTACTCTTTGTAATTATGTTAGATTAATAAGGTTTTTTTTAAATGTAAGAAAAGGTTCTCGTATATAAATATCATGTGGTGTAACCATCAAGTAATACATTTTTCTTACATAATGAATACATGTAAATGCACACATTTTAATGACCAATTTTTAAATATATTTTTCTAAAGTTAAAAGCATTTTAAAAATATCTTCCATAAATGATCAATTCATAAATAAACATTTATACATATATATATATAAAATGTTTCAATCAGGTTATTGCACATCCTAAACTATTACTCATATTTATAATTTAATATACTTATAAAACATATTGAATACATGTGACTTTGGTGGGTTTAAAAGTTTAAATATGAATAAGCAGTTAAGCATTTTTTTCCAGGAAATAAAAATAAAATATTATACCAAACAACTTAGTGGTTTCTTTTCAAGAATTGAATTATTTTAACAAAACAAAACCAACCAAAACTAAGCGAAACAAACCAAAACACAAAAAACAATAAACAGCAAAGCAAAACTAAATCCACAGATAAACATTTAAAAAAAAAAAAAAAAAAAACACCAGATATAACTGACAATCTGTGAACTTTCACATTGTATTTTTAAATGTACTATGATTTGGAACCTTAAAATAATCTCTCTTACAATTTAGGACCGAACGTATACTTATTAACAGAAAGAAAGTCTTTAAAAGAGAACTACTATTCAGCTTTCCAGGAAGCTGTGTCACCTTATGTCTTTATCTAGGTCCAAGATACAAATTGCTGCCAGTGGCAGGTACAATGCAGTGTTCAGCATGTTCCTGAAGGCACGGGGATTCACACTAGAGCCCGTCTTTAAAAAAACACTGACTGTGAGATAAGATTAGAGGGAAATATAGCTGCTCACTGAAGATAAGAGGTGACTAATTCCTGATGCCTGGGGCATAGTGCCTCCCAAATCCTCACTGCAGATCCCTGTAGTCTGACGTCATGGTTCAAAAGATGAGGAAACTGAGTTAACAGTGAAGCTCTTCAGGTTCCACAATATTTCCATAACCTATACACTCCGGTCTGGATATTGGACAAATGAAGTTAGTTTTCAAGAAAAACAGGAGGCACCTGCACAGAATTTTTAAAGCCATTTAAATTCATTCCGATATAATGTGAAGCATCTACCTCATCATAAATATGATGATATTTTCCAGTGATAGTCCATTACAGTAAGGATGTAGTGATATTAAAATCTTTTTCATGTTATGGCTGATAACCACAGGCATTAAACACTTTTTTTTAAAGATTAACTTTGTTGACAGCAAATGTAATCTAAATGTAAAAACAAGGGAAATTAAGAAGGACAAATGAATATATTTAATAACAGTTGTTGATATAGATGTCCAACATGAACCGATACACTGAGAAAAAAAACTGTAACTGTTAGATATTAATATTAAGATATTAATTTTGTTGTCGCAAAGAGTAATATAATAATTATTTTTCATTGACCTTTTCGTATTAACAGATGGGGAATTGGCTGTTGAAAAACCCAAGTAAAGGATTAGATCACTTCAATGCAATTTGGACCTTCAACCCATTGGTAACTGTTGAAGTTCACTATATGGAGAAAAATCCTGGACTGTTTTCCTCAAATACCTTAATTTCTTTTCAACATTTTGGATGAGATTGGGAGTGATTGGGATTTAGGGGAGTAAATTATGGGGTAATTTGAGTTCTGAAGTGGACTAATCCTTAAATAATGTGTCATTCATTCATCTTAATATTTGGAGGTTGCGTCCCGCTTCATGACTATGGTAGTAACGTCCCAAGAACTCACAAAACCAAACCCTCAGCAAAGGACATACGTCTGGCACAGGCTCAAAGGCAGATCATTACATCATGCATGGATGGATACATGCAGTTCCCAATCACTCCCCTTGACTAAACGGCCCAGTCAATGACAGGCTAATGGGTTTGCACCCCTCATCATTGACACTGGCACCGACATCGACACAGCAACAGCCTGCAGTGCTGAGAGACATATGGACCACCTGCCGTTGAATATGATGAGTTCTAATAGAGGGAGGTGAGACAGCAGTGTTAAACCTGAAGGGGCTACTCATCAGCAAAGTCTAATCAATGTGTGCTCACCAGAGCCTTTATCCAATGCCCTTTAACAGCACAAGAGCTTAAAAAAACAAGACTGTAGCGAACATACTTTGAGCAGGTTTGAAACTGAATTGCGTTGAGTCTCGATCTATTCCGCCCTCTTCTACTGTCAAACAAAAGGCAAAAGAATATTGACATAGATGTAAAGAATACAAAACTGCAGAGGTTCTGTATACATATGAGCTCAAAGGGATTTAAAGAAAATCTCTCTCTTATACTTCATGAACCAGCGTGACAAAGGTTGGAACATCTTTGGTGAGAAGGAACAATGCTTCTCTATTGTTATATTTACCCATGATCCAATGGGATTCTGGAGCTCTTTTTAAATGCAAACAATGAAAGAAGGGCCAGTGCCGCACTTCGCAAAATATCATGTCCAACAGTGTCTGCGAATGAGTCAGCATTACAAACAGCTCTGCAGAAATAAAACACCCCGGAGTACCACAGGTAAGATAGGAAGGTGTACAATATCCTGTATCCAGTTTTCAATCTTTCAACATGTAGACATTAATTCAGAGAACGGTGTGACTCGCCTAGCATCTAAATTAGCCTTAAAAAACTGTTATGTACACGTGATCAATGCACATATCTCAACCCCCCAAAAAAATTAAAAAATTTAATTCAAGTGCACTAAACCCATTTGTTGCTGCTGTTTTTATGTGCTTCAAATACAAAATGTTTGCCAGGGTTTCCATGAATGATGTTCATGATGCGGATGTGAGCATAGACTCCTGATAGTTTCCTGACTAATTTATTTGAATTATATTTTGTGATATGAGCATGACCGTATTAATATAATTGCAGGACTATGTTTACAAGCTTCACCTTAATCACATTATAAGGGTGGATATAAATGTAGCTTTGAAGGCAAGCTAATACCAACCATAGTCACTGCTGAATATGTATTTACAAGTACAAGTATCTTTACTTTAGAATATTTTGATTTTTATTGTACTTTTTGCTCAACTACAATTCATAAAAACATGTCATTGCTCGTCATTTTGAACTGAAAAAATCATCACCAAAGACTTTAGATATGATCGTCACCCGCTCCGAGGTACATTGGCGGTGTCTGATTTGTGAACAAGCTGATTCTTTTCAATAAAACGCTTCACAATTCGTACTGAAGGATACAATTACATTGTACTTGAGTTAATAACTCACTGATTCAAATGATCCGGTCAGAATGCGACCAGTTACTGTTACAATACACTAAATACAGGCCAAAAACAGGAAATCCTAAATGATCTCACATGCCGCAATAAGTTACTAATGCTAAATTTTAGGATTTATTATTGTAAACGAGAATCATACAGTTTTTAGGTCAGTCTGAACTAAATTTGCTGTAAAAGGGTTGTATGAAATGCTTGAATGTGGACATTACAGCATTTGTGCATTACCGTCTGAACGGAGAAGGTTTTAATTAAAAACAAAACAATGTTAAAGGGGACCTATTGTGCCCATTTTTACTTCTCCCCCGATAGCTCAGCTTGGCCAGACAGCCAAGCTCTAGGAAGGGTTCTGGTCATCCCAAACATCTTCCATTTAAGGATTATGGAGACCACTGTGCTCTTGGGAACCTTAAGTGCAGTATAATTTTTTGTAACCATGGCCAGACCTGTGCCTTGCCACAATTCTGTCTCGGAGTTCTTCAGGCAGTTCCTTTGACCTCATGATTCTCATGTGCTCTGACATGCACTGTGAGCTTTAAGGTCTTATATAGACAGGTCTGTGGCTTTGCTAATCAAGTACAATCAGTATAATCAAACACAGCTGGACTCAAATGAAGGTGTAGAACCATCTCAAGCCATGTGATATTTCAGTTTTTCTTTTTTTAATAAATCTGCAAAAATGTCAACAATTCTGTGTTTTTCTGTTAATATGGGGGTGCTGTGTGTACATTAATGAGGAAAAAAATGAACTTCAATGATGGCTGCAATATAACAAAGTGTGGAAAATATAAGGGGGTCTGAATACTTTCCGTACCCACTGTACATGATAAAAGTCAGATTTTCGTGATGTGTCCACTTTAAAATAATACAAATGAATGCCAATGGATCTTCCCTGCTGCCGTAGCAATCTCAAATGATATAAAACTAGTATGTGTGCAAAGCGTTTGTCTTAAAATGTTAGTACATTTTGCCCTGTTTTTATATTTTGTTTATATGTCAACACACATTTACACACATGTTTTTTTTTTTCCTCATTTTTATATACAATGATATATTTGTGTTATTTTTTACCTTTGAATTATCAGAAATGATCAGTAGTAGCTAGTTATCGGTGTACGGTAACAAAATAAAATGTTTTCTTACCTACAGATTATTGCATACTAAGTGGCCAACGTACTTATTGACTAGTGCTGGCAACTTAATTCATGATTCATAATGATGTCAGACTGAACTCTAACCTATATAAGCCCTTTACACCTAGTAGAATGGAATATATATTGCATAATATGTAAACATTCATCAATTAGTACTTTTCACTTGTAATACTTAATGCATTAAAAATCAAGTACTTTTGTATGGTTACTCAAGTAAAATCAAAAAGGGGGTACCTAATACTTTTACTGGAGTAATGTTTTATTAGTGTATTTGTACTTTCTCAAGTACTTGATTTGTGTATTTCATCCACCACTAACAAACAGCCACGTCGCCAACCTAAATATCTCACTGTTTGCCACAAAAGTCTTTTGGCACTGAGTACTCTGGGTTAGACAGATTTTCAATAAACTCGCACACAAAAAAAGTGCTGAACCACTCTAAAAGAAGCCCCATTTCTCACTGGACGCTGGACAAACAGAATGCAATTAGTCTTATGTATACACACTTTGAGAAAATTATACCCTATATGGCTACATACTTAAGTACTAGCATGAAAATAAGAGTAATGAAACACAAGGTCCCATTTCACATTCTGCTAATCAGAATGAAACAGTTGTCACACAGCATAACAAGTACAAACTGAAGAGAATGTTGTTCAAGCCAGGTTATGTATGTTGAATGACCTTGGCACAAGTGTAGTTATTAAAATATTAATAAGTTATTAGAAATGAGGTACACAATCAATCAAAATGAACTACGGATTATTGCAAATTGTAAGATCATTCTGTAAACAGTGAGATTTGTCTTGGAAAACAGGGAACTTGTAGTCTTCCAAATGTCAAATTCTGTTAGATTTATAAGATAATTTAAAATCATGAATAAAGATGCATCTTTAAATAATAATAAAACATTTTAATTAAGAGTCAAGACTATATTTTCAAGCATCAGTGTAACAGAGGCGACAGCTGCTAGAGCCTCCTTGTTAGAGCGTCCGACTCCCATGCCGGAAAACCCAGGTTTAAGGCCCTCTCGGAGCGGGTCGAGTAGGACTCGGGTGGAGGGGTTACAATAAGCTTTTAAGTGTTTCAAGTTAAGTACTTTAATTGGCTTATATATTGTTGCTGATATCATAAAAATACCTGAAAACAAATATTTAACATATTCGCACGTGAAATGTAAATAATATTTATTAGAATCTATAAGGAATCTATAAGAAAAAGACAGTTCAAGTCAACATAGGTTTAAGCTGGTCAAAAAAAGCAATATATTTTCAGACACTTTGATCCTTAAAGAACCTTGACAGTTTCATGGAAAAGACTGACAACTTTCACATAATTACATGGTGAGAAGCACATTCTTCCCAGTCAACTGCCACAGGAAGCAACACTGAGGTGACATCACCTACACTCTAATAAAAATCTGTCAAATGACCAAAACTCTGCCAATAACATTCACTATTTTTTTCCATCAGAATCTAAGAAAAAGGATTTTGTGCATTCTCCCTTTGTGTTGCCTACATGAGCTGTAAGGCCCCTGGAGGAATCAATGGATATTTCTACCAAGGCTCGTATCAGCAGACAGCTCCACAAAGCACATGCACCAACCCTCTGATTCTACATGACATTTCTGAGCTGAGAAAGGAAGATCCAGGAACTTTTTACAGTGTTAGAGGAGTACACTTAAATACCAAGAGCTTCTGTGAAATCAGGTGAAGTGAAAAGGGTTTCTATAGCTGGTAATGTTCATTCACCCTTTGTGGCTCTTGCAATTTGTGCTTTTCTAGGAACAGACAAAAGCCAGATGTATTCTTTGTCCCATTTCCAAGTCTATTTTGTTATTCAATTAATCTATTATTCCTTTTTTATTTCAGCATATAGGCCAGAGCTCTACATGAAAATTCAAGATTTTACAGAGCAATTATAAGACCTGAAATAATTGAAACATGGTCATATGAAAAACAAAAGCTACCACCTCTAAAAATGTGTTTTGTGTGTGTGTGTGTGTGTGTGTGTGTGTGTTTTTAACATTTTAGGGCAAAACATTACAAATTAGGGACCTGGAAAAGAAATTGTATTTGAAAGATTTGCTAAAGCTCCTATATTTGACAATATAAGCATACATAAGAATATAAAATAAATAAATTTTAAATAAAAATTTATTAAAATGAAATAAAACCAATGGACTGGCAGCCAATGCAGAGAACACAAAATAAGGGTATAATATGAACCCGTTTCTGAGAGCCTGCCAACAATCTTCCAGCAGCATTCTGGACCATTTGCAATCGAGACAAAGTGGACTGACTAATCCCCACATACATGGAATTACAAGAATCTAGAGGTGAAGACACAAAAGCGTGCATTACTCACTCGAAATCATAAAATGACAAAATGACTTGACCTTTGTCACTGTACTTAATTGACAAAAAAAAAAAACCTAATCTGACAACTGCATTAATTTTGTCAAATTTTAGTGACTCATCAAAAAGTACCCCTAAATGTTTTCCATGGATTTACCATGAATAAATAAAGGGCCTAAATTAAATTTGTATATGTATTTAGGGGGTGCAAACACAATATTTTATTCATTTTTATTTAGATTCATTCAAATGCAAAAAAATTCAGCCAACCAAGGTCATTCAAACAAACAAGAGGCCATAGTGAGCAACTTTCCTTCTTTATGGCATTTGCGTATCATCAGCATAACAGTGAAATGATACTTTTTTTGAAATTTTCGTTTTGTTTTGTTTTTTAAAGACCCAATTGGAAGCATATATAAATGTAAACAATATGGGACCCAAAATGGATCCTTGGGGAATCCCACATGTAAGAGGAAGCGAAGAGGATGTAAATTCACCACAGGCAACTGAAAAACGTTTGTTTGTTAAATAAGACTTGAGATTTTGTTGTTTGGTTTTAAATCTTTAAATGTCCTTGCACCACCCTATCTTTCAGATTTGTCACAACCATACTCACCTTCCAGATCACATAGGTCTTCTGACCAGAAACTTTTGACTGTTCCTAGATCGAAACATAAATTATGAAGCGATCACGCTTTTTCAGTGATTGCTCTAGAACAGTTTGCCTTTGAATATTAGAACAGCCTCCACACTGGGGACTTTTAAATCTTTTTTTTTCCTTGTTTTTTTTTGTAGGTTCTTATTTATCGATAGTTTGTCATTTAATGTTGTATGTTGTGTGGTTAGATGCCTGTGTTATATAATATTGGTGTATAATGCATGTTTGTTTTTAGTAGTTCTTTATAAATAAATTGCCTTGCTTTGCATATGTATATATGCACACACTATTATTATTTATTTTATTTTTTGGGTAACACACATTGTAGCATCACCTCTTTTCTCAGTGTCAGAAATGGTCAAATGAAGAATTTGGTCTCTCTAAACCACTCCTTTCCAGAGGCAACTCTGCTCTGACTGGTCAGATGTCCCAGTCTGTTATGATTGGTCCACCACTTACAGCGAGTGTCTGAAACGAAAGCTCATTAGCATATCTAAATTTTTGCTTCAGAGGTTTCCTCAACACTTGAATACGCAGAGATATGAACAGTAATGATGACATCGGTTTTACCATATGAATGATTTGCTTTTGCAGTGTAAAACAGCGTCTTCTCGGCACGTCAACAACAGGAACCGAACTATTCCAGGCTTCAGCAACAACTACAATATTTAAGAGGAAGGGTAAACATAGACTGTCACAGGCAGCCAGTGAAGACCATTATACAAATTTGTTGCAAACCTATGCAGGTCTGGGCATGAGGTAAGACTGGAATTACTGACGACTCATTTCAGGCAGATCAGTTCTTTCCATTTGGGAGACAACAACTTCATTTATCATGCAGTTTGATCTCTGAAACTTTGCAGACCTTTTACACGCATAAACAGTTATAAGACACACTACATGAAAGGTAATCTGAAAAGGCATAACTGAAGCAAAACTCTTTTCATTGAACCAGACAATAATATGCAATCCTGTGTTGAATTATGGCCAGAAAAATATTCAACACATGCACAGAGGTCCAATATGGAGTGCTGAATGCTAACGTAGATGACGGAGTGCGGCTGAACTGCTGACATTTGTATAGCGCTCTGATAAGGCAGCAGAGAAATTTAATCTTGTTCAGAAGGCTGACACAAATGATTGACGGTGTTTTTTGGCCCACATGCCACTAGTTTATGAGGCTTGATAAAAGATGTCAATTACCCTGAAGTAATATTTAAAGCTGCTGTGAACAAGTATGTCTACAGCACGTTTTTGCGTAGTCGAGCTAAGGTCTTCTGACTTGATGCATAACTGGATATTTGGATTATCCGGATGACGGGAGTTTTGTTTTGCTCTCTCCTCTGCACCTCCACGTTCATCACCACGTCCAGGTCAAAAGGTTGCTCTTCCGCCCAAATTGACTTGCGCTGAAAGCGTGCAGTCGTCTGCCAGAAGCTAGTTATTTGAATTTTAAAGTTTCCAATATGGATATTTTTCTCACAAAAACACTTCAAAAGGTCTTTATTAACCCTTTAGAGCCATATGGATTACTTTGATTATGAATTGATTGACTGTTTTTTGGTTCAAAATGGGGGCCCGCATTCACAACCATTATAAATATTGGAGATCTAAGGATATTTTTAAATATATCTCCAATTGTGTTTGTCTGAAAGAAGATATAGTGAAGTCATATACCCCTAGGATGGCTTGATGGTGAGGATAATTTCATAAATCATGGGATGATTTTCATTTTTGGGTGAACTATCCCTTTAATATCACAAAGCAGTAATATCAGTTAACTACATACACAAATAATAAAAAGTCATGGTTAGGGTTGGACTAGTTGCTTGTGTTATTACCATATAGTATGTCTTGTTAAAATAGTGTTTCAAAAAATGTTTGTGACACACACACACATACATACATTATATATATATTATATATATATAAAAATATATAAATATATATATATATATATATATACACACACACACACACACATATATATATACATACATATATATATATATATATATATATATATACATATACACATATATGTACACACACATACATATATATATATAAACACATGCACTATATGGAGAAAATACACACTAGCATGGAGTTTGCTTAAAAAACAAACAAACAAAAAAAAACAGTAGACTCCAAGATGGTGAGAAATAAGATTCTCTGGTCTGATGATGGTCTGATAGAACTTTTTGGCCTTAATTCTAAGCGGTATGTGTGGAGAAAACCAGGCACTGCTCATCACCTGTCCAATACAGTCCCAACAGTGAAGCACGGTAGTGGCAGCATTATGCTGTGGGCATAATTTTCAGCTGCAGGAACAGGACGACTGGTTGCAATCGAGGGAAAGATGAATGCGGCCAAGTACAGGGATATCCTGGACGAAAACCTTCCCCAGAGTGCTCAGGACCTCAGACTGGGCCGAAGGTTTCCAAGCGTTATTTCTGTGTTTGATTTCCTGGTTCTGATTTTGCCTGTTTCCCTGTTTCCTGATCGTTCTCTGCCTGCCCTTGGATTTATTGTCTTATATTATTGGACTGTTTTATTCTTGCTGCCTGTATCGACCCTTTGTCTGTTTATACCACGATTCTGCTTATCCCGTTATACCTGTTTGCTGATCTCGGACCACTGCCTGTCTGACTACATCTGCTTTTAATAAAACTGCATTTGGATCTAATCCTGCTGTCCCCTCATTACAATATATAATATTATATATATATATTGATTTTGGTTCGATTTGGTTTGGTGTATATATATATATATATATATATATATATATATATATATATATATATATATATATATATTTTAAGTTTTAGTTCGACTGAAAACAAACTTTAAAAGTCCATGTAAACATACTTAATGATGGGTATCCAATCAAGTAGTTCAACCCCAAACACAGGTCATTAGCCGAGATAAAGTTGACATTTCCGGCAGCTCAAGCAGATTAATGTTTTGAAAGTGCCACAGAGCCAATGTTTACCCTTTCAATTGAATAAATTTATACAAATGGCTTAGTTATACTGTATGTCTCTGCACATTAAGCTGGGATAGAAGAAAGTTTACCATTTAAACTACAAACATCAGTCTCAAAAGTCTATTTTCGGGTGCAATTCATATTATGTTCAGCATATTTGTCTGCTATTATATAATTTGGTTACATCAGCTAAAGTAATAGAGCTAAAGTTATGAGAAGGGTATATCCTTTGGTCCTTTTCAGAGCATAAAGTCTGGCCTCCATAGATAAATGGGGAGCTCTCAATGTGGGCAGGGTCCAGTGATCATTCCTTACAAAAGCAAAGAAATGGTGTTGGCGAAACCTTGTTAACTGCAGTCCATTAACACTCACCCTTGGGTGGTACAATGGTATTTATGGGAGCACTGCTGTCTTGCTAGAGCAAATGCAGCTTTAGTTCCCTGACTAATTTCTGCTGCATGGGGAACATATGTACAGCGAGTGGGTCATTGGAACTCCCAGTGGTAAGCTGGTTAGACGGCATCGTTATAATGTTATTTACAATACAGAGCTACATCTAGAGATTTAGAAAGTAAATTAAAGGATAAGTTGACTTTCAAACGAAAATTAGCCCAAGCGGTAACACTTTACAATAAGGTTCATTAGTTAACGCACTAAAAATGAACAGAATTGATTAATCTTTGCCATTTCAACATTTACTAATACATTATTAAAATCTTGTTAACATTAGTTAATGCACTGTGAACTGACATGAATAAACAATGAACAACTGTATTTTCATTAACTAACGTTAACGAAGGTTAGTAAATACAGTAACAAATGTGTGGCTCATGGTTACTTCATGTTAGTTAATACATTAACTAATGTTTAACTAATGAATCTTATTGTAAAAGCGTTACGCCCAAGCTTTACTCACTCTCAAGCCATCCTAGGTGTATATGACTTTCTTCTTTCTGATGAACACAATCAGAGATATAAGTTCAAAACGGAAGGCAGTCTGATGGAAGCTAGATATTTTACTTCCTAACTTGTTAAATATAATTTTAACAAATGCATAATTTCGCATCAAAAGGACTTTATTAATCCCCCTCCCCCCTATTTATTAATATATCTCAGATTGTGTTCATCAGAAAGAAGAGAGTCATACACTTGGCATGCCTTGAGGGTGAGTAAAGCTTGGGGTAATTTTCACTTGAAAGTGAACTAATCCTTTAAGAGAATCTCAATGTACAATGCCACTTGACATGACCGGGTTGCCTAAATGATATAATCCTGCCTCACTTAATGGGAAGAGACGTATCAAATCTGTCATTAAGCAGATGCTCTCTTTTCCAAAGAGACAGTACATGTTTTAAAGGTAGAGAACCCTTAGAGCACACTAGAGGCCTTTCTCAAGGGTGAAACTGAGAAATGATCATTTCCCAGACCATGAATCACAACCAGTAACCTTTTCTACTAGAAGAAGGGGCAGATTCCCAAAAACATTCTTAAGAATGACTTTTTTCCCTCTTGTAAAGTAATAATATTATAATACATAAAGGACTAAATGTTGAATAAAAATAATGCCCTTAACCTTTTGTTGTTCTTTTGAAAAGCTTCAAATTCTTGAAAATAAGAAGACAAATGAAGATATTTTAATGGAATCTGAGAGATTTCTGTCCCTCCACCCAAAACTGATGCTTCAAAAAGCTTCACAAAGAATTGTAAAATAAATCCGTATGAATCCAGCGGATTAATCCAAGTATTCTGTAGAGACACGATCACTTTATAGGATGAACAGATTTAATTTAGTCTTTTATTCACATATAAACATTTATCAGCATAAACACAAAAACCTCATCGGTTCGTGCAGAAGCCAAAACGTGTTTGGAGCAACACGTGAGAATGAACGCGAGGCAAACATGCACGCTTGAGCCTCCAAGACCAAATCTGAATGCTGTAAACGTTGTTATATTTGAATTAAAGCCTTAATAATAATAATAATATTTTTTTTAAAAATCATTATACATGCAAGCGATCGAGTCTCTTCAGAAGAATGTGATTAAATGCGATTCATAAGGATTTATTTTACAATCTCTTTATGAATTTTTTTAAGCATCAGAGTTTGGGGTGAATAGACTTTCAATGGATGGACTGAAATATCAGAAATCTCTCAGATTCCATTAAAGATATCTTCATATGCGTTTCAAAAACGAACAAAAGTCTTGGGTGAGGGTGCGTAAATGACAACAGAGTTTAAATTTTTGGGTGAACTATCCCTTTAAGGTTATAGAATAGCCTTAAACTCGTCTTAAATTCTAAAATCTAAGATGCTGAATGAATTTAGTAGGTTTTAACTTAAAAATTATAATACTATCGACATACTATATAATACTACAACAGTTCATCTCTTTAACACATCTCATACTCACAAGGTGTTTTCTACTTAAAAGGGCCTATATATATATATATATATATATATATATATATATATATATATATATATATATATATATAGGCCCTTAAAATATAACTCTTTTAATAAATAAACATTGAGTTATTACACAATCACACAGCAAAGCCCATCATTTTATGCTTAAGAGAAATGTTCTAAAAAAACATTTGATCACTTTTTTCTTCTCATTTTTTGTTCCAACTAAAAAGAGCTATGATATGTTTGTATGATGTGTATTTCATTCTGGTAAACTAAAAAAACAGACTTGTTGCATTGATGGTTGAAGCCCAACAAATAACAAGTTCTCTCTAATTAGATGAGGTGAAACCTAAACTTCTGATCTGAAAAAGATCATTTTTTTGATTTATTTCATAATAATGACTCATGCAATGCTATAACAGAGGAGGAAAGAGCATACGGAATAAATGGCATAAATTGGGTCTGAAAAAGCTGCTACACTGGAGGAGGACAGATAATGAAGTGACCTCAATACCCGGGTGACCAAGGACAGCTGAGGTCTCGGGTCATAGTTCTGCTATTTTTGTGTCTTACTCTACAATTGGCATTTGACTCTCTTGCTCTGCCATTTTATGATAAACCTAGAAATGTTCTTCACACTAAGAAAGAAATGGTTCATTTAAGAACAGTTCATTGTAAGAGGTTCTTCTATGGCATCGCTGTGAAAACCCCCTTTTGGAACCTTTCTTTTGTACAGTAAATCCCAGCGCACACTATCCAGTTTGTTTTCTGTCCTCGTTGTCAGACGGTACGAAACAACCCCAGGGTGATAAAGACTGTTCAACATCAGAGTCTTTTGGCAGACTGTACGATCTACATCACATGACTTCCGTCACGACTGACGGCTTTGACTTGATCAATCCATCTTGTCATGCTCTGACATCCTCATTAAGATATTAAACACTTTGATTTTTTTCTGCATAGATTATATTTTCTGCATACTGTATTAATAAGCAGGTGGTTTTTTTTTTTTTATCTTTTTTAAATTATTTTCATGTATTTGCTATTGGTTACACTTTATTTTGATAGTAGTCATTCTATTAGTAATAGAGAAATAATATTATTATTGACTATGACTAATATGATTAGTAATAATATTAGTCATGTCTAGTAATAGACATTCGATTAACTATAAGTAACTTTACAACTACATGTCGACTAACTTCCATTAGAGTATTAGGAGACTGTTAGTAGACTGGTAGGTTTAGGGTTAGAATAAAAGGCAATTCCAAAAAGCATTGTTGCACCCTTGAAGGGCACATCGAGAAGGGGACGCCATTTGTCGGGGTGTTCCAAACGAAAGTGAACAACTGAATCGCTTCACAAGAGCCCTTCCACTAGAGTACATGTGATTGTCACTTATAGTAATTTTATCATTTATGGTCACGTGACACAGGGAATACTCGTGATTCATTTTAAAGCTAGATGGCTGGAGATTTTTTTTTGTCAAGTTAAGTTTAAATAAGTTTCATAGGTAAGAAATGTGTTTACTTACAGTGTCCAAAGATGAGACTGCGAGTTTTAAACATTCAAGTCAGTATATGAATATACTATTTACAGTATGAATATAATATTTTGAATTGGTTTTTATTTTCATATTTTTTCATTTCAAATGTAGTTAAAGGTTTTAGTGAATTTGTTGTGCCTTGATATCTTTCATATATTTATTTTTTTCTAGTTCTTGGATTAAGTTGGATTAAGTTTAATATTTTATTTCAGTAAACGTGTTTTATTTCAAGTCGAGATGTATTTCTGTCGTTTTAGTTTTGGCTTACTATAATAAACCTGGTGTGAATGGTATTTTTTTTAAATAAATTAATAGATAGAACAAAAAAATAAAAGTGTCACATCATTGACCCATAAACATTTTTAACTAAATGTCTCTCCGGCACAAAGATGTCAATGATTGCAGAGCGAGAATGTCACGAATGATAAAATAAGAGATAAAATACTTCAGATTATGGTGAATGAATTTTATTTAGGATTTCTGAAATTCATCTCAGGCAGCAATTTCGTGATCATAACTGTGCACTGGGCTTCAGATAGTCAGCAATTTTGCTGTAACTATTTTCCATTTCATCCGATTCTCACTAGTAGCATGAGATCACAGCCAAAGTGACAAATTCGCACAAATATTTGAAGAAAATACAATTCTGGTCAAGTACTCAAAATGGCAAAAGACATTTCTGTGACAGGTGGTAGTCTAGCTTCAGGCATGTGGCAGCACAAATGGGAATAATTTAAATGTAAAACGAGGAAATTCCTCAGATTATAGTTTAGGATTGTAGCTTCACTCAGTTTGGAAATCAGAAAGACACTGAAGAATAGATTTCAGTGGAACGCTTAGAATGAGAAAGAAACGCATAGAGAGAGCGAGAGAAGAGGGCACACAGAGAGAGAACACACAATAAATCTAGGACAAACGCTGACTGCAGGGTGAAGGTTGGGAGAGAAGAGAAAGAGGCTTGTTCTGTCTCCAAAAATGCTGGTACCTATTGTGCGGCAGCAAACAGAGGATCAGTTGTGAGCGTCCTCTAACGCAAAGAAAAAGAAACGGGGAAAAAAAAAAAGAGAGAGAGAGAGAGAAAGAGAAAGAGAGAGACAGAGAGAGAGAGAGAGACAGACAGAGAGAGAGACACTAGTCTGAGTCCTGAGAAAAATTTAAAATATATCAAAATTACATTCTTAAAGGGATAGTTACTGATTTTTTGAAGAATCTTCATATAGCTAATTTCCATAATTGCTGTTTATAATGACCATGACTGTGAAAAGTAAAAATTACCAAAAAATAATGTAATTATTATAATTAAGGTGACGTAGTTATGTCCTTACTATAGTAATAACAGTAAATTATGCAAAATTACAAGTAACTAAACGTAAACCAAACCCTAATCATAACTCTACAGTAAGTACATGTAGTCAATTAATATTACTCAGTACTTTAAGTACAATGGAACTACATCACCTTAAAAAAAGAGAGAGAGAAAAAAAGTGTAACCAAAAATTAAACAAAAAGCACTATTTAAAGAGCCTCTATTATGCTTTTTCAGATATTTTTCCAGTATTTAGATTTTTCATTGTTGCGTGTTATTCCAAAGAACACAATGTTTGTCTTCTTGTCTATGTGTGAACAATGTACATGATTACTAGTATGAGAACAACTTCTGTAAATCCGTGGCCAAAGGGCCCCATTTCTAATCTTATAATACGACTGTTTTTCAGGAATAACACTGAATCCAACTGATTATAACAGCATTTGTTCAAAGTGCAAACTATGCCACCAAATGCTGTTCAGTTTATTTAAATAACTTATTTTGATTCAACACCCTTGTATTAGGTTTCTGGTTCAAACGTGATTGCTTCATGTTAAATTGACTTGAAACGATTAATTTTGTCCTAAGTTGATGTTTTCATATTACAATAACATGTTGCAATCAAGTAAACCCAACCAGGACTCAATCAAACAGGACTTTCACTTCCCATCATGCAGCTGAACTGGGAGAGTCAATGTGGAAATAAAGTGTTATTTTAAGCAGTTTTTAGCAAGATGAGAAAATGGAGACACTTTTTAGTATTTACTATTCCATTATGTTGATATTTAAAAGTTTCTATTATGTTAATAGTTTTGGGGTTACCATTGTGGTGAAGTGTAGAGCTTGTGCTTGCGTTGAGGACATGCTAACAAAAATTCAAATCAATATTATAATAAAAGTAATCACTATGATAGTGATCTGGATGAAGCCAGTATGACTTCTAGTCTGCAAACACAGAACATTACATCATAAATCATGGGAAAGTTATGAATAAATAAATCACAAGAGAACACAAGAAGAATTCATTGTAGGATTATTAATATAATTCAAATTAAATGTAAACTATTTAATTTTAACTAAAACCATTGATTCCAGTTGGTTAAACATGGTTGATTCTAATGGGTTTTACTTTCTTTCTTTTTTTTTACCACTGTCCATGATTGAATTGAGTTGGTTTAAAGTACCTTTTTTTTTGAGTGTACTTCATTTCCAATTAGTGCTGTCAAAAGTACCGACCGCAATATTAAGTCGGTAATGAAATTTTTAAAATATGACGCTTCGAGCGCTGTTGAGTGGATTCGTAAACTCCTCTGATTGGTCATTGTGTTCCCACACTCATCAGATATGTCTGTGATTGGCTACAATTGTCTACACTTGAAAACCATGCTGTAAATAGTCATCAATGTCGCTCTTCACAGAGCGCTTGGATGCACACTCTTTCAAAAACGCTTTCAAATTCAAAGGCGTGCTTTCAAACGCTCCCCTGCGTTGATCCTTGTAGCCAATCACAGACATATCTAATGAGCGTGCCAACACATGACCAATCAGAGGCTTTTACGAATCCGCTCAACAGAGCTCGGTATCGCGGTCGGTATTTTTGACAACACTCCATCACTTTTAGTAAATTGAATGAAAGACTGTTTATCCTCCTGAGAAGAAAAAAAGAAAAGAAAAAGAAACAGAGGAAGAAGTGGACTCTTTGTGTGACAAAAACAATTCCGTAAAGCGACAAAAGATTAGGTTCATGGAGAAGGACTGTCATTAGCATCTCAATGGAGAGTGCTGTAGACTCCAAATTACATTCAAGATTCAGATAAGACATTTTGAGCAATTAACAGCTGCAAATGCAACCGCAATTAGAAAAAGAAAAATCATACATTTAAAGTCACCCATCTGCTTAATGTGAAAACACTCTACACCTGAGCATTTGGTGCAGTTGATGACGGCACCCTATGTCACATTAGATATGCAACAATAAAGAGTGTGAAAGAGTGCAAACATGGGTTGTGTGTGGTGTGAAATGGAAAAAAAAAAAGAAACTTACAATGAAAAAGAACAGAAAATGGTTTATATTACTGCAATGGTGCTTGTTTAAATGAGGATACCATATACAATATTTTTTATGCCTAATCTTCTAATTAAGCAATAAGGTACAAGAGGCTATGGTATATTGTGAATGTAGTCATTATACACAGCGGAGCACCTGCTATCCATTTAGCTGTGATTACATTTACAATACATCATGAATAAAAAGGTCACCGTATAAAAACATTGATACCAGATTTTCTTTTAAATATTATTATACACTGAAATTGGGTCCATGAAAAATAACACTGTCAAAGAAAAAGACAAGGACATATCTTTTGAAAGTTTAAAACGCATACCAAGTTCTTAAGATGCAATATGTGCATTAAAGTTGGTTACTACATATTTATAAAATAATGTATACCATTTTCAGTTTGAATTTAATTATTAAAATGAAATTCCAGGTAATTTTTCAGAAGTTATCACATTTTACTTAGACTTTATGACTCTCATTGCATAGACAATTTATCCTCCAACAAAAAAAAAAAAATAATAATAATAATAATAATATTTATGCCAACCTACTTTTTTTTTTTTTTTTTACAAGAATTGAATCCTTTTGAGGCTTTTTTTCTTCAATATATCAGGGCAGTTGTATAACCCTCTAGCTTTGACTTTAAAAAAAATATCTAAATACATTTTAAATCAGAAATCAAAACATGCTTATCACAGATGATGTGTATTCAATATTTTGTATGAATAAATCTGCCAAAAAAAAAAAAGAAAAGAAAAAGACATTGTCCCAAGTATTGTCCCTGTTATGCACTGACATACAGAGATCCTATATCATATGTTTTAGGGCCCGTTAACAGCACCATTTTCAACTAAAAATGGAGGGAAAAAATGTATGCGTTTTGCCGTTAATTTACATGACAACAGTGTTTTGGGGGCCTGAAAACGCAAACTTTTGAAAACAGGTTTCTAAAGTGCATTTTTTTTAATTAATATATCATTCTCATCTCCATGTAAACTACAAAAACTCAAATTTGTGAAAATTACACGCTCAGTCTATAGATGCGTAGTGTTTCTTTACAAAGTGACATCAAAAAACGCGTCTTTCGCCCAAGCCTTCAACCAGAGTTGGCAACAAGGGTTCTGGAACCAGAAGCCATGGAATCAACAGTATCACCCAGGACATTACAAAGTGCACATTTGCATTAAAGACTCATGGCCTCAGTTGCACTGTGATGCACAGCCACAGAATATCCATCCGCTTTTACGGTCCTTGTTTATTGTATTTTTTTTTTAAAGGAAGCCCAGCGTTTTGAGCAGTTTTCACAGATCCGTGTGTTGAAAGCAGGCGTCCGATTACAAAAACCCTTTCAAATTCAAACACTTCCATGTGCTTTCAAACGCTCCCGTGCGTTGATCATTATAGCCAATCACAGACATAGCTGATGATACACATACACAAACTATAAATGTTTCTAAGGTCAAGGAGTATCTCATTAAATACTCTGATGACTATTTCAGCTAGATGCGGTTTAGAAATTTTTGCTACAAAAAAAATGATGAAACCCCAGTGAAAGGCTTTCTTTAAATCTTACAGAGCGTCCCCCAGGTGCGACCATTGTTACTTAAATTAAATTATAGCTCTGCAGGTGCACAAAGAGAAACACTTCCATGCTTATCTGATCTCGGTTTCTTTTATGACAAAATTATGATGGGCCACTGCTGAAAATAACATTTATGCTAGGAAATTATCCTGAACCTGAGGCCACGAAAGGCCTGTAAAAGAAATGTGTGATAAGTCTGCGTATTATAAATACCACAGTCTTTTTATCAAGGCAATATCTAGAAGCAGACAGCAATGTCTGTTAGGCCACTGTTTTGCACATGGAAACATACCCGTGGAGGATATGTTAATGTGGTAAACGTAAAATAGTCATAAGTTCATGTTGAGAGTCATTTGGGCAAGGCCATTGTTGGAAGCACCACTCTCCTTTTTCCCCCCCATTCATACACATTACTTTTATGATGATCAAATACACACACTTTATATGTTTACATGGCCAGTTTAAACCAACTTTTTTTTTTTTTTTTATGTTTGATGTGTAGTAAGCCTGTCCATGTTTCAAATAATCTTCTTACAATACATAAAACACAAGCTAAAAATAGAGAAAGTAAAACAAAGCCCCAGGGCCAGAACTGTCAAGCTCAACTTAATCCATGCAGTAATCTTTCCTGAGTCATTAGCCTCATCTGAAGTGGCTTGTAGGGAGAAATAACCTGGAGATGTGATTTTCGCTTTGTTCATCACAGGCTCCTTAAACATTTCACAGACCATTATACAAATCTCATTTTGACTCATACTAGAATTGTGGTGCTTCAGAGAATTTTTTAATCGTTATAGATTTTTTGCCCTTGGAACCAAAAAGCATGAATACATAAACAAAAGGTAAGTGCCCGTGGGCAGACAATGAGTTCCAAAAACAGTGAGATTTCTGCCTACTGCCTTCTAAGCCAGTATTGTAATCAAGATGGAAACTTATAAGTGACAGATTTGGAAACCTAGACACTCAACATAGGCAATGTTGCAACAGGAGACAGAGTTTAGCGGTAGCATTCAGTCAAAAAAAGCATTGTTTGAGCATTGTTTATCATGAGATAAAGACTCATATCAGTAGTCAAACAAAAGCTGATTTACTGGTGAATACTACTCACTTCATCCCAGAAACGTAAGTTAATGGACACTTTCGTTTGAAGAATCATTTTATCACGGTTGAATGTGATTCGCACATTTAGACAATGGCATTAGAAGAACTAACTTCACATAAATTCAGATTTGTTTTAAATATTCATATTTACCTTCATTATATTTATTAAAAAAAAAAAAAAAAAAAAAAAAAAAAATCAAATAAGCCAATAGCTACTTCATTCTCTAGATTTCACCATAAGTATCACCTGTTCAAAAATAAATGTAAAAAAATAAATACATTTAAATAACTTGGGCAACATACAAAAATAAACTTTGCTAAACTTCTTTTTAGTCAGTGAGAAGTACTTCTAAAGTTCATGACTGCTTTGTGTGCATAAGAGAAAAAACAGAAAGCTAAATGGAGGCAGTGTGTGCATACGTGTTTGCTTGAGACAGTGCGCTTTGAGAGGATTCTGGGTTTTGACAACAGTTGGGAACATGAGATATAAAGGGCATGATATGTGATGCAGTGCGTTTCGGAGTTGTACGCATGTTGCTTTCTCGCTCGCTATAGAGTTTGATTTCCCAGGGGTCCCAGTGCTTATTTCAGGGATTTGGTGTTCTCATCCCTCATCCTGCAACATGCTTGTCTCGGGTTAATCCGTTTCTACCAGAGGAGGGTGTCACAATCTCACCGGCGCCACGTCTTTAGTCAACAATAAAAATGGCTTATAATGCCCGGAAAGCTATTTTTCTGCAAGGTATTCTCCTATCTTCTCCTGAGCTCCCTATTGGGTTTTGTAACACTGCAAGCAACAAGTTAGTAGTTAATACAGAAAATGACAAAATCTGACAATCTGAAGGTTAAAGATGAAGTGTGTCATTTCTACAACGTTTAGAGGCTCCAACAATTGCAGTGTTGAGTCTAGAGCTGCAGGATTAATTGTTAAAAGATTGTGATCTCGATTCAAACACCCATGCAATCTCATTCCTACATGACAAAACGATTTGCCTGTGTCTATTGAACCTTTGACAAAATTACAGCGGAACATGCAAATCTGCACTGGTGCTGCTGAGCCAAAGAGAGCGGTTTGAAATGGGTATGAAATAGGCATGTACAGGTATGAAACAGCTTCACAAACCACGCAGTATATGTATTTCTGTTACAAATATTCATATTAAATCAAAGAAGAACGGGGATAAATGTTTATAGTTTGGCTATAAACACTGAAGTCTATGGAAGACATCAAATTAGAGCAAATCACTTTTTGAAAGCTTGAAGCTTCAAATAACGGTTGAATCATTCACTCAAGAGATTATTCAAAAATGCAGATTTTTAATGAAACAAGTGAAGTAATTATCAGCGAGTCATTGAATCATTCATTCAAATTGTTTTTTTGTTTTTTTAAAGTAGGTCATTCAGATTAATTAAACATTTTAAACAGACAGAAGAAATGAACATTTTCTCAGAACCTCAAGTAAATTTCGTGGAAGAATCATGATCTTTGCTTGAAGCAAAAAATAAAAAATAAAAGAAATTGCGATCTCAATTTATCCAGAACCGCGTCGCACTAGTTGAGTCTTACAAAACTTCAGTCTTCCACAGTTGGCTTGTTCATTAAACTGGGATAGGAGAAACATCAAAGTCACCCCAAAACATCAAAATCACCCCAAACTGTACATTTACTGATATTCATATCATACAAAACCCGTAAAACTTACATTCTTACATGGAACACAATAGAAACCCTTTTGAGAAGTAATCGCCATACAGTGAAAAGTCATTGTTTTGGACAAAAACAGTTGAAATAAAGGCATAGAGATTTAGCATGACATGAGGAAACTAAATCAAAAAAATGTTTACCCATACAAAACTTTAATGTTGACTTGAAGTCTGGCCAATAGTTTTAAAACTTGAAGGTTTTAAAGCTATGCAATTTATATATGACATATAGACAGACAGACATGTCGCTAAGCTTGTCTTCACACTTTATGTTCCGTTGTGTTTCTAGAAGTTGCTAGTATATTGCTAACATGTTTAGCATGGTTTAACATATTGCTAGCATGTTGCTACCATATGTTAGTAAAAGATGACAGAACTTTCATTTTTGGGTTATTAAAACTATTGATGAACAATCAAGATTAAATGCCTGGTTGCCATTCATGAACATGTCAGCATTTGCCAGGTTTTTGCCAGGCATCATATCAAAGTACTATAAAAACACGATTGTCTGTTCACTGATCTCAGAGCGTAGCAGACTGGCGGTTTCTGCCAGGCTTTCCGGCAGAGCTTGGAAGGACAAGAAGAAACATACGGCTGTCAGTGACACTCTAACACTTCAACATATGATGGCTGAAACTGAAAAAAATCCCAGCCTCAGTGCTAGCTTTGTAGTACAAGCCAACTGGAGAGATGCATCAAGAGCAAACATGTTCTACATCTTTTTGGGAGGTGGAAAAAGCAGCAGGGTCACACTTTTACATGACCGTCATAGAGATGAGAACCATGTTGAGGCACTACTGAGGTCTCCAGGGAAGACTATCACCATTGTACTTAGTAGCAGCTTCTACTGACTTCAGAACAATGACTAAAGTCAGTGACAGAATGAGCACAGACAGATTTGATGGCTCTATTACTCCTCTAGACACAAAAATACTGTACTGTAAAATAGATGTAAAGCTTTTTATATCATGATAACTGACACCACTTTGAATAATGTTGATTTTCAGTGACTTCTGCAGATACAAAGATACTCTGATCAGACTTACAGACAGTAGATCCATCTTTCTCATATTTAAGACTTTGAATGTCCCTATTATCTACCCAGAATGATGGATACAAGCTATGGCATGTTGCCAGCAACTATGACTATTCTTGTCGGAATATAGGGAACTTCATAATCAACTTCAAACTGACTCAGGAGGAATACTTCGGAGGTGATGAGACGAGAAGATTGGAAAAAGCCTGCAAGCTATTTAAGCAGTTTTGGGTATGTAAAAATGTTTCTAAAACCTTTCCCAGTCATCTTGTCCATGATTACAGTTTGATGGAAACACACTGGTTGTTGTGAACGGAAGTGTGATTCTTTTGTTGCCGTAAGGCGTACATGCTGAACCTGTGAGGGAACCTAATAAATAAGAGTTACATAAAGAAACCAGAAGGAAAAAGAGCTTAGTGCCTTAATCAACAAAGCTGGTGTACGATCACACGCTGACTGTGCTGTCCTTGTAATCTTTAATTTAGATCTCTGGCAGACAGCTGTGAGGTTTTTCAGGAGTAAGATGGAAGCAGTTGAGGAAGGATTCGGCTATATTGTGCAACTGCATGTCCAGTGAACACCTTATAATGTCTTATAAAGCTCTATATAAAATGGCCAGTAAACTTTATTCATTCCTCAGTTTTAGTTCCCCCCCAGGGCCCGAAGGGAATAATAGCCCATTCTCTCAACTCGATCAACCTGTCGAGGCCAAAACAAAAAAAAGTACAGCACACTTTTAGTTTACGCCTAGCAATATAAATACACTCTTACATTAAAAGCGACACATCATGGAAGTATTTCCCTGCTCCTGAATAAATAAATTCACAAATAAATTCACAATGCAAGGCTCCTTCCCCAGTCCAGAACATTAAAGAAACCCAAGCAGCAAAATTGGGTCACTCAGAAATATTGTATGCTTAAGATGTCACCTCCATGAGAAAATTAGCATTGCCAGCCATGTCAACGCTTTCACAGCAACATTGCTAAGGTTGTCACAACATCAGATTTAGCTAAACTACTGTGGCCAAAAGAATTCCCGATAACAATATTATTGAAATGTATTACGCCTAGAGATTAAAATAAATAAAAATAATGTTCTATCAAATTCACCTTTAACTCTTGGTTATTTTGAGTTTTCTCTTTTTTGGCCAACAAATGCCGCTCAAAATAAGGAAGCAGAGAGAGAGCTTGTAACTCATACAAACAAAAAACGGTAACTGCATAGCAACTACACCGACACACTATAACGTTACATCTTTTATATAGTGCAATTATGTTGTCTGCCACTTAAAATGCTCGAGCTCTTTAAGGTTAGGTGGATTCTGTTTGGCTGTCAATGTTTTTATCTTTCAATAGCAGGAAAAAATATCATTCTAAAAGTGATTTCAACGATATCGTTCCTTCATTGTCATTATCGTTAGTGATGTGGACTTCCCTATTCTTTTTGAATTAGAATGATTCCAAAAAACTCTCACAACGGTGAATGAACGTCATTCATACATTCGGGTAAACTAGCTAGCGTAGAGTAGTAGCTAGCATAGTAGTGGTACTAGCTACGCTTTCCGTTGTCATTTTTTTTTTAATATATGTTGTAGCGCCAACAAGAGTATCTAGTATATGGCATTGGATATTTTTTTACAATAAAAAATATTTTACAATATTTTTACTGTGACGAGCAGGGCGGGCGAGAGCCGTGAGGGAACGTCATAATGAGCGTCAGCTGCGCGCTGCACCGGTCTCGTATCTCTCAAGGAGGAGCTCCGGAAGCATAAAAGAGGAGCGACAACAGTGAAGGACGAGAGAGAATCAGGCCTGGACTTTGTTGAATTTTATTTTGTTTGTGTGTGCGGCAGTTTCCGTGAGGAACTGCCGCCATTTTACGAATGGCAAACGTTCAACCAAAACTTTAATAAACTCAAAAACAAACAACAAAACGAAAGTAAAATGCACACAAACAAAATAAAACACACTGTTGTCGCTCCTCTTTTATGCTTCCGGAGCTCCTCCGTGAGAGATACGAGACCGGTGCAGCGCACAGCTGACGCTCATTATCAATCCTGTCACCGGCCTCGCACCGTTCCCTCACGGCTTTCGCCCGCCCTCCTCGTCACATTTACAATATTCCATAATATTGATTTCATTTTTTAAAAGTCATGGTTATTGTCAATATCGGTTTATGGCGACTCCCCTTAAAGTCCCCCTGTGGTAATTTTATCTCTTAAAACTCTACCTTGCTTCATTTAGTATATGCGTGACTATGAATATGCAAATGAGCTCTGCCTCCACTTACTTTTGTTTGAACTAGAAACTGATTCCGGTAGTGAGAGTGAATTATACAGACTCATCTCCAAGTCGATGTATCAGAATAGTAATGAGTTTTATGTATCGCTCTCTCCAATGACAGACACATAACAGTAATGAATGCGATTAGCCTTTTGCTTAACTATATTATCAAACAGCTAATAATGTGTTGCTAATGTTACACAAACAATATTCAAGTTCACCATCTCAGAGTCAGACAGCTTCCTTCTAAAAATCAGTATCCTTATAAATGCTTTGAACAACTCAGAACGTCAGTGGGGAATATAGTTCATCATAACATCGTAATATATACATAATCACCCGCTATATTGCTAAATGTACCCTGATTTTTCATATCAACAGGAAAATATTTCAAGAAAACCTAGATTCTCAAGACTCCCCTGCTTCGCAATTCGCAGCATAGTAATGATATGCTAAAGCACACCCACACGTTGACATGATTGGTTATGAGATAGTTGGTGACTCAAGAAACTCCGGCGATTTCAAACCGCGCTTCTGACGCTCTTTCTTGTCTTTTTTTTTTTTTCACTGCAGTTTTAAGGAGAAAGTACTCAGCAACAGTGTTGACTTATGAATTTGTACATTGCTAGTCTTAAAGCATTTTAAAAACACCACATAGACATTTAAACAACATTAAAACTTGATTTTCTCCACAGGGGGTCTTTAACATCGCCCACCCTCATGAACGTCAATGTGATGTACAGTGAGCCTGTACATGGTTATCCAATTATAAATGGGTCATTTATTTATAGAGGGACAGCAACTGAGTGTAGTGTTTAATTCAAAGTGAGGAAAACTCATTTAAACTTTTTTTTTTTCCATGCAAGAACTCTAGACTAAACTTACACAATACATAGCCAAAAGTATGCTTGAAACAGGTTTAACAGGATATTTTGACTACATGCGTTACTAGCAGATGCATACAATCAAAGACTTCTTAGCAGGGCCGTCACCAGAACATATAGTATAACATTCCCTATACTCGGCATTGCACATACTGCGACTAGGCTGTCGCGGATGCGAACATCGCGATTTCGATGCCAAAACGATACATCGTGCAGCCCAGGTATTTTTCACCTACTTTATAAAAGCCTGTGTTCTAACATTTTTTAGCCGACATACTGCTTGGACTAGTATGAACGTGCTGTAAGCCTTCTTTTCCAACCTGTCAACAATGCCACAGTTCACAAAGCAAGGTCCATAAAGATTTATGGAGAATGATGTGGAAGAACTTGACTGACCTGTAAAAATCCCAGAGCTGAACACCTTTGGGATGAATTATCCCATCGCCCAACATCAGCATCTGGCCTCACTGATGCTGAATGGGAGCAAATCCCCACAGCCACGTTCCAACTAGAGGAAACCCTTCCAAGAAGAGTGAAATAAGGCATCTATTTATTTTCAGACAACCTGTCAAAATAAAATCTTGATTGGTGCCGTTTGAAAATGAAGACGTAAGTACCTGTATTGTAATGTTGCAGTAAAGTGAATTATTTTTAAAGTCCAATAGTATTATTACAGTAATGTTTGCCATATTTAAAACTGCAAAATGGCACATTTTTGCAGTAAAGTATCCAAAACTTACTGGGCCAGTAATATTTTGAGTACTTACAATATCCCAAATGTTTCCAATTTGCAAATCATGAGAAAATTGCTATTTTAACCAAGGATCCGGGACGTGTGTGGGAGTCGCCTGTAAATGGCGTCATATCCGAGTTACCCTTGGTATCCGGCTTTATTTTGTAGAAACCATGGAAAGACCAAAGACACTCTACTATATTACATGTTTTATTAGACAAGGGAACATCTGTTTTCATACATCTATAGACAGAAAACTAATCATTGTTATAGAGCTAGCTCAATGCGTTTAGTCTTATTGTTTAAATCTAATTTTCTTGATTTTTTGCGAGAGAAAAACACTATTTTGTCAAGTAAGGATAGCTAATATAGCATAATCAGATGCAGCTTTATTTTTAGTAACAGTAATAATTTTCTTCATCATACAATGCATTTTAAAATACATTGCATGCCATTTATCAACACAAGTCATTCAGCATTTAATATGATATTCTAAAATCGATCTAATATGATAAACAGAGCCGCGTTACCTCATACTCATGACCGGAAAAGCGGATGCGGTGCCAGCAACTGTGCTCGCTCGTGAACCGTGTGTCGTTCGTCTCTCATTAACAATCGCTCCAGCTCCTCGTTCAGCTCCACAACACTCGGTCCTGCTCTGCTTCATACTATAGAAACGTTAATAATCACATCCATGAACATGATTTCTGAGTCCTATCCAGTTTCTTTTCCACCAGCTGTGAGGTGAAGACCGCATGTCCCAAGATTCCTCGCTCAAACTTGGCGTCATCAAGCTACGCCTTTGTTTTGAATAGGCGACCTCTAGCAGGCTACATAGTGCACCTTTAATAATAATAATAATAATAATAATCACAATAAAATCATTATTATTTTCTGGTCATATTGAATAGTTTAAAAACTGTGCGAATGTGGCCTATGAAAACTCAAATGGAATTCTTTTTTGTTTTGGATATTTTATGATTTGAGTTGGTTCTTGTGAAGAGTAAATCCAATCATGAAAGTTGTTCATTACAGGAATATGGAATGCTTTAAAATGTTTTCAGGATAAAAAAAAAAAAAAAAAAAAAGTAAAACTCAGCAAAAAACACCGCAATCATTCTAGAATGATTTGTTCTTATAATAGAATAGAACTTAACTACTCAAATCATCTGGTGAAACGTTCTGTATCGCAGAAAAACAAAATATCATAAAATAATTTTTTCGAGTAAAAGCTGTTTTAGTAGCAATGGGAGGTCAAAATCCGTATTAATGCTATGATTTTGAAAATGTTCAGCAGGCATGTGGATACTTTTGGCCTACAAAAGTGTAGATTATGCCCCCGTTTAATACTTTATTACCACTGTTGCATAATATTAAACACTGACACAGTCATTCAGTCAACCCACACACATTTCCCCCTCAGAGTGGCTCTGCACTCACAGTTTGAGGTTACTGTGCTACTGTCACTGGTGTAAGCTTGAGGACTTTTAAAAGCAGCCAAGCAGCAGCACAAGAGCCCAGCAGAAAGACTAATGAGTCACGCTGAGACTACACTGACCCCGTCAGCCCTCGTCGCCATCATCACCTCTCCTGCCACAGGTGTCGTTCAATTAGGAAAGGTAATAACCATGCAGGCCAGACAGTGGCTTTACCACCCACATCAGCCTGAGTCTGCTGATTTAAATATCTGGACTGCAGACCCAACCAATTTGCCAGTCTAATCATTCTAACTGGGTTTACTTTGGGTTGTGAAATCCTCATGCCAAGCGGAGGTCTGCAGTGCAGAAGGAGCAAGAAATATCACAACTGAAGTAAGGAAGAAAAAAAAAAAAGCCAGCAAAGCTTCAAGGCTGAGGGGACATCTAGTTGGCCTGGGCACTGGGAGTACAAGCGACTTCTGCAGATTTGTTGCACGTGAGATATGGAGGGAGGGAGGGAAGCGGCGGCGGATATGAAGGAAGAGAAGAAGGGAGGGAGGCAAACGGACCACGTGAGGAGCCAAGAAATGCTGGAGGGCAAAAATCTGGCCATATTTCTTCAGCTTCCACTGCAGTGATCACAGATCACAGTCTCCCATGTAGAGGCAAAATGTCCAGTGGACGCTGACAACGTTTGAACTTCACAATGCTATTTACAATGTTGACAACCTAACATTTCTTAGGTGTTTAACAGCATTACTTTGGTAATTAATTTGAAAAATAAATAATATGTTCACCCACTGACCGCCAATCATCTGTTTTCTGATGTACAGGTGTGTACTATGTTAAAAATCTCGGAAAGGCCACAGCTTGACAAAATATATACATACATTATTGAATGTGCAAATCTTATTTTTTAGTCATAATGTACTTGTGAAAATGTGATAATTTAGTCAGAATGTATGTTACAAAAGAATTCGATTTCAAATAAATGCTTGTCTTTTGAACTTTCTATTAATAAAATCATCCTGAAATATTTATATTGGTTTCAATTTATATATATTTTATATTTATATATATATATATATATATATATATATATATATATATAAAAAAATATATATATCTTTTTTTTCTCTATCTATATATATATATATATATATTTTTTTTTTTATTATTTTAAATTTATTACTTTTTTATTAATTAATTTAATTTTTTAAGGCAATTTCTAATGGTTTCACCAAAAATATTAGGCATCACAACTGTTATAATCATATGTACAATGTTTCTTGAGCACCAACTCAACAATTATTTCTGGAGGATCATGTGACACTGAAGACTGGAGTAATTATGCTTAAAATTCAGCTTTGTAATCACAGGAATAAATTATATTTTAAAATATATTCAAATAGAAAATCTTCTTTTAAATGGTAATAATATATTTAGCAATATGATAATTTTACTTTTATTTCTGATTTGATAAATACAGCCTTGGTGATCATAAGAGACATCTTTCAAAAACAAAAATCTTACTGAACATAAATTTACATAGCTTATATAAATTTAGTTGTGTGTGTGTGTGTGTGTGTGTGTGTGTGTGTGTGTGTGTGTGTGTGTGTGTGTGTGTGTGTGTGTGTGTGTGTAAAAGGCTCAGCAGTTGAAGGATGTGTAAAATTATGCCAAAAATTGTTTATATAATAACAATATTTCATTATAATATGTAATTGACTTTGGCATCATCAATTTCAGGGTAATTCAGTCAATTAAATTAAAAAATCTGATTATTCATGACATTAGATTAAAACAAATCCTCAAAACAACTTATTAAAAAAAAAAACTCTGTATGGTTGTGGTTGTGCAAGTTTCATCAGCAACTATAAAACCTCTTCTTCACACTGTGCCTAACAACACACTTTAATAGCAAGGTCTTCCTCTTCTTGACTTGTTGGGGGGGCCGTCACTCCCCTTCTCTTTGCTGCTCTCACACGTAAATAACGCAAATCAGTCTTACCCACTTAAAGCCACACAAATACATCTACATGTACGGTACAGCAAAATGTACTTCCAGTTGGCACATTTCTACCGTCACAGCTAAGCCTTTGAAAGTGGTTGCTTGCGATAATGATAATTCTACTCGAAAAGGCAAGAGGCATTTTCCCAGCTAATCTATTTGTTTCTGTCCTAGCAAATGCTCCTAGTCGGCTAATTAATAGCCTCACAGAGATTTTTCAGACTAACAAAATATGCATCTCACTTCTACTTAATTTTCCTACAGCTACAGACAATTTTTTTATTAATAAGCATTCCTTTTGTCAAGACACTAATCCCATGCAGCTGGCAGGCATGCAACGAAGGCTAGAAACAAGCAGGAAATACAGGTTACAGTCTCCTGAGTCAGCCCTTTAATCATAGCTGCAGTTTTATTAAAGCAAGAGCACGATACAGCCAGCCGTTCCAAAAAACCACGCTGAAAACAAGATGTCCATTCGTGATTTTTCCTCACCCCCGCTGACTGGGAGATGTTTCTGGCCGTGATTCTCAGAGCTATCGCTATATGATGACTGTATATGATGAGAATGAAGGATGTAAGTGATGAATGGACACAGTAGGTACCAAACTAAAGTGTCCGGAGGATACAAGCGGTGTCTTTTTCCCTGATTGGTTGACAGATGGGTCAGGCGGGTTGCCTGGGGAGAGGCAATTTATCTCGCATGACAAAGGGTCAACTTCAAACTCAAAGAGGATGTTTTAACGATGGTAAAGTACAGCCATCTCATGCTATTAGGCCTAGCCTCTGAAGAAATAAAAGAACATTTCAAAGGATGTTGCCATCCTGGTGCAGTTGTTGATAGCTTGCCATCGGAGGAGATCTTTCTTTTAAAAGGACAATGTGCAGCGAATGTAAACAAGTTGCGTGCTTTCAGTAGAAAGGGCATAGTGCCTTCAGGGACGATGCGGGAGGTCTTCAGTCACGCCATATCTTTAGAAACCACCACTTCTCAAAAGCTGTCTTTTGATGCAACTCAAGGAACGACGTTTGTAGTGTCGCTGTCGGTGCCCGCTAATGCTATTACTGCATTAATCAATGATTTGACATGCTGTGCCACAGATTATAGTGTGTAAGCTAAGAGATGATGAAATGAAATGTTCTTTTACTCGGAAATGAAAAAATTTAATATTCTGCAAAAACATCCTGCTTCAATTTAGAACTTTCACCTTTTTATTAATTTTCGATGTTTGTTCAGGTTCAAACAGACCTTATTGCGAAGGTAATTAGGTTACTTGAGTTTACAAATGTCGCACAAACCTAAATCCCATTAAGAAATCTCATTAGTTCCAGGTGAACCTGTGCAAAGTCTGTCAAATTAGTCAAGGACTTCATATGAAGAAGTAGATAAAAAAAAAGCAGAGCCAATTAATAACGAATAACTCTCCTTGCAATCCTAAAGGAACGTTCAAGTGGTGCAGCACGGCAAAACACAGCAAAAGGGGGACACATCACCTTCTACACATCTAAGGGGCTTTTTACACGACACCACTTTCAAATAAAAATGGAAAACTTTTTGAGTTTGTTGCAGTTAATAAATAACAGTGAATTGGAGGCCTGAAAAAGCAAACTTTTGAAAACGGGATTCAAAGTGTAACTTCTCAAAACGATGCCGTAATAGTCTCTGTGTAAACTAAAAAAAAACATGCATGCATATTACATGTTCAGTCTATAGGCGCGAAGTGTTTCTTTACAAAGCGACATCCTCAACTGCTGGCCTGACATTCATAATACAGCATTTTTAGTCATTTTTCGTGGATCCGTGTGAACGGGGATCATTTTGACAACGTTGTCATCCATATGTGAAAAACAGAGGGGATTTTTTTTGTTTGTTTGTTTGTTTTTAATACATCAGTCACGTAAATGTGCCCTCAATCTTTCAAACCTACCAAAAAGGAACTGGACAGATAAACGTTCTGAGAGTCTGTACACATCTGTTCAAAGAAACACTCCGAGGGCTGCAACAATTAATCGATAAAATCGATAATGAAAATCATCGACAACGATTGTCATAATCGATTAGTCGAGTCTGCCCACGTGCACGCAAAACGTTCGCCCGTATTGTCAAATTACAGCACTGAATAACGCATTTCTATGGACAAAATGCATTTAAAAACAGTGGAGGAAACTGCGGGAAAGGTGCGTGATCCAAACTGACCAAAACATGAGAACTCTTTATTTGAAGCTTCAAGCGAATGCATTAGAGCTCCGTGTTTAGCATGGCTTGCCCTTTCAGGCGCTTCATTCTACGGCTATATCCTTATCAGTACATGTTTCAAATTCACGCGAGGATTTCCATTTTGCATAAAGGTTTGTCCTGACAGTCTGCGTTAAACTTCAAACTTTACATTACTGAATGAGCGCCGGCGCGCGCGCGCACCCACATCAGACAGACGGAACGCGGAGAGAGGGAGACAATTAATATTCAACGCAAAAATATTCATTTTGCTGAAATATCTGTTGTTGACAGTTCAGTTTAGGTTTAAAAATCATTATGTCATTCAGGAATAGTAACTGTAAAGGGATAACAGCATGTAACTGAATAAATGTAAGACGTTTCTATTATTTACAGGATAAAGAAATGACAGTAAGAGGTTATGTGTGTGTTCCTGCAGATCATTTCTCTTGACTGTTGGTTAACACTGAGTTTGTGTTTTTGATTTTCTTTATTATCTTATTTTTTTAATGTAGAGATTTAAACTATAGTCACTATATACAGTGCTTAAATTTATTAGACCACCGCCACCTAAACTAACGGTACTGGTGATTACCAAAATCATTTTCATTTTTCTGTAATGGTTAACACACCGGTATGTGTAAGCTGTTTAGTCACAGTAGTATTTCTAATGCTAAAATATAAATATTGTCGTCATGAATTTTTAAATTTACTGTTTTACAAGAAAGACAGAAAATGTCCAATTACAGTCAATAACAGAGACTGTGGAAAAGTACATGAAAACAATGCCAGCAAGAATGCAAACTGTGATCAAAGCCAAAGGAGGCCAAACAAAATATAAAGTTTTTTTGGACATTGTGTTGATAATGACTTTTGTCAGATCCCTAAAATATTTGTGTTTTCTTTTCTGTGACGGGTAGTCTAAGACATTAAGCACTGTATGTGTTCATAGCATTCATTTGGCACATTTGTTTGAAGAACATTGGGCAGGATGTGCAATAATGTGTTTTTTGTCAATAAAATAATAAAAAAATAAAATTAGAATTTTTATCCGATTAATCGAGAAAATAATCGTTAGTTGCAGCCCTAAGCACTTGTAAAGAATGACTATTATCCATCAGGATTTATACATCTGCTGTGGCATAGAAGTGCATAACTTTTGAGAGCTGTTGACTTTGAACCTTTGAAATAAGTTGTAGCTTTAAACAATTAATTATTTAAAAGTATAAAGGATTTTAAAAGTATAGTTCACACATCCTCATGTCTTTCCAACTTCCTAATTGCAAAACCTAAAAGAAGATCATTTGAAAAAACTGTTTTTGGCCGTACAATGACTATCAGTAGGGTCCAAAACAGCATTGCACCCAGTTGACTGTCAATGAATGGAGGGGGAAAAAAAGTGTTTTGCAGATGAAAAAAAAAAGTCGAACAAGCTTGGAATGACATAAGAGGGAATAAATGATGACAGACTTAGACATTATCCCTTTAAATTTTGCAAATGCAACATTTACAATGACACAACTAGGAGCCATTTTCTTTGTTCTGCTCCTTAAACATTTAAAGGAATAGTTGACCCAAAAATGAAAATTCCGTCATCATTTGTTCCAAACCTGTGTGAGTTTCTTTCTTTTGTTGAACACGAGAACATATGTCAAAGAATGTTGGTAACCAGACAGTCGACAGCACCCATTGACTTCCACAGTAGGAAAAAAAAAATTACAATGGGAGTCAATGAGTGCTATCACTTGTCTGGTTACAAACATTCACAAAATGTTCAACAGAAGAAAGAAGTTTGGAACAACATCACTTTTGGGGGGGTGAACTATCCCTTTAAGAGTCATATCGTAATCAGAATTCAATTAGAAGTGTTGTCAAAAATAATTCCAAGTTAGTTCGTATTAAGGATAAAGAAGAAGTGCGGAGGTCTAACAATCAAGACACTGAAGCTCCACCGATATACTTCCCAGGCCTAATAAATAAAACAGGAGTACAAAACAAAGCTATTTCTTTCCAGTTGATTTGGTTTCACAAGGAAGCAGCTCTGAAACCGAACCAGGGCTCTCCGCTCAGGTGTAACACTGCGGATTAACAAACAAGACATTCCTAGAGAGCTCACAGCACGTCTCGGGTTTGTTGATGTTTTCCTTGATCTTAATGCCTGGTTCCTGTCTGTCACGTCTGTAACTGGAAGCGGTCGAGACACACTTGTGCTGGCCCAATTTATTGCCCAAGTACATCAGTATCAACAGCGGCTGTCTGGATTACAAATGGAAACGCATGACTGAGTGGCATTGTTGTCAAAACATGCGCAATTGTATTGGACAGTGCCTGACACATGACATTATGAGCATATCTGACCTTCCATTGCTCCGGCTTTCCATACGTTGTGGGTAGGATTTACGGAAGAATTAAATCTAAATGTATCGACCAA
Source organism: Opsariichthys bidens (assembly GCA_037194245.1). Taxonomy (NCBI): domain Eukaryota; kingdom Metazoa; phylum Chordata; class Actinopteri; order Cypriniformes; family Xenocyprididae; genus Opsariichthys; species Opsariichthys bidens. The sequence continues at coordinate 4,259,476 of CM074310.1, read as the reverse complement.
ATTTAAATCGACTAACAATTCCCATGGAGTACCTCAAAACATTTCTACAAAGAAACTCCCTTTCTGGTGTTCCTCACATCCAAGCTTCTGTCAAATAGTCCAGTCACATTACGAACCCTCAGGACTTTGATGGACTCCCAAATGATGTTGCCTTTGTTCTTACGGCTTCATGAAAGGAAAATAAGGGATGGGATCAAACCTCAAAGGAATATTTCAAAGAAACATCACTTCAGTACTGATGACCGTCAACGTAATAATCTCAGTCACACTATAACGCCATAATGCTGTTCAGAATCTAAACTAACCCATAACGACACGTTTCAATGGGATTTAGACTCATCTTCGTGAGACAAACCAGTCAAAGCTGTGATAGCTGATCAAAAAATAATGCTAATAATAAAAAAGAGATATATATATATATATATAAAACATCTAAACAGCTTCATTATTAAAACTGTAGAGGAGCAAATCTGAAATGAACAGAACTGACTCCTTGTAAACAAGCAACAGATAATTAGGAAATATAATAATCCAAACTTGTTCCATCCGCATGGAAAATCTTTCCATTGCCCAACCAGATATTTTTACCATCTGATTTACAGTATCCTATATTAAAGACTGATAAAATAAAAGGAAATTATACAAGTAATGTTTGACGCGTCTATAATTGTGATGTGTTTGTGCGTACTGTTGCTATGGTTACCTCTTCTGGCGATTTATGCGTCTTTTTTTTTGCGCCCGAAGAAAATACGCAATCAAACTTGTGACTTAACTTTTATGATTCCCTGAATTTTTTTTGAAACGTTCTTTTGGCTCTGTCGGTGCACTTTTAAAGACACTCACCACATATATTTGACGACTTTTAGGCGGTTAAAAAGACCAACCTTTCCACCACACATCACTGGAAAAAGAAAATAGCGTCAGAGCAGCTGATTTCACAGTGGGCTTTTGTTTTGTTTTGGGTTTTTTCTTCTTTTTTGTCACGGTTGGCCTCAAGCTTTAGTCGTGCTCCCACCTTGCGGGCAGATACTATGCTTGTATGTTGTGTTCAAAAACAAAAAACAATACATATGAAGTAAAAAAAGACGCACTTGACGCTCGCGTTGGCAGGAGACAGCCACAAAACAAGTACTTCAAGCGTTCAAATCCATTCAATTCCAGCTCTGCGCTTTAGTGTATGTGTGCTGAATTACCAATTAAGACTTATAAAAACCACCGCAGCCCAACATCAAAATATAAGGGCTAAAATCCGCTGCAGTCATTCACAACAACACCCAAACATGAATTATCAAGCAAGTATGGAGCTTAAAAAAAGCAGACTTACCATCTGAAATGAACATATACAGCAACAGAGTTTCCATCCAAGAGCGTAAAACGGACATCGTAGTTTCCACGAATAAATCCCGTTTGTGATGATAAACAACAGAGCTCCTCCAAAATATCTCCCGACCGACGTCTACAGTCCAGCGACGAATTCCCAGCGAGAATCTGTTGGATTGCGATGCTGGAGAACTTTATCTAGAGCTATCACGTCCATTATACCAAACCAGTAAGAGTTAATAAAAAAAAGGACCGTGTCAACCGGCGACCGAAAGCGCAATCTCATGCAAAATGAGGAGCTTTCGAGAGAGAGAAGGAAAAGTTACAGGTATCCGGCTCAGGTGTCTCGATTCCCACGCGTATTTCTCTCTCAGTAATCCACACGGCACGAAATATAGTCGCTTTCGTCCATCCACAGATTTTAATTCAAACTATAATCCCGTGAAATCACGAAACGCCACAAATGGTCTCGCAGCAGCTTGTGCACGAGCTTGTTAGTTTAATAATCTACCAAAGCATCTCAAACAACTGATACACGACGTGTTTGAGTTGGATGGCAATTTAGGATTTCCTTGACATTTGGTCAAATTGTTACTTCAGGGATGAGCTGTAGATTTAAACTGAAGTTGGGTCGCGGTCAAACGATGCGGGAAAATAAACGTCGACTCCGATGAAAAAAAGTGTTTTCTTCCTGAATGAAGTCCGAAAGATGACGAAATTCTTCTCAGAACTGACGTCCTGGAGACATTTGCCGGTAAACTATTACCTTTTCTGCTGATATCACTGTGTGAGGCGTGTGCCACCCATTTTTTAAACTCCGAGGGAAAAAAATAACGGCTATTCTTCTTAACAATGCAGCGCTGCGGTCTGTAAAACAACAGTCAGCTGTACTCTATAGAGCTTCGGCAAAGTAGAGATTTATTCAAGACCACCCCTCCTTGTGTCACACAACCTAACTTTGCGTTTCAACAAACGGGCTGTGAATGGCGTGAAGTACGCGTTGCGTTCCGCTGGACTTGGAAGTAGCGGGTGAATCCCTGAACCTTCCAAATCTCTTCGGTTCACAGCGGTCACGTGAGTCTTTACAATCAGACCGCTCTGACGTTTTCACGCGTCCGTCATGTGCATCTCACGAGAGCATGACAGGGTCAGGATCAGAAGATGATGATCAAAACACAGCTCAGCTGCAAATTCCCAGTACTTTAAGAGAAACGCTTTTCTTCAGAGGTGTGTTTGTGATTCTAGTTTTTCTCAATGGTATTTTCACATTCGATTTACGCTCAGATGCAATATTTGCATATATCTCTGCAACAAATAAGGGTAGTTTTTGAAATCTGTAATTTGCCCCTAAACTGCACAGTAGCTGTCACTGGAACCGTATCCTTTCAAAAGGAACAACTATTATTATACCTTAAATGTACATTTTAGTACCTTATGAAGGGGTATCAAGGTTTAGTACCCTTTTTTAAATCAGGATGGGTGGTATTATCACAATCAAATCTTATTTTAATTAGTTTAATTGAAAAGCATGAACATAGTAAACATGTCTTATTAATTAAAAAAGGATTATTGAAAAATATAATTACATAAAACAGACTAAAATGACGATCAGCATTACAAACGGTATGTTTTTGGCCCGGTTTGTGCAGTCGGGTTCAGTGGAAGTCGTGATTTTTCTAGTTTTGTAAACTTTTAAATAAAAATCTGGTGGTTCTTATATAATCTATCCAATTAAACAAGAATTATGAACGTGAAATTATAATTCCTTACCTCAATTTTTCTATGTTCTGTTATATATATATATATATATAAATTCTTGAAAACAGAGGAGTGACATTGCATGCTTAATGTGTGGCTTAATGCATTTTGGTTGCATGAAAAAAAAACAGACTAAAATGACGATCAGCATTACAAACGGTATGTTTTTGGCCCAGTTTGTGCAGTCGGGTTCAGTGGAAGTCGTGATTTTTCTAGTTTTGTAAACTTTTAAATAAAAATCTGGTGGTTCTTATATAATCCATCCAATTAAACAAGAATTATGAACGTGAAATTATAATTCCTTACCTCAATTTTTCTATGTTCTGTTATATATATATATATATATATATATATATATATATATATATATATATAGTATATATCATATATATATATAGAGAGAGAGAGAGAGAGAGTATATATCATATATATATATAATATATATATATATAGTATATATCATATATAAATAAAGATGTCATTAAGACCATTTTTAATTTTACAACAAAACATCTTCATAAACAACATATCACCCAGACGTGTGCAGTACAAAAATGAAAACTGTATTTCATGAAGTTGACATTGCTTTTAAGGTGTCACACCACAGTGACATCTTCTGGCGGGCCACATTATTAGGGTCGTGTAGCCTACATCACAAGTAGTAAATAAACACCATTCCCATGATTCTGATACTTTTATCCAACCTTTCATTCTTTTAAATAATATTTTCCCTCATTCTAGGGAACACACACCCTGACAGCCGTTTTATTTGTGTTCATTTGAAAAGTTTAATGGCATAATAAATAAACACAGTGCTTTAATGGCTGAAGCATTTCACTTCTGCAATTTGCATATGATTTGTGTTTATGCATAATACAAATAATATAATACACATCACACTTTCATATGTACACACCATAAAAGAAAAAAAATTAGAATGCTATTTGACAGTGCATAATATAGCTGCTGTAATAAAACAATTCTCATTTTCTTCCACTGAGAGTAGCATGCTAAGTGTACAATCACACATTAACTCCGCAGTTTATGATACGGAAAACATATTAAGATTTCTTCATTTTAACCATTTATTGCTGGGAAGTGCTTTTGCGCCCAGTGTCCCGTGATGTTATGTTTAATGTACTACTGATGACTGCACAAAGAAGGATGTTGCTTAATCTTCCTATATAGCACGGGCCCCTTGTAGTACACACTGGAACCTCTCGGTAATGGCCCTAGGACTGGATTTTAGAGTACTTACATTGATTCATATCTCAGATATTAACTTTTGTTATACCTTCATCCGTCCCAGCCATTTAGATCTAAGGTTACACCATAACATGAGCATCCTTCATCTACTTGTCTCGTCACAGGGTCAGAAGCAAATGATGAACGTCACTTCTGAAACTTGAAATAGTTTGTTGAAGGTTACTGCATGGTCTCTTGTGATTAACAAACACAGTCTAAATAAAGAAGACGACTCTCTTTCCTTGCAGAGACATTACATTATGGTGCAATGTATTGAAAAGTCAAGCAAAAAGGTGCCAAGTTGTCAGAATGAGTTCTAGTTGCATTTAACACATCATGCCCAATGCCACTGACTATTTTTAATCGCTTTGATTTCCGTTTCAAAGAAAAGAGGCACTGCTACTTTGTTTTGATTCATTAAATGTTCTTGTTTTATCACTTCTTCAAGCTCGCACAACATAATTGCATCATATTTTTTTGACTTTATGAACACTTCTGAAAATTAAATAGGACCTATTTGCGTTTTTTTCAACGTCTTCTACTTGTAAAGATTTTCATGGGTAAATGTACTAAAAACTCTTCATTTTTGACATAACTGACATTGTTGCAGCTCCTCTCTTTCCAGTCTGTCAGTTACACTCTTGTGTAGTTCCCGTTTCTATGGAGCCTCTCCTTCCAAAAAGTGCAATGCGTTTTGATTGGGTGGCTAGACCAGCGTGTTGTGATTAGTTAACTGTTTCAGAAATGCGACGCCCTTTACCATAACCACGAGTTTCAACACCCTTCTAAGGCAACTCAACCCGGCCTCGCCACTTTTTTGCATATGGGCGGGCATTATTCAAATGAGGAATATTGTGAGGCGAACGTTCGCAAAAGAAAACTCATGTCTACAATTGACCCTTCTCCGGCAGTTTGATCGCAGGTGATCTGACCAATCATAACCCCAAATCCATCATTTTGTCCGACAAAGCACTCAGGGGAGTTAGTAGATTAACATTGGTGAACTTGAACTTGAAAAATTGTGTGTACTCGTGTGTTTCTGCGCTTGAAACAACATTCCTTATGAATCTGTGTACAGCGATCGGTCACGACACATTAAAGAGACACTATACGTTATTTATTGTTTAAATAACAAAACAACTTAAATAACAAAAAAAACTTCAAAAAAAATTACAATATTTTAAATATGAAACTGGCGTGAGAGCACATGGCTAGTTGGACATAGCAACAGTAACTAAAGGGGGGGTCTTTGTGAAGGGTCAATTTAGGCATTTTTTTTTCTTTTTTTTTTTTCATCATTTAGCAGACACTTTTATCCAAAGCGACTTACAAGGGGAGCAATCAGGGGTTTGGTGTCTTTCTCAAGGGCACTTTAGTCATGGTATCGAAGGTAGAGAGAGTGCCGTTTATATGGACAATATTTTTGAAAATGCAAAAAAGCATAATACATCACTTTTTCCTCCTTTACTCTTTGTGAGGGGTTCATAAATCACATCTGATCAGTCATTTAAAACACAGTTTTTCCTCTTCAATTTCTTTATTTGTGCTGAGAATGTTAAAGATTATAATCATTCATGAAATTTGCCATACATTCGAAGAAAAATGGATTAAATAGTCTATTGGGTCATCACCCAATAAACATCTTTTAATAAGCAAGCAACAGTTAGAAATCGCACCGGATTGAGGATGAAAAGTTGATGAATCATAACTCAGAGATTTCTAAAATGATTTCTTGCATAAGCCGTCAAAAAATGAAGTGATGCATTTTTCACAGTTCCCAATAAAAATAAATTATGAAACATTCAAAAAAAAAAAGTGCTCTTGACATGATTTGACTAAAGATTCTTGTACAAAAGCATGTACTCTGCAAGACAGCACATATTGTTTCAGTTAGCATAGCATTTTAGGTCAACAGATGTACACACTAAGTCATATTTTATGCATATGCTTTGCCCACATCACATCCTTTTGTCTTCAATGTAGGCTACAATGGCCCCGGGACCCAGGGAATTCCGTTTTTGTTCTTGAATAATATTAGTTTCCCATATGTGTATAAGACTCAGCATTTGCTCTCACTCTGGAGCTTCCAAAAATAATTTGCATAACTCAGTCAGTGGATCCTATTTATATACAGTATAGTTGGCATGATTTTTAGTAGCTTCCACCAATTTTGGCTACTGGGCAGACATTACTCACTTGGTATACTCAACGGCCACTTTATTAGGTACACTTGTTCAACTGCTCGTTTACGTGAAAATCTAATTAGCCAATCACATGGCAGCAACTGAATTCATATAGGCTATTAGACATGGTCAAGACGATCTGAAGTTCATACTGAGCATCAGAACGGGGAAGAAAGGTGATTTAACTGACTTTGAATGTGGAATGGTTGTTGTGCTAGACGGGCTGGTTTGCGTATTTCAGAAACTGTTAATCTACTGGGATTTTCATTCATAACCATGTCTAGGGTTTACAGAGAATGATTCGGAAAAGATAAAATATCCAGTGAGCGGCAGTTCTGTGGCGAAAATGCCTTGTTGATGGGACAGAGGAGAAGGTTCCCGCAGGTTTCGCGCTCTCACCAAAAGCACACGCTCGACCTCTGATATAAATTAGTGACGCACACAAGCCGCTTCTCAGTCTCAAACAACTTCTGAGTCACTAAAATGAGTGGTTTACTGCGCAAAAACATTCAAATACTACAAAATTATGTCAGAATGTCTTGGCGAGTATCCAGTTAAACACAGTCAGTTTTGTAACAGTCAGGGCTGGGTGGGTTACTTTTAAAATGTATTTCACTACAGATTACAAAATACATGCTTTAAAAAGTAATTTGTAACGTATTTCGTTACATTACCCGAGTTTAGTAACTTCATCTAAATACTTTAGAATACTTTGGAATACTAATAAGTGTGGAACAAACACAAAAAAGCTAATTGCAAGTTTTTATCTCACAATTCTGACTTTTTCCCTCAGAATTGCGTGATATAAAGTAGCAGTTGTGAGTTATAAAGTCAGAATTATGAGATATAAACTCACAATATTGAGAAAAGTCTGAATTATGAGATTTAAACTCACAATATTGAGAAAAGTCAGAATTATGATATTTAACTCACATACTAAATTTACAATTGCAAGAAAAAAAGTCAGTATTGCAAGTTTATCTCTCGCAATTCTGAGAAAAAGAAGTCAGAATTGTGAAATGCAAACTCACAATTGTGAGGGAAAAAAAAACAAATTGTGAGAAAAAGTTGCAGTGAGCTTTTTTACAATTATAAACATGAAAACAGTCGAAAACATGAAACTGAACTCGTCTTTTTCAGACTGTCAGAGAATCACAATTGCTGTTTAAATGACATTAAAATTCAAAGTAATCACTTTGGTAATCTAAAATACTTTTCAGAATTTGATTACCACCCATTTAAAATGCAACTGTAATGAAATACAGTTACTCAAATTTTGTATTTTAAATACGTAACTATGTTACTTGTATTTCGTTACTCCCCAACCCTGGTAACAGTATATTGGGTCCATACATATAAACTCCTAAAGTGACAGCAGTCCAATATTCCTGCTGCTGTCTGTCATGTTAATCAAAGAACAAAAGAGAAAAAAAATCACTTTCTGCTCTTGACTCAATACTTTTTATAACTTTAATGGTAAGCATTAATCTGTATTTAATTTTTACAATGAAGACTACAGAAATTAAAGTGTTATTTTACATTTGATTACTGTAATTTATGTAGTATTTCTTACCGGAATAATTCTGTTTTTAATTAGGTATTTTGTCATCAATGACAGTAGCAAAAGGATGGAAAACACCCTAAATTATGTTTGCACCATTCTGCAATCATCAATAAAATGTTTTGCCATATATTTTTTTCTATATCGTCATATATATGATTATCGCAAATATTCTTGAAATATCGTGATATGATTTTAAGGCCATATCATCCACCCCTAATGTACACTTTGCTACAGATTGCAGATTGCTTACACACATTTTTAAATATTTAAAATAAAAGGATTCCTCTCGAGAAGTATTCAGTCTTTCTGCTTGTAAATTCCGCCATGTAAATAGCGAATCCGCCATGGTGCAAAAGCACCTGGCTTTTAAAGGGAATGGGAGATGAGACCTTATTTCATGTTATGCCCAAAACACACCCATGACTCATTTTGGCTACGTTCACAGTGCAAGCCTTAACGCTCAGTTCAGATTTTTTGCTCAGTTCTGATTTTATTTATCTGTTCACATTGTTGTTTTAAATGTGGCCAATATCAAATTTCCAGTGTGAGCAGATTTTGGTTCTGAACTGACTTGCGTGCTCAAAACGGGGTTTAAATTTTTACCACACAATCCACTCAATTGCTTCTCAAAACCAGTCCAAAACTAGCCCAATCACGTTCCGTGGGGTATCCCGGTAAAAATCGTGTTTTTAATATAGTGTAGCAAAGCAACTCACGATGGTAAACAGTGGTAAAGACTAGAAGGGATACAGTTACGGCCACTGGGCATGTTCACATCAATATTGCGTCATTTAATATTTATTTATTTAATTTAATAACTGTATTTGCAGCATTGTAAGGGTAGGTTTAGGGTTGGGGTAGGTGTAGATGTTAATAAAACACAATTTGATTGTTAGAGCATCCGACTCCCATGCCGGAAGACCCGGGTTCGAGGCTCGCTCGGAGCAGGTCGAGTAGGACCCGGTGGAGAGGTTACATTGGTGCCGTGACCCGAGCGGGAGTGAGGTTTAGGGCGGTGAGTGTAACGGAGGCTAGCTAGTGGTTGCTGTCCAAGCAAACCTCACTCCTCTGACATCAAGAGATGCTCTGGCGATAGATGCTAGAAGTTGCAGCTTTTAGCCTCCTTTTTAGAGCATTTGACTCCAATGCCGGACGACCCGAGTTCGAGGCCCGCTCAGAGCGAGCCTAGGTAGGACCTGGGTAGAGGGGTTACACATACTTGGGCTATCCTACAAATGAATGAATGTTTTGCTAAATAATAATATTTACACTGTAATGCTCTTTAAATGCCAAATGTAAAAACATGAATGGCTTAACTCTACTCTTCAACAACAGCCTCCAAATGATCGATTGACAAAATAATGGACAAAAATAACACATCGACTTTTCTGCAGCATAAGTAACTATGTAAATCAATACCACATGTCTCTGTGTATTTAGAAAAATATTTCTATTGGCTTAGGTTTGGCCTCCATTGGTTTTCATTATGCTAACAGCATGCACGATTAGCTTTAATACTTTAAAACGACCTCTTTTATAAACAACAATTGTATTAATTAAGTCTACTGCGGTTGTGAGTATCAGTTCTGCCTTTCCGTGACTTGACACAAATGATTACAAAGAATCCCAGCTTGATCTATTAGTAAGTCGGCCACCCTGCATTGATGTGTGGTGTGAACACACATCCTACGCACCCGCTAACCCATCCATCATTATTTCTATCATCCTCCATTTCATTCACAGCAGGTCATTAAGATTTACCAGGTCACACATTTCAAATGCATAATTAATTATATTTTAGATCACATGGATATGATTATTCATCATGACTTAATAAAATTGCACTGTTTACATTTCCCGGAAACGCATTACAATAAGGTTTCATTTGTTAACACATTAGTTACGTTTTTTCATGTAGCAGATGTTTCTATCCAAAGTGTCTTTAAAATAATGTACGCATTGTATATATGTATCCTACAAATTTATACAAATTCAATTCACTTCAATTCCCCATGTGGGATCAATAAAGTACAGACTTGCCTTAACTAATTACTTAACATGAATTAAGAATGAGCAAGAATGTTCTTAGCAATACTAAGAACAGCATTTATTAATCTTAGCTAATGTTAATGTCTTTTTATAAATACTAAATACTTTCAGGTCAAAAGTTGAATCTGTTAACATTAGTTAATGCTCTGTGAACTAGCATTTAAACATTTTTAATAACTAACGAAAGTTGAATACTGTACAAATATTTTGCTCATTGTTAGTTCATGTTAGCTAATGGAGTAACTAATGTTAACAAAAGTTTTACCCGTTTCCTTTAATACTAAAGCAAAACATGGGTAATACGAGTAAAACAGCTGTGGAAAAACAATACAGATTAAAGCTGAAAGCAGTGTGGGTGACATGCATTTAAGAGGGTAAATATAGGAGAAACATGGCATCATTTCAATTTGACACACTTCCTGCTGCCAGCAGGTGGCACTATGACTATGACTGAAGGTTGGCATGGAGATGTCTTCAGGTCAGTACTGAACCCCGCACATGACATGCAAGAAAAAAAATTAAATTGTGCACATGATTTACTAATTCGTTCCCTCGATTTACTAAAAATGGGGGGACGAAATAGTAAATCATGCGCATGTTTTGGTTAATCAAGGAGACAAAATAGTAAATCGTGTGCTCGTTTTAGCTAATCGAGGGAACGAAATAGTAAATCGTGTGCTCGTTTTAGTTAATCGAGGGAACGAAATAGTAAATCATGCGCATGTTTTGGTTAATCAAGGAGACAAAATAGTAAATCGTGTGCTCGTTTTAGTTAATCGAGGGAACGAAATAGTAAATCGTGTGCTCGTTTTAGTTAATCGAGGGAACGAAATAGTAAATCGTGTGCTCGTTTTAGTTAATCGAGGGAACGAAATAGTAAATCGTTTGCTCGTTTTAGTTAATCGAGGGAACGAAATAGTAAATCGTTTGCTCGTTTTAGTTAATCGAGGGAACGAAATAGTAAATCGTGTGCTCGTTTTAGTTAATCGAGAGGAACGAAATAGTAAATCGTGTGCTCGTTTTAGTTAATCGAGGGAACGAAATAGTAAATCGTGTGCTCGTTTTAGTTAATCGAGGGAACTAAATAGTAAATCGTGTGCTCGTTTTAGTTAATCGAGGGAACGAAATAGTAAATCGTGTGCTCGTTTTAGCTAATCGAGGGAACGAAATAGTAAATCGTGCGCATGTTTTGGTTAATCGAGGAGACAAAATAGTAAATCGTGTGCTCGTTTTAGTTAATCGAGGGAACGAAATAGTAAATCATGCGCATGTTTTGGTTAATCAAGGAGACAAAATAGTAAATCGTGTGCTCGTTTTAGTTAATCGAGGGAACGAAATAGTAAATCGTTTGCTCGTTTTAGTTAATCGAGGGAACGAAATAGTAAATCGTGTGCTCGTTTTAGCTAATCGAGGGAACGAAATAGTAAATCGTGTGCTCGTTTTAGTTAATCGAGGGAACGAAATAGTAAATCGTGTGCTCGGTTTAGTTAATCGAGGGAACGAAATAGTAAATCGTGTGCTCGTTTTAGTTAATCGAGGGAACGAAATAGTAAATCGTGTGCTCGTTTTAGTTAATCGAGGGAACGAAATAGTAAATCGTGTGCTCGTTTTAGTTAATCGAGGGAACGAAATAGTAAATCGTGTGCTCGTTTTAGCTAATCGAGGGAACGAAATAGTAAATCGTGCGCATGTTTTGGTTAATCAAGGAGACAAAATAGTAAATCGTGTGCTCGTTTTAGTTAATCGAGGGAACGAAATAGTAAATCATGCGCATGTTTTGGTTAATCGAGGGAACGAAATAGTAAATCGTTTGCTCGTTTTAGTTAATCGAGGGAACGAAATAGTAAATCGTGTGCTCGTTTTAGTTAATCGAGGGAACGAAATAGTAAATCGTGTGCTCGTTTTAGCTAATCGAGGGAACGAAATAGTAAATCGTGCGCATGTTTTGGTTAATCAAGGAGACAAAATAGTAAATCGTGTGCTCGTTTTAGTTAATCGAGGGAACGAAATAGTAAATCGTTTGCTCGTTTTAGTTAATCGAGGGAACGAAATAGTAAATCGTTTGCTCGTTTTAGTTAATCGAGGGAACGAAATAGTAAATCGTGTGCTCGTTTTAGTTAATCGAGGGAACGAAATAGTAAATCGTGTGCTCGTTTTAGTTAATCGAGGGAACGAAATAGTAAATCGTGTGCTCGTTTTAGTTAATCGAGGGAACGAAATAGTAAATCGTGTGCTCGTTTTAGTTAATCGAGGGAACGAAATAGTAAATCGTTTGCTCGTTTTAGTTAATCGAGGGAACGAAATAGTAAATCGTGTGCTCGTTTTAGTTAATCGAGGGAACGAAATAGTAAATCGTGTGCTCGTTTTAGTTAATCGAGGGAACGAAATAGTAAATCGTGTGCTCGTTTTAGTTAATCGAGGGAACGAAATAGTAAATCGTGTGCTCGTTTTAGTTAATCGAGGGAACGAAATAGTAAATCATGCGCATGTTTTGGTTAATCAAGGAGACAAAATAGTAAATCGTGTGCTCGTTTTAGTTAATCAAGGAGACAAAATAGTAAATCGTGTGCTCGTTTTAGTTAATCGAGGGAACGAAATAGTAAATCGTGTGCTCGTTTTAGTTAATCGAGGGAACGAAATAGTAAATCATGCGCATGTTTTGGTTAATCAAGGAGACAAAATAGTAAATCGTTTGCTCGTTTTAGTTAATCAAGGAGACAAAATAGTAAATCGTGTGCTCGTTTTAGTTAATCGAGGGAACGAAATAGTAAATCGTTTGCTCGTTTTAGTTAATCGAGGGAACGAAATAGTAAATCGTGTGCTCGTTTTAGTTAATCGAGGGAACGAAATAGTAAATCGTGTGCTCGTTTTAGTTAATCGAGGGAACGAAATAGTAAATCGTTTGCTCGTTTTAGTTAATCGAGGGAACGAAATAGTAAATCGTTTGCTCGTTTTAGTTAATCGAGGGAACGAAATAGTAAATCGTTTGCTCGTTTTAGTTAATCGAGGGAACGAAATAGTAAATCGTGTGCTCGTTTTAGCTAATCGAGGGAACGAAATAGTAAATCGTGTGCTCGTTTTAGCTAATCGAGGGAACGAAATAGTAAATCGTTTGCTCGTTTTAGTTAATCGAGGGAACGAAATAGTAAATCGTGTGCTCGTTTTAGTTAATCGAGGGAACGAAATAGTAAATCGTGTGCTCGTTTTAGCTAATCGAGGGAACGAAATAGTAAATCGTGTGCTCGTTTTAGCTAATCGAGGGAACGAAATAGTAAATCGTTTGCTCGTTTTAGTTAATCGAGGGAACGAAATAGTAAATCGTTTGCTCGTTTTAGTTAATCGAGGGAACGAAATAGTAAATCGTGTGCTCGTTTTAGCTAATCGAGGGAACGAAATAGTAAATCGTGTGCTCGTTTTAGCTAATCGAGGGAACGAAATAGTAAATCGTGTGCTCGTTTTAGCTAATCGAGGGAACGAAATAGTAAATCGTTTGCTCGTTTTAGTTAATCGAGGGAACGAAATAGTAAATCGTGTGCTCGTTTTAGTTAATCGAGGGAACGAAATAGTAAATCGTGTGCTCGTTTTAGTTAATCGAGGGAACGAAATAGTAAATCGTTTGCTCGTTTTAGTTAATCGAGGGAACGAAATAGTAAATCGTTTGCTCGTTTTAGTTAATCGAGGGAACGAAATAGTAAATCGTGTGCTCGTTTTAGTTAATCGAGGGAACGAAATAGTAAATCGTGTGCTCGTTTTAGCTAATCGAGGGAACGAAATAGTAAATCGTGTACTCGTTTTAGTTAATCGAGGGAACGAAATAGTAAATCGTTTGCTCGTTTTAGTTAATCGAGGGAACGAAATAGTAAATCATTTGCTCGTTTTAGTTAATCGAGGGAACGAAATAGTAAATCGTGTGCTCGTTTTAGCTAATCGAGGGAACGAAATAGTAAATCGTGTACTCGTTTTAGTTAATCGAGGGAACGAAATAGTAAATCGTGTGCTCGTTTTAGTTAATCGAGGGAACGAAATAGTAAATCGTGTGCTCGTTTTAGCTAATCGAGGGAACGAAATAGTAAATCGTGTGCTCGTTTTAGTTAATCGAGGGAACGAAATAGTAAATCGTGTGCTCGTTTTAGTTAATCGAGGGAACGAAATAGTAAATCGTGTGCTCGTTTTAGTTAATCGAGGGAACGAAATAGTAAATCGTGTGCTCGTTTTAGTTAATCGAGGGAACGAAATAGTAAATCGTTTGCTCGTTTTAGTTAATCGAGGGAACGAAATAGTAAATCGTTTGCTCGTTTTAGTTAATCGAGGGAACGAAATAGTAAATCGTTTGCTCGTTTTAGTTAATCGAGGGAACGAAATAGTAAATCGTGTGCTCGTTTTAGCTAATCGAGGGAACGAAATAGTAAATCGTGTTCTCGTTTTAGTTAATGGAGGGAACGAAATAGTAAATCGTGTGCTCGTTTTAGCTAATCGAGGGAACGAAATAGTAAATCGTGTACTCGTTTTAGTTAATCGAGGGAACGAAATAGTAAATCGTTTGCTCGTTTTAGTTAATCGAGGGAACGAAATAGTAAATCGTGTGCTCGTTTTAGTTAATCGAGGGAACGAAATAGTAAATCGTGTGCTCGTTTTAGTTAATCGAGGGAACGAAATAGTAAATCGTGTGCTCGTTTTAGTTAATCGAGGGAACGAAATAGTAAATCATGCGCATGTTTTGGTTAATCAAGGAGACAAAATAGTAAATCGTGTGCTCGTTTTAGTTAATCGAGGGAACGAAATAGTAAATCGTGTTCTCGTTTTAGTTAATCGAGGGAACGAAATAGTAAATCGTGTGCTCGTTTTAGCTAATCGAGGGAACGAAATAGTAAATCGTGTGCTCGTTTTAGCTAATCGAGGGAACGAAATAGTAAATCGTGTGCTCGTTTTAGCTAATCGAGGGAACGAAATAGTAAATCGTTTGCTCGTTTTAGTTAATCGAGGGAACGAAATAGTAAATCGTGTGCTCGTTTTAGTTAATCGAGGGAACGAAATAGTAAATCGTGTGCTCGTTTTAGTTAATCGAGGGAACGAAATAGTAAATCGTTTGCTCGTTTTAGTTAATCGAGGGAACGAAATAGTAAATCGTTTGCTCGTTTTAGTTAATCGAGGGAACGAAATAGTAAATCGTGTGCTCGTTTTAGTTAATCGAGGGAACGAAATAGTAAATCGTGTGCTCGTTTTAGCTAATCGAGGGAACGAAATAGTAAATCGTTTGCTCGTTTTAGTTAATCGAGGGAACGAAATAGTAAATCATTTGCTCGTTTTAGTTAATCGAGGGAACGAAATAGTAAATCGTGTGCTCGTTTTAGCTAATCGAGGGAACGAAATAGTAAATCGTGTACTCGTTTTAGTTAATCGAGGGAACGAAATAGTAAATCGTGTGCTCGTTTTAGTTAATCGAGGGAACGAAATAGTAAATCGTGTGCTCGTTTTAGCTAATCGAGGGAACGAAATAGTAAATCGTGTGCTCGTTTTAGTTAATCGAGGGAACGAAATAGTAAATCGTGTGCTCGTTTTAGTTAATCGAGGGAACGAAATAGTAAATCGTGTGCTCGTTTTAGTTAATCGAGGGAACGAAATAGTAAATCGTGTGCTCGTTTTAGTTAATCGAGGGAACGAAATAGTAAATCGTTTGCTCGTTTTAGTTAATCGAGGGAACGAAATAGTAAATCGTTTGCTCGTTTTAGTTAATCGAGGGAACGAAATAGTAAATCGTTTGCTCGTTTTAGTTAATCGAGGGAACGAAATAGTAAATCGTGTGCTCGTTTTAGCTAATCGAGGGAACGAAATAGTAAATCGTGTTCTCGTTTTAGTTAATGGAGGGAACGAAATAGTAAATCGTGTGCTCGTTTTAGCTAATCGAGGGAACGAAATAGTAAATCGTGTACTCGTTTTAGTTAATCGAGGGAACGAAATAGTAAATCGTTTGCTCGTTTTAGTTAATCGAGGGAACGAAATAGTAAATCGTGTGCTCGTTTTAGTTAATCGAGGGAACGAAATAGTAAATCGTGTGCTCGTTTTAGTTAATCGAGGGAACGAAATAGTAAATCGTGTGCTCGTTTTAGTTAATCGAGGGAACGAAATAGTAAATCATGCGCATGTTTTGGTTAATCAAGGAGACAAAATAGTAAATCGTGTGCTCGTTTTAGTTAATCGAGGGAACGAAATAGTAAATCGTGTTCTCGTTTTAGTTAATCGAGGGAACGAAATAGTAAATCGTGTGCTCGTTTTAGCTAATCGAGGGAACGAAATAGTAAATCGTGTACTCGTTTTAGTTAATCGAGGGAACGAAATAGTAAATCGTGTGCTCGTTTAAGTTAATCGAGGGAACTAAATAGTAAGTCTTACGCATGATTTAGCCTACTATTTTTTTCCCCTGCACGTCATGTCCGGGGCTCCGTAGGACAGGAATCTTATCAAAAATGTAAAGTTTGGGGCAGATCAGACATTGTTTGTCTGAGTTACAACAACTTCCTGTTTCATGGTGGAAGATTGAAATTTGTAAGGCCGCCATGGACACAATTTAACATCGCAAAGACCTCCCAAAGGACCGACCAAATATGATGTTGATCTGTTTAAAGCTCTTGGAGTAGTTTGTTAGAGTACAACATCTGGAAATGGCAAATACTTTACAAAGAAAATTCAAAATATCTGACTTCCTGCTGGTTTTCACACCATCGGTGCTCGGGCCCTAAATATTTGGTAACATTAAGGTACTATTTTTAACATTAGTTAATATGAACTAGCAATGGAAATAGATTGAATAGTTAATTTCAACATTTACTAATATGTCAGAGTCATATCTCTTAATATTAAGCTATTTAATGGACCTGAGCTGACATGAACAGTTACATTTTTATTAACAAAGATCAATGAATATTGTAGCAAATGTATTGCTCATTGTTGGCATTAACTAATGGTACTTTCTAATTGAAAATTCCTTCATATTAGCACTGTACATTGTGCCCTATTTTATGGACTTGAGCACACTAGAAATATCTTCACATTCTCAAGACATGAACATTTTATATAATAGATTTCACGCACTTGAATTATTTTCATCTTGTTGGGTAGGAGAAAAGAGTTCAGATGGGAGATTATATGTCTTGCTAAAAATATTTTAATAACTTAAAGCTTCTTGCAAACCATAAATTCGAAAGGATGATACTTTTAGTAAGTTGGTTAAAAAAGCATCACTTTTACAGGGAGGAAAGCAATATTCAACCTATGTGCGAGTTTTATTGTAACAGTAAATCATGTTTACATAAATAACTTTTAGCTGCAGAATTGCATTGTTTTACTGAGGTTAGAAGATACAAATTAGTATGAAGTGAAAAAACCTTTTTTGAAAACACCAGTGCATTTGTTGCTAATGCACAAAATCCTTTTATTTTTATATTTTCTGCTTGAAAGATTAGAAAAGCAGGTCCCTGAAGAGTTTAAAGAATTGCTCTAGTTTCTTTCAGTCCTTAACATCTAGCTGTATTACTCTTATCGGCTTTCAGCTGAAATGTAAGTGTTTGCATTAGTTAATTCTCTAACCGAGCAACTTCAGCTGGGCATCCCTGACAGACAATGTGCTGTCTATGCATTGACATTTTCTTTTGCTACTTGTGATTTGAGTAAAAAAATAACTCACTCAATCCATTTCTGTGTAAAGATAGCAGCTTTCCCCACTGCTATTTTAATCATACTCACAGTAGGTAACAGAAAAAGTCACATCAGTAACAAAATAAAAGAATTCATGGTGAGAATTTGTGAGCAAAAGGGTGTTAGCTCAGTATCAAATGTAGACATTATTATAAGATATATGTTTCCCCCCAAAATACTGTTATTATTATCAAATCACATTTTTTTTTTTTACACATAATGTTTTTTCTTTGTTTCAGGACATGTTATTTGTTGTTCTGGGGCAGAGGTCTAGTTTCAATATGGTTTCATGGTACATTGAAGTCTTTCTTTTGAAAATTAATTCATCATACAATGTGTAACGAAAGCCCACTAAAGGCGTGTTGAATGCGAACCCATGTGCAGTTTATTGAAGCAATCATTAACTAACAAACAAAATGATGACGTAAAAATAACCACAAAGCTAGACAATGGTAACGTAAGGGCTATATATACACAGAGACAAATGAGTAAATGCGAAACACGAACACAACGAGCATCAAAACGTGACACATAAAACAAGGAACCGATTAGAACATGACAAACGAGACCAGGGAAGCGCATGGTTCCTTTGCGTTTTTCACAAAGAGACAACAGAGTAAAAATGATCCCCATTCACATGGATCTGCGAAACTATTAAAAACGCTGTATTCTGCTGCCAGGCCAGTAGTTGGCGATGTCACTTTGTGAAGAAACATTACGTGCCTACTGACTGAACACATAATATGCATGCGCATACGTCACCATTTTCACAAATTCACATTTTTGTAGTTTACACAGAGACAATAACTTGCGCTTTGAAACCCATTTTCAAAAACTAGCATTTTTTTAGGCCCCAAAAATGCTGTTGTTGTAAAAATGAATGACCAAAACACAGTTTTTTAGGCTAGTTGTTTTTTGTAAACATTAGTTTTGTATTCTGTGTCACTGTTTTGCCTGCATTCTAGTTCATTGTTTGTTAGCATAGTTTCTAATTAGTCTAGCATCTGTTAGGATCAGGGTTAGCCTGACCCTAAACCACCAAACTAAAATGACAATATCATCAATCTTTTGTTATAGCTGTTGGGTAAACAAATAGAACACAATGAGTTTGTTTGGAGTTTTACAGATGCAATTTGTGAATTATAATATTTGTTGGCCAAAAGAATTACTTAATATTTGTTTCATTTCATATTTCTGCTTTATTTAAAATAAATAAATTAAAAAAAAAAGTTTTAGAGTTTAGATTTTGCTTTAAAAAAAAAAAAAGCCAAAATAACTTTGCAAAACCCAAAGTTTTTTTAAGTAAAGAAATTCAAAGTTTAAGTAGAACTGGCAGATTGAAATTTTGTACTCATATTTTCATTGTTCTCAACTTAATTTTTTTGAGTAAGTTAATACATACATTTAACTTAAAATTATCTTGTAATGTAAGGATTTTTAGTAGTGGAAATTTAGCAGGCTATAACTAGAGCAAATGCTTATTCATAACACAATGCTTTGATAACATTAGCATAGCCTAGAAATTGCTGAAAGAGTATGACAATATAGAGTATTTAACATACTATATACCTGTACTCAAAGCAAGCCACTTGTCACCATGATGGTAACCCCACCCAAAAAAAAAAAAAAAAAAAAAAAAAAAAAACACATAACAGAAACTATTCGCTTTTACTTACAAGTCACAGCAAAACATGCTGGGAAATAGACCAGTTTCAGGTAAATTTAAGTTTAGAAACAAATTTTAGTAAGTGTTAGTGAGTCTAGAACTCAAAACAGCGAAACAAAATCAGATTACTTAAGATGTGTCAGTCAACTCAAAAGAAAAAAAGTTTTAAATACTCATAAAAGTTCATTTGAGTGAACTAATTTGTTTAATTTGAGTTTGCCCTACTCAAACCAATTAATTATTTTGAGCATCAGGGTTTACAGTATTACGGCAGATTCCATTGTGACTTCATACCCGATATAGTACCCCCAATATTCTTTTTCCTGGGCAAAAATTTCCCCCTACCAAGAGAAATATTCACTTGATTAAACACGGTCTATATTTAATGTATATATCCCAAACATGCCAGTTTGTTTTGAAACTTTTTCGTCTTGCTTTTGAAAAGTGTCCTCTTGATCAGCATGCTCTAGTAGTTCAATTGAATGAATTTGGGACATGGAGGACTTTGGAACATTCTATAAATAAGAACAGAAATCTTTTATCGGTAGCACTTCTTTGGTTATATGCCGCTCTGATGGTTTTTAAGTGCATTCATGCAGTGACATCCATAAAAATAAATGTCCAGTGGTGGTTGAAATGATGACATACTATTCTTGTCCAAGTGCAAAGTGACGGTGACTGCCAGCAGTTCTTTCTCTTCCTTTAGATCATGCTAGAATAAATAGATGCAGCATAATGGCCAGTAGCACCATCAGGCAATTTAATATTTGAAGAGCATTTGTTAAACGGAGTGCACTGTAATTTTATGCCCAAAGTGGGTTGATGGTTTCATGTTGCAGTGAGACAATGAGATGAAACTGATTATAGTAGAACTGTCTTTCATTATGAAAGGTTAATATTCTTTCACTCTGTCATTCCCAGCACTGGATATGTTGCCGTTGAAGCTCTTCTAGTTTAAGTGTTACAGGGTTTGTTTACTCACCAAAGGAAAACCATATCGACCCATTTGACATTTTGTTCTGATAGTCGCTTTAAGTGAGTAAAAAGTACCCCACCCCTGCAACTCTGACCTGTTCACTGGACCTCTATGGCAGAATACGGAAGTCTGGTTAAAATTTAATTTCAGCCACTTTGTTCTCATTCATAATCAATAAATAAAGAGTTCAGCAGAGAATCTTTACTACCGATGGTTAGACATTCGGTTACCTCACAAGGCTAAATTTTTGCCTGTAATTTCGTTCTGTCATAAACATGGCAGCTGTTCACTTTAAGTTCTATTACAATGGTTCTCAACTCGGGGTCTGTGGCCCACTTGGGGGTCTGAACAAATTAACAAGGGGGCCTCAAGATGACTTTTTTTTATTTAAAATAAGACAAGTCAATCATTAAATTTAGCTAAAACAGCTAAAAATCAAGACACTTCTGGTTATTTTTTATAGCACTCTAAAACTCTAACTCTAAAATAATTTATAGGGTAGAAATTGTGACTTCAAATATCGCTGTGGATAGTGGCAGCTTTGAAGTCAAAAAGTTTGGGATCCACATACCAGAGATTTCTGAACTTTTCATCCCTCACATTTCCCTTGCAGTGCAAGCTTACAATCTGCCGTTGTCATTATTTTAATGGAGTTTTTCCCAAAAATGAAAATTCTGTCATTATTTACTCACCATAATGTTGTTCCAAACCCATTTGCTGTATTGTTTTTCTCTTCTGAAGTCATATGATAGCTTTGTCTGGGTTTCAGTCTGTTCCTCACACAAAGCGCATGGCTTCAGAAGACTTGAAATAAAGCACATGAGTTGCATGGACTGCTTTCATGATGCTTTTTTTGACTCATGAGCCTCAACTTGTGTGTCATTCAGCTCCATATGACAGAACATTGGCTGTGATTTACTTTTCACAGCCATCTTTATTGTTTGCCAGTGTTATAAACTGGTGGAAACGATGAGCTTGATGAAGTGAATTTGCTAGCTATAATGAACGGAAACAACACATACTCTAGGTAACGTATCCATGACTCGTATCAATGTCAGCCAGATGGCAGGTACAGAACGTTTCTCCCTCATTTGAAGTATTGATCCTTCATTCCTTTTTCACAAGAGTTGCATCATTTCTCTGAGTTCCTGTGAAAGAGTAGTTGAATAAAGCACAGAAAAACAGTTAGGAATCCTGGCATGTACAATTGGGATCTTGGTAAATCATGGTCTGAGTTTAGTAGGTGTCATTACCAAATCGTCTGTATTTAAGAATTTTAATAACAAACAATTTAAATTCAAGTTAAAGCTGCAGTCTGTAACTTTTTTAGTTAAAAATGATCCAAGATCAATTGTTGAGCAAGTACATAACCAGCTTCCTTACCTTAGCCCGATTCACAACAGTAGCTTGTAGTAATGTTTTTTTTTTTTTGGTACTCCACAGGAAATACGAGTTTGCCTTTGCATAATTACGTATCTGTACACTGTAAAAAAGAATTGTTGGTTTAACTTAAAAAAGACCAAGTTACCTGGTTGTCTTTAAATTTTGAGTTCATTGAAATGAAATTTTTTAGTTAATACAATGAAGAAGGTTGGTTTAATCAACAGAAACCCCAAATATTATGCTATCTTAGCCACATTAATTAACTGAGTTGATTTGACACAAGAAAACCAATACAAAAACAATTACAATAACAAATCATGAAAACGTTATAGCTTTAAGAAAATATAAAATATCCAGACAATGCAGGCGGCGGATCATGTGAAGAATCTTTTACAGAAGCTGTAATACTTCTGCTTTTCATTTTATTGGCAGATTGTAATCAAGAACGGTAAAGACGACCATCATCATTGACAACTGGTGAATCACCAGTAGTAAAAAAGACCTCGGACTGCAGAGTGGCTAACAGCAAAAAAGGGAATTAGACTTGTGCGAAAACAAGAATAAAAATATCAGCAGGGCTTTTTGAAAGGTTGCATGAACTCGTTGTGCTTTGAATGGGTTTAAAAGGCACACAGAGATTGCTTTTTTCTGCTGGACAGGTAAACCATTTCAATGGTTTATTGGGTAGATAATGCTAATTAGATAACACTAACAGACACTAAATACATGTAGTGTGATGTTGTTAATATTAACAATTGCACAACTGCACACGTAAAATGATCATTCAGCAACTAAACGCAATTGCGGGTTTCAAACAGAGATGGCGACAAAGAAGCAAAACTTACGGACTGCAGCTTTAACTGCTAGCTAACTTTTAAATCAAAAGCTTATCTAACCTTTTGTTCAAAAAGTTAAAAATATCATTACCAGAACACACAATATAAAAATCCCCATTAGCATACATATTACCAAAATTCACTTCAAGGTTGACAAAGGCCATGATCAGATGATGATGAAACACAGTTTGAAGAAGTTTTTCAAGATAAGTACGTTGACCATTGACTACCGAAATATCTGTGACGTTATTATTATTATTATTATTATTTTATTGGAGAGCCATGAGAACTTTGGATTTGTTTGACTCCTTAAAACACCATAAAACTCGGGAAGTGTTTTACCATGGTCAATTTTTATGCTTATGTTACTGTTAATAAAGATAGTGTTTAATTAAATTTTTGGCTGTGATTTATTCAGTTCTCTAAAGATGAGTTACACAAAGAAATATGATGACTATATCTCTCATTCGGTGCCTGATTTAAAATGCATAGTTGAGGTTTTTGTTAATTAGAAAACAACTAAAGCATTTCACAAAGCTTTTAAGGCAGCCAAGCTTAATTTTTAGCCCAGCTGCGCTCCCAGGCCATTATGGTTACATGACTTCAATCATCACTAATCAGCAAAACAACTTGCAATTGTTTTGCGATGATGGCTCAGACGGAGCACAGGATGGGGAAATATAATGCAGTGCAATAAAATGATTGGCTCAGTTTACCTTGGGAATCTGGATCTGTCTGTAAGTCTTCGGGTTTGAGTGAGTAAACTGTAGCCAGTGGCCATTATGCTGTCTCATAAACCGTCCCTAGCCACTCTTTCTCATTATCCTCTCTCCCCTGTCCACACACTCATAGCTTGGAGGCTTGTGGTTAAGCCTGTTCTGATACGGAACCACTAGCAAACAGTCAGGAGAAAACTTTCGAAATGTTACTTTTTAAATATCCCGCGGGGAGAGACATCGAGGCCTCCAAAAATATATTATAGGTGGACAAGGACTGTATATAGTTTTCTTAAAGCCGGGTGCACACTGTACGATTCGACCACAAATTTGAGTCAATCCTTAAAGGTTAGTCTTCAGCCAAAATCTAAAGTCTTAAGACCATTGCGATAATTTTACGTCCAAAAAATTTCTGGCAGAGGATTCAAAAACCAATTGGAACATCAAATCAAAAACCAATCAGGAACGTGATGATGCGATTAAGGAGACGACAACAAACCACCACTTGCTCCACATACATGTCTTCATTTTTTTTTTTTTTTTTCTAGTTTTTGTTTTCAAGAGAAGAAATTAATGCTAGCGATTGTTTTTTGTTTGCTAGCCACCATTTAATGCACCATTTAAATTCCACTCAGAGTCTCCAAACGTATGACAGATTGATGCAAAACTCCGGATGAGTCTTCGTGTGTGCGTCTTGACTGCCGTACAGTCTGACATTAATGAAAATGATCCTACAGTGACATGACTTACAGCAGGGATCATGTTTGTACAGCCTGACAAGCAACAACTGTACAGGACCATTATAAATCATATGCAGTGATAGCTTTGTATGGGCACAGTTACTATATATTCATACAATGCTAACACTTTATTTCAATTGTCGGTTAAACCTTAATTTAATGGTCCCTTTTAGACATTTTGACTGAGTTACACCTACCTACATGTCAGCTAACTCATATTAGAGTATTGGTTGAGTATAAGTAGACTTTTATAGGATTAAAGTTGTAGAATAAGGGGTTAAGGGGTAGTAGAATTAGTACATGTATTTGTAAACGTACTTATAGTCAGTATAATGTCTATTGGTGGAGCATTAAGTGTTAGCAGATATCAAGCAGACAATCTACTAATACTCTAATGATAGTTAGTTGACACAAAGTAGGTGCAAAATTAATTTACAGTCAACAGAATGTCTAAAGGGGACTCTAAATATAAAGTGTTGCCCTACTGACTATAAGTAACTTCAAAAGTACATGTCAAGATATTCTAACCCTAACAGTCTACTACTACTCTACCAACACTCTAATGAGAATTAGTAGACATGTACAACATTACTTATAGTCAAAAACATGTGTAAAAGGGACCATCAAAATAAAGTTTACCCAAAAGTTGGCCTATTCTGCAGGAAAACTTGGCGATTCTACTGGCCTCAAACTATATGAATATGTATTTTTGAAAGAATTGCAAAAGAAGCTAGTCAGAAGTACAAACTCCATCATCATCTGAGCTTACAGCTCTGCTTGAGCTTCACCCTATAAATCCTTTCCAGTAAAAAAAATGTTTTTCTTCTCCAAAGAAGTGTTGCTGATGAAAATAACTGAAGCTGCTATGCCCAATCCATTACATGAATGCCTACAAGGTTGCATGTAATGTATAGGCATTTTCCTATAACATGACACTTTGTCACAGTCTAAAAATTCTTTAAACACGACTTTAACTGCTTTTTCCCATGGCCATAGGGATCACGTCTTGAGGATTGATACAGGATTTTTTGCTGAAAACATGTAATGTGATTTTCACTATGTCTCCTACGGGATTACATGCTATTTATATAACTGTGAAATGTGTTTGCTGTAGTCAGGTCAGTGAATAAACCCTTGAATTTGGCATACATTCTTGGCAAATTTGCAGAATACAAAACAGTTGCCAGGAAAAAACAAACATTTTGAAACCAACATTTGAACAATTAATTTTCAAAGAATTTTGATCTCTTACATTTACTAGAATATTTGTTAAAGTCTTTTTTCACCCAAAAATGAAAATTGTGTCATTAATTACTCACACTCATGTCGTTCTACACCTGTTAGGCCTTTGTTCATATTTGGAACAAAAATTAAGATATTTTTGATGAAATCCGAGAGCTCTCTGATTGCTCCATAGACAGCAATTAAATTACCACTTTCAAGGCCCAGAAAGGTAGTAAAGACATCAATAAAATAGTCCATGTGACTACAATGGTTCAACCTTATCAAAAAATAAAAAAATAAAGATTTTATTCAACAATTTCTTCTCGTCCCTGTCATTCTACTACACTGTTTTCATTGTAATTATGCAAGCAATTTATGACAATTTTTATTTTTGGGTGAATTAACCCTTTAAGGGAGGTATATATTTCCTTGTCACATTGTAATTAAAAAGGTGTACGAGCAATGTTAATTAACAACACGTATATGGGATTAGAGTTAGTTAATTACGCATTATTACTATAGTAAATACATGTTAAATGTGTAACTATGTTGTATAAAACTGAAATCCTACCATTATTTTTATATTTTGATTATTTTTTATTCATAAAACTCTTCAAGGTTTGCTGTTGCTTGCTACAAAGCTGACTTGGAAATTAACTTCCAACAAATTTGCCTGAGACATGTGCCAGAACACCCTATTTTTTTTCTGTGTAATTTGGTCTGCCGTCAAATTATTTTGGATTTGGAACATGAATGTTCAGTCATGTGATGCCTTTTAGTTTTGTGATTAAATACAGCATTGAAATACACTTCAGTCAAGGAGCATGGGATAGACTTTCCTTCTGCGAAGTGCTAGAGAATGATTCAGATTGCACTCATGACATTTAAGTCTCTCTACAATCCCTCTCGATTTAGGCTACAGTAATTATTATTTTCAGACCTGCATCAGTTGCAATTACAACGTGTCAGAGACCAGACGTAAGCAATAACTACGATTGGTTCATCTATTTCACACCGCAGTGACATTGCTATCCAAAACAACAGTGAAATCGCACGAGCGTCACATCATCACCACTCTGTATCTATGGCAACTGTTCAGCTGAATGAGCAGTAGTGATCCAGGCTGCTTTACGGATTCTCAGTCGCCCCCCTCTCTGCAGTAGTCTTCCTAATGGCTTTTTTTTTTTTGAGAGGGAGAGAGAATGATGCGCTCCGATTCCGATCTGAGGCCAGTTGCGCGGTCAGATTCCTAATGAATACGGCCAGTGTTTGGGTACAGGAAGCTGGTCATAGATCAGCACAAAGAGGCACTAATGGCCAGAGTTAAAGCTGCTCTTATTGCAGCAAGATTAAAGTCTCGTATTAGAGTCATGAAATGATCCTTTACATTCTGTATTGGTTTCCTCTATGACTGCTATATCATGTCTGATTGGCTCTAAGCAGCACTTACTTCCACAGTCCGAGCAGGTGGCCAGAACTGGCACCAGCAGCCTCTCAAATGCAGCTGTGTTTCCGAGCATGGAGAAAAACCATTGACTAATTTAGTATGATGACAGATAGGAGTTAAAGCTCCAGTACTTAAGATCTGACACTCTGAAGAGTCCCTTTGCCAATACTGGTTGACAGGAATGCTGAATATTAACATGATTGAGCATTGCCTCTGGGTCTTAGTTTACAGATGCATCCACCTGTGATTTTTTTTTCTTCCCATTTTCTATAATTGTAGATACAGGAGTTCTAGAATACTCTTGATTGCATGCAGCTGAAGTGCATACGGTCCCTCGTTGCTGAATCAGTAAATGTTTGCGTTCTAATTTTTTGCGGTTAGGGTGTTTAGAGGCGCAGGGGTTGTAATCATAGGTCTGGGTCACAACGATTATTTGCATACATTTTTTCATCCTAATTAAAACTAACACTGTGCATATTATTAACCCTAAAGCTTAATTTATCATATTTGATATGTAAATTGCAAAGGCTTCTAAATTATCAACATGACCAAAACTTTGCTGAAAATCCATTGTACGCCATCAACTCAGTGATCTGATAGAGTTCATCATTTTTAGCAAGTAAAAGCCTTCAAGTATCATTTCAAAAACGACAGGTTGTGGCTCTCAGGTCTTTTTTTTTTTTGCTGTGAAATGATTTTCATTAAGTAAACGGCAGAATAACTTTTATATTGTTAGTAATATTTCAAGAGGAACACTTACTGGACTGAAGCAATTGACCCTTCGCCTGCGGTTTGATTGACAGGTGATCTGACCAATCATAACCCGAATCTGCTGTTTTGTTCAACAAAGCAGTCAGGGGAGTTAGTAGATTAATGTTGGTGAACTTGAAGAATTGTGTGTACTTGAAAAAACATTCCTTCTGATGTTCATTCATGTTTATTTGATGCAATAAATGAACTAGTATGAAGAGATGATCGGTTCACGAGCTACAGCGATCTGTCACGACACATTAAAGAGACACTATACGCTATTTATTGTTAAAAAATTACAATATTTGAAATTTGAAACTTTGTTTCATATCAAAAGTAACCTGCTCTGTCTTGTCTGTTGACGTGTTTGCTCCGTGATGTATTTTTCACTTCGTGAGAACATGATGTGTGGCATGAGAGCGCATGGCTTGTCTGACATAGCAACAGTAAGTAAAGGGGGCGGGTCTTTGCGAGCGGTCGATTTAGGTTAACTTGATTTTTTTTTTTTTTACTTGCATAGCATGCAGATATCCAATTAGCCTAATAGCTTAATTAGCTTATAAACTATGCATTTGCATCTATTAGGTTTTCACAACAATGCTTTCTCTCTGTTTCTGTCTTTTAAAGTTATGTTGAACGTTCGCCGGTTCTTGCCTCCTTCTTTCCTTATAAACAAACTTTGTTACTGTCTACATTATAACTTTGATTTGAAAAGAAAAAGTATTTGAAAATCGAACAAAAATACAGAGGTACAAGACTGTGTACTTTACAGCTTTAATGAGTGAAATAACAACAACAAACTAAAATGTAAGTGTGTAAAATCTTATCCTGCTGCTGTTTGGATAAGGGATAGATTTAGTCTTTGAAATTCATAATAAACTAAGGCACTCAAGGATAAAGAAATAAAAAGCCTTTATTCGCTCATGGTTTAAGTAATTTAAAAACAATAACAACCAACCGCACACAGACACATTGTGCCTAATAAGCCTTCATTAGGGTGTAAGCAATAAACACACAAAGTCCTTTTATAGCATGATTTGGTGTATATACAGTATATATATATATAAATATATGTATATATATATATATATATATATATATATATATATATATATATATGTATATATATATATATATGTATATATATGTATATATATATATATATATATATATATATATATATATATATATATATATATATATATATACAGTGTATATCTCCAACCGGTAAATAACAAATGAAGTATTGCAATTAATAAATGATTTTACATTAATTTTATAGCCAGATGTTACATCTACAAAAATATTTGTCTTAACCATATTATCACAATGACTGCAATTACCACATCTGTAATTTCCTGCCTTAGTACAGATATTTGATTTAATAGAAGGAAGATGAGTACTCACCACTTTGTTTTCCGAAATAGCTACAATTCTATGCGAAGCATTTTGAATGACAATCTAATAAAAAATGGTGGATAGATGCTGGTGTGATACCACAACAAAACTTGGAAAGTGTTCCATATCACATTTCTTAGTGTTAGTTTGTAGTTAAAGACAAAGACAATTTTCTAAATGAATTTTAATAAATTATTTAATAAAGAAAGCTGGTTTACACTTTATTTTAAGGTGCCTTTGTTACATTGTAATTATACATTTAAGTACCGAGTAATAATGAGTAACTCCATGTACTTATTAATTGCATTTAATTATGCATAATTTAATAGTTATTACTAATGATACTGTAAAATAAAGTTTTACTGAAAACTGCATGTTGCTAATTACATGTTGACTGGTACACAGTAAAATCCTCAGTGTTAAACAAACACACTCAGTTTTCAGTAAAAGTAACACTGAAGCAATGCTCCAGTTAGTGAAATAAAGTATAGTCAATCTACAAGTGACTATTGAGCATCTGTGACGACATGCGGTTATCAAGCAGAATCGCTGAAGATAAGAGGAACAACAAGGACAGAAAAAAAGAGAACAGATGAGCAGAAACACAACAACTACAACTGACTTACAGCCACACAGCCTTAGATGAAATCAACTGCACTGAAAATCAATATCTCACCGGAGGATGATTAAACAACTCCAAAAACAGCATTAC
Organism: Opsariichthys bidens; assembly: GCA_037194245.1. Classification (NCBI taxonomy): domain Eukaryota; kingdom Metazoa; phylum Chordata; class Actinopteri; order Cypriniformes; family Xenocyprididae; genus Opsariichthys; species Opsariichthys bidens. Next base: position 4,229,817 of record CM074310.1, on the reverse strand, counting down.
CATATTTACTTATTACGAACCAGTTTGGCTTTATTTATGGAACAAAGGTTGTTGAAGTCTGTTTGAGGTCACCATTATGGTTATTAGTGTTCCATTTAGTTGTGCACTTGGCCATTGACTTTGGTTGAATTAATTCTCTCTCAACAGTTGTTGAAAGTGCATGTAATCATTATTTTCAACAATATTTTATGCTCATGACTGCACTGACAAACCTTTTACTATGTGCACTTTGAAATCAGTAATTGACAGCTGGACTTTGACATATGCGACTTCCCAAATAAGTGTGAAAGTATTTAAAAACAGTAACTTGCAGTTTTGAATTTTCATTATCAAGTTGTTATTAACTGTTCCATTGAAATAATTCTTCTCATTACAGCTGTTAATGAACAAACTGCTTTTATTAGGAATTTTTCATGGTTTTCATAGCTCTACATGTCTTTATGCAGCAAAGTACACAAGCTCTTTCAACTGATTTGAGTACAGATCTTTTTACACAAGAGACCATTGATGCTTTGAAACGTTTTACTTGAGACATTGATTTATAATGTAACCATAACTAAAACAATTAAACTGTTCAATTATACTTTCAGCGGAGGGAGCAAAAGAAATTAATTATAATCATATAATTCAATAAATCATGTTTCAACCATATATTGTTTTTACTTTACATCAATCATGTGTAACGTATAGAAATATGCAAGCAAAAACAATACTTGTCCCTTAAACACTGCTTGCATACAGACACCTGGTCTACATACACCCAAACATGCAAGACCAGGCTCACCAGCTCTGTTTTGCTTGAGAAGAGCATAAATATGTTGGGTCCACCAGCTAGACCAGCACTCTACCAGCATAAACCAGCCTGGACTGGCGCATTACCAGCACTAACCATCATAAACCAGCCTGGACCAGCATGGAATCCATGCGGGTTTATGTTGGATTTTTATATATAATATAAACTTCTCTGAGATTTCTCAGGCCCAGTAGTTCTGAGGAGGAAAATAGATTATTTTACAAACTGCAGAGTAAAATACTAAAGGTTTTGTAGTTATATTAATTATTGTACTTTACACTGCAATTGTAAAATGACAATACTTATATTTTAATGTTCACTTAAGAGTTCGACCTTCAGGCTTTTTATTTAAGTGTCTGTGACAACAGGTTTATAACGCTTTTCATTACAAATCTAGTGAAATGCTGTAATCGTTGTTCCAACAAAAATGTTGGGAGATTATGTGAATGTGACAATAAAGTGTAACTAATGCACATTGTGTTCCCAAATGGACAGATATGGGTTCTGATATGAGTAAAAAAAAAAAAAAAAAAAAATCAACAAGTTTTTTTTTTTTTTTTTTTTTTCTCATCATTCAGCAAACGCTTTTATCCAAAGCGACTTACAAGGGGAGCAATTCGGGGTTAGGTGTCTTGATCAAGGGCACTTTAGTCATGGTATTGAAGGTTGAGAGAGTGCTGTTTATTCACAATCCCCACTTTCAATTCCTGCCGGCGTGGGAATCGAACCAGCAACCTTCTGATTACAAGCCCGACTCCCTCACCACTAGGCCACGACTACCCCAAATTTGAATAGAAAAATAATAAAATAGTCTGAGAGCATACACTGTAAAAATGCTGTGTTAAAAACAACCCAAGGAGGGTTGAAAATGGACAAACCCAACGGTTGGTTAAATGTTTGCCCAACGTTTTAAAATTACTATATGGCTACTATATCACTATAAAATGTTTATTGTTTACTTTTTATTCATTAAACTTATTAATAAATGTTCATTTATTAAACATATTAATGCTCATTTTCAACATACTTTAGGTTCATTCTAAGAAAGCAGTACCGAAAATTTTAAACAATAGTTGAGTTAAATAAAACTTAAAACACCCCAACATTTTGCTTTGGTTGCTGTTGCAGCATTTTTTAGAGTGTAGGGAGAATCTGGTTGCATCTGAAAGCTTAAAAATGCTGCCTTCGGGGGATGCAATCCAAGGTAGGAAAGCGTATGGGCGAATTGAGTGCTAGCTTCACTTCCTGTTTGTTGGGATACCTTCACCTGATGGAGTTTTGAAGGCAGCAAAGGAGCCAGGCTGTTGCTAAACAGTACTTGCAAAATCCAGCGAGACAACAAGTTTTCAGATGCAGTCGCTAACATTATACTGTCATTCACAGTGTTAAAGAGAACAACCCTTCACACCCACACCCTGCGGATCATTGTATGAATCCGCTAGCCACAAATCAATAAGCATGTGAAATAGATTTCAAACTGCTGTTTTATTTCATTTATGTTTAATTTTGTATGGATTACCACCATAAAATACCCCTATTTTTGTTTTTATCACAAACCGACATTATAATTACAAGCCTATAGGTTTTATGAAAGATATACGTCTTTGTGTACTTCAAACTTACTGACACGGATAAAGACTGACGTGTCTGAAGCAAAATTTTAAGCATTAAATATTTTATATATCTGAGTACAAGACAAAGAGTTTTAATTATCCCTGCTCTCCTCTACTATATTCTAATTGTCAAAATTGGGCAAGAGTTATATAAACTTCCTTTAATCAACTTTTGAGGTCCCTGTAGGACATCTGTCTACTATCCCTCAGCATGAAAAGATAGCAAAAATATTAGCAAAATGAAATGTGCCATTTTTTTGCCAAATGATCCGCCTCATTTGAATACCAAAAGACAAACTGTGCAGCTTCACCTCTTTCATTTTGAACAAACCAGCAGTGAGTGGAAAAGTATGCAGAGCATGAAAAGAATATTAACTCCCAAATTCCTACAGAGCAATTCTGTCCATTAAAGGCTGATTCTCTGTTTTGTTTTCATCACCAAAGAGAAAGACTTGAAAGCAACTCATCTCTGCAGGGTTGACTGGCTGTTTCTATTAGTTTTCCCCAGTGTAGGGAGAGATTAGGTGGCTTGCAACCATACTGTCGAGAACATTTTCATGCTGGGCTAATTCTCAATAAATTCACATAGAAAATTAATCTCCAGTGCCAGCACACCATAGAAATTGCTTCTCCAAGAGCCCTCTACTGAGCAGAACTAAAATCATATTCATAACTAAAATTGCTGACTCTTTGTTAAAGACCAGAAAACTGTAGGTTCCATTTTTTTTTTTTTTGGTAAATTTTTGTCCTTGAATCCATGGAGTATGCACACGCATAAAGTGAAAATAAGCCTTGACGCTTTATGTGTAAATAATCTTCATGATGTTGTAGCAGAGTATCTCAAAAACTAAATATGTATAATTAATTATTACAGGTCATAATTAATTACAGATATTTAGATCAGCTTTCAGAATTAACTGTAACCAAATTAAAGTTACAATTGATTCATTTGTCTTCTATTAATTCTAAGAAAAGTTTTTCTCCTGGCCAAGAAGGACAATTTTCTTATTGTACGAAGTACCAACAGTACTAAAGCATGTAACAAGATCGAAACGTTTAAGTGACTTTGATTTGTGAGTTGCAAACGCAGAGACAATCAAGCTCGGGTTATAAAGGGTTTAATAGATGAAACTAAGGGAAGCACAACTAGGTTCACTTCCTTTGTCTCATTCGACACCTTATTTGGATGTTTATGGTTGTCTGGAGGGTTTGTGAAGTATTAAACCGAAGTGTAGTTAAAAGAGAATGATGCAAGTTATGGGAGCATACTATACGGCATTATTTAGGACGTTAGAAGGAGGTGACATAACAGAGTTTGGAAAACAGTGATACATTCAGAAATATGGATATAAGCATTTAGAATTGCTATAACATAACTACAGAGGTTAATACAACATAGGGACATGCATTCAACACATTTGATTGTGGGTTAAATGGAGCCAATGTTCTTTCCTATGTGTTGCGAGTTTGTATAGTGTTCTCGTCCATCCACCTGGAATGCTTTTGAATCTCAAAGAGAGGTCTGAAAACTGTCCTGGCTAGTGTCTTCAATGATAGCACAAAGTGAAAGCAGGTATAATGTACTGGGTCCAAACTTTTTAAAGCCAGTGAAAGGGGAATGGTGGGGATTTATGGTGCCTTTTGATATGGTCGCACATTATGATCACATCCCAAACGCTACGATGTTTAAGGTCAGTCGTACATTCCATAATAAAAAAGACTTGTCAAAAATATTGCTGCATCTGACATCACATACTTTTAAGTAAGGTACTACATTTGAATTTAAATTTACTTCACGGCTGTTGAAGAAATCTGTAGTGAATATGAATTAATTCGGACTACATCCACCATGTCGTTACTGTCACATGACCTACCAGAGTCAGTTACATCCATTCAACTCTGCTCATAAATCCTCTCCCATGGGATAGGGAACTGTCCATCGTATGCGCACTTCAAAATCTCACCAGAAGTAGTAAGTCATCCTGGTTTCAAAACTGTTTTTTGAACACTATGAATTCTGACATTTTTCTCTGTTCACATACTGTTTTTTGTGTACAATATAGTAGAGACGAAATTGATTTCCAACTCATCTTAAGTGTTTGCAATCACAGTGTTTGGGTAACCATGGAATCATCTACTTTATATATCTTCAAACAACAGACTGAATTGAGGCTTAGGCTTCTTCGCTGCCAAAATCGGCTTTCAATAAAACTTGGCTGCCTATAAAGAAGGAAGGCGGGAAAAAATGTTTGAAATCAGTGCTACCTGACTAGAGAAAACAGAGAAAAAAAGGCTGTTTTCTTCCCTTTTGCCAAGTAGGTGACCTTCAACACTCATAATACATTGGGCACGTTGGCGTCCAAGACCACTCCCACCAGTCTGCTATGGATACGGTTGCGAGAGTTAATTTCTGCCTTACTTTAGTAGGAAATACTTCTAAGCAATCTTTTAGTCATAATGGTACTGACTTGTATTGTTCCCTGGTGCAAGAATTCAAAGCGTAAAAGTTTAGAAGGGAGTGAGTTACCTTCAGCTTCCAGTGAAGGATCCAGCACGTTGAAAAACTAAAAGAAACTGCCATTCTGTAAGTTTTGCATAACTCCATGAAGCATTGTGTACAGGTAAGAAAGATGTTACTATAATGTTCCATTTTTAGCATAATTCTGTTTAAAGAGTAGGCATAGTATGATGCAATTTTCAGTGATAAACATACCCAGTATGTTCTATAATAGCTGTTCTGTTAATACTCTGTCGATCCGACTTTCCGTGGAAAGGGGTACAAGAATGCGGAAATATAATCTGTAGTTTTCATGAAAGCCCTGCTGTGTCCAAAATCACCATCTATACCCCTAAATAGGACCCAATTTGAGGGGACATCGTGGTGTCTGAAACCATAGTGGGCACTATTCAAGTGTTCAAACCCATAATGCACCACAATAATGAGAGTACAACTGATGTATACTCAACGGCTAGAGAATACCGATAATGCACTGTCCTGCCAAATGAATTCCTGCGTCTCACCAAAAGATGGCGCCACATCGATCCATTCTCCAAACGTCTGGTCCAATACAGCGTAATAGCGTACAGGTAAATGAATTTTCAATTGATCATTAAATTGTTTAATTACGGTTTATACATGCTAGTGTCCATGATGGAATTCAAGATAGATGTTTTTATTACTTCTGTAGCTGCCAGTTTGCTAAGATTCAAATTATTATTAAACAGCAAGCAAAAACTACACAAAAGCGGCAGCCCTTCCGGTGCACTCATTAAGTATTAAGATATGTTTTGGTCAATCTGATCACAAGTGGACAATGCTAAATACAGGAGCAAACGGGGTCTAAAACGTTTCGAGTTTGTCCACTTTTGACCACTTCCATACGCAGCCGAAAACGAGACCGGATTGCTTTCGTGTTGTGGTCGGATTTGTTCGAACAGCCTACTCTCTGCCTACTGACTTAATGCATAAATATTATGGGACACGCACTGGTCAGACTGGATTTAAACTTTGTTGGCTAGAGACCCAAGTTTGGTTTGAAGACAAAAAAATGTACCAAGCACAATGTTCTCTCACCATTCCTGATTTCTAACATGCACTTGCCGCCCTCAGTGTGGTCTTGTAGCTGTCAGTGTAGAAAGCTCCTTATATTTTTCCGTAGTCTCTGGGCACGTTTTCTCATTATAATAATTTGCATTTTAAATTTAAATTTTTTGCTTTTTTTAAGCCTTAATGTCAGTGTTACAGTCCATTTGGGTAGTTCTGACCACTGATTGGTTGGGACAAATGAACTGATGAAAACAATAATGTACTGACAATGGTCTATCTGATCCGTCCAGTCACTAATTATTGACTTATCACCAATGCTTTAAGTTCCAGGAAGTGCATTATCTATTGCATTATCACATAGTCTGTGGCTATGGTTATCATTAAATGATTTGATTTAAAGTCTTGTACTTAAGCAACTACTGAAATGCCAGACAGGTAATGTCTTCCCTGCTGTCCTCTGAGACTCGCAGCAGACTGGAACAAAACCATTCAATCTGTAGCCTCTCGTATTACCAAAACCAATTACTGTAATCAAGTCTGTGTTGTGATGCATTTAAAATGACTTTTGACAATAGATTATGTTGAAAGTTGTGCAGAGGATGCCTTTATACCTTAAAGAGACAATGTATCTGCATATGTAGCTGCATAATTAAACAGACAAGTTTATTTTTATTGTAAGTTTTTGAATTGGCTGTTTTTTTAAAAGACAGTAGTTATTTCCAGAACTGATTTTCTTTACAAGGACATTTTTCTAACCATATAAAACAGTTCATTTACGTCAAATTCTTCAAATGAATCAAATCAAACTGAATAGTAAAAATTGTATTATATTTAACATCAATTCAACTACACATACAAACGTAGCTGTAAATACTGCACGAATACAATTGACACTTTTACTGAATGTTATATTATTCTCAACTGTCTACCATCAGAGAAAATTTTATAATCGCTGTTTAAAATTTGAGTTATTGGGAGTGTTTTCTTCACATTCAGTGTATTTCATATTACCAACTAACATTCAACAGCACTTCCAAGATAGTGAATGTAGATATCTGACAGCTACAGTATGATGTCTGCAGAGGCACTAAACCAACAAATAGACAAGTCTATTATTGAATATCACGTAATATATTAAATTATTAATGGGGGAAAGAAGGAAATCACTACAGTTTACCAAGTCCCAGTTCATTTCTGACCTGGCTAGATGTCAGACTCTGACCTCTTGAAGGCATTCCAACCCACCTGAATAATGCAATTATGTGCTCATAAAAATATAACCTAGAACCTCAGTATTTTGAAAACATGTGCATCTGTAAAAACGAAAATCCATAGCAATAGATCTCAAACAGGAGCATCTGGAGAATAAGGTAATAATTTAAGACAATTTTTGTAATCGGTTTAATGGCTTTTTAAAACTGTCAGTATGCGTTTTCATTATCCTATCAATGTTGTAGATTGCATTATTTTGTGTAATTATTGTTCTGTTTACTTATACCAAACAATTCCTGATATTGAAACATTAAAACTGCTTTGTTAGGTTGTAATTGTTCATGTTTAGTGTTCAAATTTATGACACTTGTTACTTAGAATCCAACAGAATTGAATTACCATGTATTTTAGGAGTCAAACATTGCGGACACCAGTAGTTCAACCGTCTGTAATACCAGAAAAGCAGGATTGAACCAAATTTCGGATTGAATTGACCCCTCGCCAGCAGTTTGATTGACAGGCGATCTAACCAATCATAACCCCGAATCTGCCATTTTGTCCGACAAAGCAGTCATGGGAGTTAGTAGATTAACTTTGGTGAACTTGAAAAATTGTGTGTACTTGCGTCTTTCTGCAACCTGATGTTCATTCATGTTTATTTGATGCTATAAATGAACTAGTATGAAGAGATAATCGGTTCACAAGCCGCTTGAAGGAGCTACAGTGATCTGTCACGACACATCTGTCAGCCACCATATGCTATTTATTGTTTAAACTTCATTAAAATCCATGAAGTATTTTTCACATGATGTGTGGCGTGAGAGTGCTTGTCAGATGTAGCAACAGTAACTAAAGGGGGCTTGTCTTTGCGAACGGTCAATTGGTTGCCTTTCAATTGACAATGGAGCCCATCTGAAGTTGGGATAGCAGAAAATCTACAACTGGATCTCAGAAGAAAACGATTTGACAAGGTACAGAAATCTAACCGTACCGTCTCTATAATATACGGTCACTCATGAATGAGATTGTACAACATATAAAATAGTTATGAATAGCCATTTGATCATTTTGGAAATCTATCCATCTCTTTGTCTGCAAGGCCTATAAAACTTGTTCAACAATAACAATAAAGTTTCTCTTGATCTTGATTATGACCACCTTTATTTAAAGTGAACGTGACATGTAAAGGCAAAGTACGGTATCCCATACAGAACTTAAACCATCTAAAAGTAAGAGCACAGCTATGCCCACAGCACAGGTGGTGCAAGGTGAGTTACACACTGAAGATGAATACATTCAAAACAAGCTCATTGGAAAATTGTGCCTCTAACTACATTTTTGGAAATCTCCAAAACGTACCTATACACACACGCACACACACAATTCGTTGCAGTTTCCAGCGGAAATGAACACTAGTGGCTGTAAAACATCAACAACTTTATTCATGTTTTCCAAATGTTGGAACAAAAACATTATTTATACATCATTCTTGGACATTGGACATCAAACAAAGCATTAACCTTCTAGCCTCTATCTCTACCGCGACACGTGCATCGACCAGCGTAATAAAACATCGCCAGTTTCACGTTAATCTGTTTCGATTAAAACTGAACATGCTTTTAACACCACTCACCGGACATTCCACTTTGAAAGTGTCACAAAACGTGCCAGAAGCAACATAAAATCCATTTGCACAAAATTGCCTGGGTTCGATGTTTCACTTTGCAAGAACCTCTATTGGTCTAATGACATGCTTTGAGAAGACCTTTTTGCACGAACCATTTGCAAGGAAGGAAGTGGAACTGTGTTAAAGTGATGAGAGAGCAATTCCCCTAAAATCTCCATATCTGACATTGAGAGGTTGAAATGAAGGATGAAGCTCGCTCCAAAAGAGAAACCTACCCTGGGGGTGCGCTCATTAATTAAATTATATAATTACGAGTTGGTGACCCTACCGTTTGGCTCTCAACACAAAAGATGGCTCGTCTCCTTCTCTGCAAACGGGCTGTGCTCTGTCATTCTTAGTGACAGTAAGCAATCTCTGGATAGTGAGGAAAAGACTAGAGCCAGTGGTGCAATGTATAAATGATGGATCAAGATGGCTGATGTCCTTGAGCCTAAGCTGGTCTTGGAGAACATGTGGGATGTTGGTAGGGATCACACTTGCACACTGATCTCACTTTGGCAGGACCTCTTAGAAGCAGGAACTGTAGGGATTGACTTGGAGGAACATGATCCTGCATCAGTGGAATAAAGCTTGCCTGAGGAACAAGCTGTTGCGGTTGCAGGAAGCTGACAGTCTCTTCTTTTGCCAAGAATGAAGGGTAATGAGTGGGCAGGAAACATCTGGGAGAAAGGAAGCAGTTGGCTAAGCCATTGGCTAGGATAAATAAATCATTAGTAGTACCACAGCATTGTTTTCCAATCTCAAAAATGCAGCATGGCTTGTCTAAGTGAGAAATATGAGAAATGTGGTGCTAAAAGAAGAGTTTATTCATCATTTACGCACCCTCATGTTATTGATCAACTGACTGACTTTCTTCAATGGAAAAGAAAAATATCAGAATGTTCAGACTGCTTTAATCTAAACTACGATAACATCCATAGTCATCAGGATGTCGAGCTCCAAAACGGACATAAAAGCCGAATATAGGCTAACAACTCATGCAGTTTTTAAAGTCTTTTAAAGCCATATGATGACTTTGTGCGAGGAACAGATTTTAAAATATGGGCAGACTGTAACTTTGGACTATCGCCATCTGTCTTTGAAACATACAATTTTTAAAGGTTAATTGCTTTTTTCATTTTATTTATTTTTTACTTTCAGCACTGCTCTTCAGCTTGGAGGAATCTGATCCATGATCCATGATCTTGATGAAGTATTGCAGAACAATTAATGAAAAGTATTTTTAATAGTTTTAGTTTTGAGATATATGCCTTCAAAACAAGTGAATAGTACATTTGCCTCTTTAGTAGTCATAGTAGCAAGGACAAATAATGTAAAGCTGACACGTTTTTCCAATTTTGACCTGAACACTCAAAATATAAACCAATATTGTTGGCTTATAACATGAACACAGTTTTGGAATTTTGATCATTTTTAACCCCAAAATCTTCTGGTTAGTTATAGACTATCTACATATTAAAGTATTATAAGTCATTATTCAGTGATCAATCTTGCCCACCAATATAGTTCTGAAATCTTATTCACATATTTTTGTGTATGATTACGCTTCACCTCAGGCTTGACATCGTAAGGCCCGCTAAAATGGCCCAGAGTATAACACAGCGGGTGAAGGTTTCCTGCACATTAGGTCTTTTTTTTCACATTTTTTTTATTCCAATTAAACTTTTAACTGACTCCATTTTGTTGTGACCTCGAATTTAGGTTGGAATGCCAACTTGATCATTATGGAAATCTATCCATCTCTTTCTCTGTAAGGCCTATAAAACTTGTTCAACAAGAACAATAAACAATAAACTTTCTCTTGATTATGACCACCTTTATTTAAAGTGAACGTGACATGTAAAGGCAAAGTACGGTATCCCATACAGAACTTAAACCATCTAAAAGTAAGAGCACAGCTATGCCCACAGCACAGGTGGTGCAAGGTGAGTTAATTGATGAAGATGAATGCATTCAAAACAAGCTCATTGGAAAATTGTGCCTCTAACTACATTTTTGAAAATCTCCAAAACGTACCTATACACACACACACACAATTCATTGCCCAGAGTATAACACAGCGGGTGAAGGTTTCCTGCACATTAGGTCTTTTTTTCACATTTTTTTATTCCAATTAAACTTTTAACTGACTCCATTTTGTTGTGACCTCGAATTTAGGTTGGAATGCCAACTGGTTATTGGTCATTCATATGATAAATTATCTAGACATTTCATTTCTATATTTAACTCTTTAATTTATATTGTACTTGTTTATTCAGATACCAATGTCGCTCACATGCTTGCTCTCTAAACGTATTCTGTTTAGTCTCCATAGATCTGTATACACTTGAATTAAAGTAACATCATCTTTAGTCAGAGGTCATGACCATTGGCAACATTGCTTTCTCTGAAAGTAGCTTTGGTTTGTTCATGTCTTGGTTTCCCATGTACACTAGAGTAATATTAAATTAAACAGAGATTGGTCGAGCAGCATTCTGTTGTCCTAAACGGAAATTCCCTTTTACAGCCTTTTATTAGCCTTTACAGTCTAAATACACTTGAACCAGTGCCAAGAGTTAGCAGGAACTCTAAAATCTCAGTTGGTGGGCTCCATGATCGACTCAAAACTGGACTTTAGTCCATTATCTACCTGATGCTGCTTTGCGATAACAATGGATACTGTTACCAATGAAATGATAACATTAACTTGGGTCTTGATTTTGTTTTTTTATTATGTACACATTTGGTCATTGTTGTTGTAGTTTAATTTTAGTTGAGAGTATTTTGTGCACATTTATGTGATCGGTTTGATTGACAGGTGAACTGACCAATCATAACCAGAATCTGCCATTTTGTTCAACAAAGCAGTCAGGGGAGTTGGTAGATTAACGTTGGTGAACTTGAAAAATTGTGTGTACTCACGTATTTCCGTGCTTGAAACAACATTCCTTCTGATGCTATAAATGAACTAGTAAGAAGAGATGATCGGTTCACGAGCCGCTTGAAGGAGCTACAGAGATCTGACGTGACACAATAAAGACACTATATTGTTTAAACTTCTTTAAAAAATGACAATATTTTAAAAATTAAACCGTTTCATATCAAAAGTAACCTGCTCTGTCTTGTCTGTTGACGTGTTGTCAGTGATAACATGATGTGTGGCGTGAGAGCACATGGCTTGACGGGCATAGCAATAGGGGGCGGGTTTTGCAAAGGGTCAATTGTAATTGGTGTAAGAGGGGTGGACAACTTTTCTATTAGCTGAATAAAATAAAAATTCTGCAATGTAAACGCGTTAAACTGATTACTTTGCATCTACGTCATCACGTCAAGAGGTCGAACTCGTCAGAATACAAAATGACACCAACAAAATCGAACTAGACTAAAACAAATTTATTACATTCACTGAAGGAACTCAGTGTATCATTACAAGGCACCTTCATCCACACGCTTCTGCTTTCCGGAGGAGGGAGGGGTAGTATTGAGAATATTTCGGAGGGGTACACAGCTACCAAAAAAGTCAGCTTCCTGCTCAAGTTTTTTCTTCATACCTTCCAAAAGTAATGAGCTACAAATTCATGCTGTTAACGTTGTAATGGTAAGCATAAAAATTCAAAAACATCACAGAAACTTCTCTAAATGTCCAACATAACTGAATATTACACACCAACATAAACTAACAACATCATTCCCTTAACTGAAAAACATTGTCAACATTTATTTGTGTGTCGCTAAGCAATGTTAAGTTGATGGAACAAACACTTAAGTAAAACTGACAATACTTATTTTTTGTTAAATTAAGTTCACGTAGTTGCATGAGTTTTTTAAGTCACGAGAACAAGGATGATATGAGTGAAACTAACAACAGTGAAGTTTTTTTTAGTGGATTTCATGCAGTACTGAGGTGTGATTGTGTCTCGGATGAGGATGCTAACGTTGAAGAGAGAGTTTAAATGCTAATTTCCAGAAACGTCTTTTGTTTTCTCTTTTGTCCAAACAGCTCGGCATTAACATGAACAATGTCAAATGTTTGTTTTTTAAGTGAGATTCAAGAGATTGTTCACCTCAAAATCAAACTCTGTCATTGTTCCAAACAAACCCACATGGCTTTCTTTCATCTGTGGAACAGAGAACAACATTAAACCCTTTTCACTTTCATTGTGTTGAATGAAACATTTTCAAAATATCTTCTTTTGAGTTTCTTCATTTGGTTGTCCTTTAACTGTCATTAATTCTTATTATGCATTACTCAATTTCCCTATCTCAATCCTGCTTTGAACTACTGAACAAATCGCACGAATATGTTATAATAACGTTTCAATGACTTTTGACTTTTTTCAATGTTCAAATATGCCGAAAATCTCTGCATAACTAGGTGTTCTTGAATACCTCAGCCTGAGGATATTGTACATTATGTAAGGATTATAAAAATACCTGTGAGTGCTGGGAGAGCACTGGGGTTCAACAGCAGTATAAGCCTTGACACATTTACGTTAGCAACCCGGAGAAAAGACTACGACCCAGTAGAAACCAGAACCCAGTACAGATGCTTTTCATATTCTGATGATTTGATAACACAGAGCACAGCGGACAGAACATTTGTCTTCGTCTGACAGGACGTTGTAAAGTAGCGTATACGCAGAGGCGTTTTTTATGATACTGGCACACATCTACGTGCGGAAAGAGCCAAAATCCATCGCTTCAAGGACCCTTTCGAACACACAGAGGAGGGAGGCTGAGCTCAGGCCCGGGGCCAGACGTTAGAGAGTCTCATGATTAAAGAGCTGGACTTCCTGGCACTACTGCATGTGACCTTGGCAATGTCACTCCAGCCATTTATGCTCTTTCATACTCAAGAGCTCTGCACTCATCCGAACCTCATTCGCTCTGCAGCTGGGGTCCATTTCCTCATAATTGTTCTCTGAACTGAACTCTTGATCCATCTGTGTGCTCGCTCGTGATTATTGACGCACTGTTGATTGTTTTATTTGGGAGCTTCGCAGTGGTCAAGACGGATGACCAAACGCTGGGGGAAAATGCTGTAAATCTTCCACGATACGCACTTGTGTGGGCCGAGCACATAGGAGTGAAGCCAGGCAAGCATGAATGAACCACTGATTGGGTGTCCGCAACTGAAGTATCAATGTCAAGTTGCTTTAGAGTGCAAGTAACCACTAAACAAGACGAAGCGAAGTCCTCCTCCGCTTCGATCTCGACTGTACAAGTGTTCTCACGTACCCGTCTCCAGCACCCAGAGGATGCACCTTTTATGCCCCACAGCACAAAGAAAAGGTCTCATCCACTTACTGCCCACACTTTGACTGTATTACACACATCATGTATATGTGAAACTGCAATACACCAGGCTACTCTCCTGTATTAAAAAGTTCAGGCGAGCTGAAGTGTCAAGATCAAGAGGTCTAAAAGCGTTTGATGAAGTGGAAGAGGCAGTAAATTCAATGAAAGCCCACAGGCCGACAGGGGATGCTTTGAGAAAGCAGCTCTGGTTCTCGGAATGCAAAGACATGCTTTAGCAGCCACATGGATGAGGCTTACAATGAGCTTAATCTATCCTGACAATCATTGTTAGATAAAATAGTAGCCTATATGTCTGCACTGAATGTTTTCCATGCTAACAAGAATAGGCCCTGCAAATGCACAGGGTCTAAACAGCTCAGATGCAACACACTTTCAGAAGGAAACATCACTATTTTTATCCTGTACCACCAAACCACATCACTCTTGTCTCTTACTCAAACAGCATTCAAATGTGACACCGGTGGGGTGTGCAACAGCTGACATTTCTCCATTTTTTGGCATTTCTAAAAAAAAGGATCATTGCCTTATAAAATGTCAGTGACGTGGTGTTCATCTGATTGTCTGAATCTATTCATTTATTTTTAAAAATACTTTAAAATGCAATGCATGTATGGAATTACTTGAATACACATCTTCTATGAAGAGAATTTTTTACATTTATGAATGAACAATTTAAAGTGTTTTTTGGGGGGCACAAAGTCCAAAATGCAAGGTGACAACCTTTTTGACTTGATAATGAAGTGGAAAAGCATGATTAAAAGAAAGAAAGGAGAAATAAAGTGAAAGAAAAGAAAAGAAAAGAAAGAAAGAAAACCCTTAAAACTCCAAATAGTTAGGCATAGTCATTTAAATTTTTAATAGTGTTATTACTTTAAAAGTTTTACAAAATCACGGCTTAATTTTATTAATATCTGATTAACATCATATTAATATCTGAAAATCGTTTCCCAGCCAAATCATGTGGTGCAACCAACATGGAGAAAGAGTCAAATAAAACAGGAAATTATATCATACTGTGGAGAGAATCCTTGCAGATCCCCAGTCTGTTTTAATATCAGATTATTAGACATTTTTATGAAAAGGCAAGATTATAGTTCAGTTCAGTTTTATATATAAGTTCTTTTTTATTTCAGCTATTATGATGTCTTAATTGTGAACTATATTTAAACATCTGTTGCTGTATATAAAATAGCTTATTCAGCGAAGTATGCTTACACCACATTCTATTTAAATTTTTCTTTGAAAATGTTAAGAACGTTTACTGGTACACTTTTTACATATTAACTGACTCTCATTAAGGCCCTTTCACACTGAATGCAACACAATAAAGCAAGATGAATCACTGATAAATGGAGCTTTCACACCGAACGAGAAACAACAGACCACCAACAGCTCACTAAATGCACTAAATTCATTAATTTAATCACATAGGTTTTTCTGTTTGCCTTTACAACAATATTAAATTAATATAAACAAAGTCTGGTACTAGCCTACACCAGAAACACGAACATTCACGTTGAATTATCACACCGAATTATCAAACCGAATTATCGCGCCGAATGATTGTGTTCAGTGTGAAAGACCCTTTTAGGTGGTGACACATGGGCCAACTTTTTTGAGCAATGTTGCTTGGGCACTTTCTCATTGAGAATGGGCAACAAATTTCTGGAAAAATCTGGATACTTTAGATCGGTCGTGGGCCCTGTGTCTCACCTGGTTGCCCGTTGAGAATAAGTTGACATGTAGGCTACTTGCAAAGTTACTTATAGTCAGTAGAATGTCTTTTGGTGGCCATTAAAATAAAGAGTTGCCAAGTTTTCAAAACCATGTGAAACCAACAAAACTCTAATGACTGCTAGTTGACGACATGTGGTTGCAAAGTTACTTCTAGTTAGTAGAATGTCTAAAGTGGACCATCAAAATAAATTGCTGCCAAGTTTTCAAAACCAACATGAATTCAAAGCACATGGCAGTATTAATAATCATGACTGTTTGATTAATTCTGACGTTGTGCATTGTGCAGTGATATGTTTGGAAATCATCCTAATGAAGCTGTTGAGAAAAGTGACTGTTGATCTGGCATCTTTTCAACTTCTTGGCTAAAATTATTGTCAAAAAGTGGCTATCAACAAATCAAGTTTCTATCCTACAGTTCTATTAAGCCCGCTGTGCTGTAACACTTCTCTCAGATACTGCTCGAGTCACTCACTTGCTAATTAAGCACTCAAAGTCAACACATGCTATCTGCCCACTACAATTACTGTTTCTTGTATCTAGGTTGTGAGGGAAAAATCATTGCTTACACCTGGATAAACTAATTTCCATCGAGTACCTACTCAAGCTTAACATACCTGGGGCTGTACTCACAAAACATTATATCTTACCACTAAGAGTTCTCCAAAAAATAAGAAAAAGTTCTTAGCCAAGAGTTTTCTATTAAAACCTATTCACAAAGCTGCTGAGACCAACTTTTACTAAGGAATAGAGAGAAGTCTTAAGCTAGGAGAAAGGACGGGGTTGAGCTTGTTGCTATGGATGATGTCAAAACAATTACTACATTTACATTTATTTATTTGGCAGACAGTTTTATCCAAAGCAACTTACAAGGGCAGCAATTAGGGGTTAGGTCAAGGACCTCAAGGAAGTCATGGTATCAAAGGTGGAGAGAGTGCTGTTCATTCACAATCCCCACCTTCAACTCCTGCCAGCGTGGGAATCAAATCAGCAACCTTCAGGTTACAAGGCAAACTCCCTCACCATTATGCCACGACTACCCCACTACTAACGATTACTAACTATGCCCATGGTGATTGGTCTCTGTCAATGATTTATTCACAGAATTATTGTAGAACAAGGTATCATGATATACACGGTCGACCCACCTAGTTACCTTGACAGTTTTCTGGATCCCCCACCCAGACTCCTCACTCTCTGCTGGTTCCTGTTCCAGGAGTACTCTGAATTCTGAGCTAGGAGCCCTCGATACCCTCGGACATCACGCCAAATATGCTTATTTTGGCATATTTATGTGTGTAGACAGGAAGCAAAGTGGGAGAGAGAAAGGGTGGGTGGGATCGGGAAAGGTCCACGAGCCAGAACCGAAACTCGAACTCGGGTCACCCGAGCTGCCATGGCTAGTGGTGCAGACAATAGGACAATATTTTCTACTTGACCGCAATGTTTTATTCGATATTTTTTTCATGTACATATATGAACCTTCATGTTATGTCATTGTAATTTAAAATATTTACTGCATTTATGAAGAAAAGGCTCAACACCCAAGGCTCTGTAGTCTGTTGCCTCAATGGTGTAGTGTGTTTGGGCGGATTGCCAGTGTTGTGCCAAATTATTACCCCCCTCTTTGAAGTCACTATTTTATTGCCTAATCCTAACCCCACCCCTAATCCTAACCTACACCTAATCCTAAAACTACCACTACTAGGGGGGTAATAATTTGGCGGGGGTAGAATTTCGGCACAACACCGGCAACAACCATTTTAGGATTTTTGTGTGATTTGGTCTTAGTGACTCAGGAGTGACGTCTTGACTAACCCTAATTTTTCACGGATGTAGGTCTTGGTTTTAGCGCTAAAACGCTTTGTGAAATACTCTTAGAGCAAAAATGTAGAAGTCCTAAATTTAACACTGACACACCCATGATTTTTAAGAGTTTCTCCTAAATCGGCACGTTAGGAGCTACTTTTAGCCTTAGATTGTTTTGTGAAAACAGCCCCCGAACATTAGCAGAATTCTAAAGTGGACCATCAAAATAAATGGACTTTTTCTTGCAATTTTTATCTCGCAGTTTGGATTTCATAACTTACACGTTTATAATCTCTCAAATCTGAAAGAAAAAAAGCCAAAATCGCATAATATAAAGTCGTAATTCTGAGAAATAAAGTTAGAGTTGCGAGTGATAAACAATGCACACTTGTTTTTTGTAATTGCAAGTTTGTATCGGTTATGGAAGTAGACTCAGACAAGACAAATGCAGTTAACAGGGTCTTTGACAGCAACAGAGCAGATATGACGATGCGAGGTAGAAGTTCAACAGTGACTTTAACTGTGTAGATGATTGTAATTGGAATGTCTTTATCTTTCAAGGACAGGAGATCATGGCTGGACCAGAGGGAGGATCCACACGCCTCGCATGGCAGACACGGAGACTTAGACAAACGAGGATGCTAGAGTGGAGAACAGGAGAACACACTGGAGGAAACACGGGACGTGAGCACAGGAGGAACATTGGAGAAGAGTCTCTTGGCGAATCCCTGGAGAAACACGGAGAGTCCACTTCATCGGAATGAGATTAGACAAGTAGGTGAAGCGAGGTGTGTGTTTAAGTAGTTGCTGTGATGATGGTGCACACAAGGTGCAGGTCAATTCTGACATTTTTCTCACAATTGCGAGTTTTTATCTTGCAATTCTGACTATCTTGTATTTGCAAGTTTATATATCTCAGTTCCGAGAAAAAGTCAGAAAGACGCGAGTTCACACAATTTTACACAAGTATAAGTTCACCACCGTTAATCTACTAACTCCCCTGACTGCTTTGTCAGACAAAATGGCGGATTCAGGGATGTGATTGGTCAGATCGCCTGTCAATCAAACTGTTTGCGAAGGGTCAATTGAGGTTTGAATTGATGCTGAATGGTACCTGTCGAAGTGACTCTTGATGCTTCTTGAATAATCTCAGTTTTAATGCATTTCTGACAGGAAGATTTTGAAAGATTTCAGACGAGAGCAGAAAAATGTCATTGTGCCAACGGTCTTTAAAATAATCACAATAGCTAGTTATATATTTAGCTCAAGAGATGACATTGAGGCTGGCTAAGATATTACTCTTATAGAGAGAATGAACCGACCTTTTACTATGCTAAAAATACTATAACGCAGAATGTTAAGCTGCTTATTGCTTTTATAAAATGACAGCAACACCGATATTCAAAAACAGTTATATGATTAAAACGGTAAAATATTAAGTTAAATATACATTTAATGTAATACTCCATAAATATGATGAAAAAAAAAAATCACATTAATAATAATAATAAAATTAAAGCATTCTTAAACCTATAATGGCATTTTTTCATTGACATTTGCCAAGCTAAAAGTCATTGACATATAACTGCTTTTTAAAATCATTAGATCCTTACAGTCGTTTAGAAACATCAAGCTTGGATTAAAAAAAAAACTTTTTAATCTTTATTTTGAATTTCTGTCAGCAATGCATAAAAACCACATATTTTCATTCAGAAGCAACTCAAACTCTCATTTCTTCTGGCAAGAGTCAGGCAGCAATGGCAGAAGTTATCCATGCATGACTTCTGGGTTATGGAGGGAGAGGGAGAGGGAGAGAGAGAGAGAGGACTATAGATAAGAGGTTAAAATCTGTGTAATCTCAATCCTGCCGTCAAGAGTGCTCTGACAGGCATGTGTGAGATGAAAGCCCCGAGTCACACACAAGGTGTAACAGTTTCCCCTCAGCAGTGGGTACAGATCATGGCTACATACGAGAGAGTTTCTCCTTACTAAAGCTGTCATATTGTGCTTCATTGTGTGGGCATGCTTCTCTGAGACACAAATACTCAGCAGAGACGCCTCAGGAAACATCAGCTGCATTATGAAAACAAGACAGCTGAGCGCTGCCGTTTGTCAGATGCTTACTTTTATAGACAAATTGTTAAACAAAATAATTTTTATTATAGCTTCTCCACTCAAAAGTGCTTATTTACTTTGAAAGGTAAAATACTGTAGGCAAGAACAACCTGATCTCATGGGAAACTTATGCTAAGATGCACATCCTGATTTCACAGAGTTAGACAAGACATATTTTGTTGATCCAGGAACGACATTCCTGTCCGAAAATGTAGTCCAAGCCATATCCCTAACCCTAAACCTAACCATAGCTTATCCTTGAATTTAGAGGGAAATGATAGATAACACTGATTCTAAGCCTAAACTTGTAAACTTTTCCCTCAAATCTGACTGGTCGATTGGAATGTTGTTCCAGGATCAACATCTCAGGAAAATGTTACATCTGGTAAAATTTCATATTGTTAAGACCCCAAGATATACTGTCTGTTTTCATCTGTCTCTGTCTGTGTATACTCTCTCTCCATGTGTTTAGATGTGTTTGTGTTCCAGGTGGGCGTGGCCTTCATTTGAACATCCTGATTGGTCCAGCCGAATTCCTGACATGTATTTAAGGACTGCCCCAAACACTCATTCTCTGCCTTGTGCCTCTTTGACTTTGTGCTTACGCCATTGTTCTTCGCTTATTTCGATTGTTGATATTTGTTTCGTCATCGTTTGATTGAGAGTATCGTATCAGAGAGACTGTGATTGTTTGTTTGTTATTTCTGATTTCCTGGTTTACTTGATCCTTGCCTGTTATACGACTACGACTTGAATGCAGAATTTGATTTGTTTGCCTAAGACTGTAAATATTGCTGTACAAAAACTCTTGTAAATATATTTCACTTTAAGGGAGGTAGGGGGTTTGACGCCAATTTATTTGACATTTTCACTTTGTTTGTGGTTAAGGGAGGTAGGCAAGTTAAGTTGTATTTTGTTTTCTTTGTTTGACATCGAGGTTATTTAGTTTCTAAAAGAAAATTGTTTTGTTTGTTGTTTTGGCCTTGTCTGCCCCTGACGTTAAGCCCTTATTATTGTTATTTTTATTGTAAATAAAGCTCTATTATTGGAAATCTCTCTGGTATTGAGACTCGCTTTCTTTCTGTTACGGCTGAACTCCTAGCAGTCGTAACAATATGTATTTGACAATGCTGTGAATCACACAAAAAGATATTTTAGAAAAAAAGCAAGCATGAATGTCCACCCCTAACCATACCAGTCACTGTTGCGTATACAAATCGTACAAAAATTTACAAATACACTGTAAACTTGAATAAGTTGGCAAAACTCAAATTTGAGGCAATCAGTTGTTAAAAAATTCAATGTTTCAGTGAGCAGAACTTTTTATTATAATTGTTCTTAACTTGAAATGTAAGAGTGCACTAATTCATACATTTAACTTAAAATTTTCATATAATCTCAAAGTAAATATGTAAATACTTATAACAAGCCAATTGAGAAAATGCCAACTTGCTAACATGTTAACAATAACATGGTTTAGCACCTGCTTAACATTAATCTTGCTTAAAAAAAAACATTATATAACACGTAATTTTAACATTTACTCTCCCATCCGTATGCCATGGGCAAAGCATGCTTGGAAATAGAAATTCCAGCCCAGTTTCAGTTAAACTTCAGTTAGTCTAAATTACAAGAAATTAGTTCATAAATCTCAAAACAATGAAAGAGTTCAGTTTACTTAAAGTATGTCAGTCCTGTGAACTCGAAAGAAAAAGAAAGTGCTAAATACTAATAAAAGTTCATTTGACTGAACCAATTAGTTTAATTGAAGGGTCTCCAACTCGTTAGCGTTTACATGACTGTACTAAATTTAAGGGTGCTTTGATTCATCGTTTTATTTAGTTTGTTCAGAAGAGCCAATCAGAAACAAACTTTGCAGCTAAAATGGTTTCACTATATTCACCGGTCTGACAGTTCTACCAGAAGTCTAAAAATGACAATAGATTTGCCACATCATTGTGGAGACATTGCAACGACAGCAAGGAACTATGAACGTGTGATTTTAGTGCATTTCTTTCCTCCACAGCGGTGCACTTTCATTCCACCCTAAAAGCCAAAACTTATTGTCCAAATTAGCTAAATCAGTGATTGTCATAAAATGCAGTCTACTGTTGCTAACGTAACAAATAAGTATACTGAACAATTCTCTGGTTAGATTTTGATGAGAAAAACGTCAAAGGCAACCTTCCTCTCAAAACGAATTTCTGCACCTGTCTGCAGTAGCTGTTTAATTTGAAATGTTCAATTTGACTGGTTGAAGATCTCATATTGGATACTGAATCGTTATTTCTCAGCATGGATTTGCAAACACTGCCATGCCAATTATGATGATGCTAATTACCTTTCCTTTTAAACTGTCAGTCATGCAGAAATATATTAAATACAGCATGCTGAGAAGCAATTCTGTATATTATGGACATTTACATTTTTGAATTTAGAAAACACCTTACAGTACATTCAAAGGTACATACTGCACTTAATCGGCAGGCTGTCTGTGTATCCCTGGGAATCACAAATGACCTTGCTGTTGCTAGTGCTCTGCTTTGCCAGTCCTGGTGCTACCTGGTGTAAAAAAAGCATTTTTGGTTTGGCTATGACAACACAAAAAGAAAAGAAAAAAAAATGGAAAGAGAAACAGTTGCTGTATTATTGCAATGACATTTATATTCGATTCATCTTCAAATTATTAGCAATAAACATCAGAAAAAAATATTTATAAATGATACTTTTAAAATATGTTATTAAATTATATAGATAAAACATATATTGTTTATATTTACAGTTCATGCTATTGCGCAAACGTAAGTGGAGGTCACGAAATACTTGCCACTTTAGCCTAGAGAAGCTTTTTTTTCTGATTTTTTTAATACTGCATACAAATTTCCTGTATTTTCTGGTTAAAACCTAATCAAGAGACTGAGAAAAGTTATATATGGTATGTGTCACAGTCTGTTCAGTTTCAATTATTATGGACATTCAGTTTGTTTTCACATCACATGCCTTCATTTGTTTGAAATTCCCGCCAATCATTGGTTTCTATGATCACTTCATTTTGAGTTCATTCAGTTCAGAATGGGTTGCTCGTTACCTATATATATCTATAAATCTTTTTTTTTGTGTGCCTCGGGTCACTTTGCAGATTGTTTTTCCTAAATTGTTCTGACTCATCACAACTGCTACATGATTCAAGTCCATAGATTTGAGGAGCTTATAAATCAGACGGCATTAGATAAATCCCTCTTAATCAGATTTAATAGGCATGGGCTTTGAAATGTGATCCCAAAAGTCTGAACTGAAGAAACTGTTCTTTTTCCAAATGTAATAGCAGCATTATGATAATAGCAAAGCAATTCAATTTCTTCAGCTGATTCTGAGTGCTTCAGCTCTTTATGGGGACAGTAGCATATGAAACACGATTTAAGCTGCGTATTGGCTCATCCAACAAGTAATACTGTCTTTTTATTTTTTGAACTCTATATTATCCCCTGTGGTGCTTCTCTTCAATTGCATCAAGTATCAGCGATAACTGTTACATTGGCAGTTAAAAGATGAGCAGAACGATGACCTGAGATCACTTAACTTCAATTTTTAAAGCATTATGTACATTCCACTCAAATTCAACACTGTGACACCGTAGGGCAAGAAAATACAGTTATGCTTTTAAAGTACCGGCTAGAGAATATTAGGCTGATGTCTACAGCGTTGCACCAGATGTATAATTGATGTGCAAATTATAGTAGCTGTCTACTTTGCTAAACTATTCCTCCTTCCAGAGCGAGGAATCATTCTTTTTTTATGTGCACAGTTCGTGTGTGCATTTGTTTCTTTTTTTTTTTTTTTTTTTTAAATTATATATATATATATATATATGAAAGGAAACCTTCGAATGATCTTATGACACCTTTTTTTCCATCTTTGAACTTTAATTAGCTAAAAAGAGTAGCACAAGACCTGGCACATTTAATTCGAATTATTGGAGATAATTCATGTGGTGTCCGCAGTAAATCGCATTAGCTCCTTCCTGTATATGTCAAAATGGCAGGAGAGGTTCATTGGAATGAAATTTCAGAGCTTCCCTTCACTAACCAAATTTGATTTGTGCTTTGCTAGTGTTGAAGCTCATTAGATTAAAGATGAATTATGACATTGTGAACTTATCCGGTGGAGAATTGCTCAAAGGCTATGCAATTTATGCAGAATTCAGCACAGCGGCCCCATGCTTGGCCCACATACAATTTTTGTGATCCCAATGTATCTTTCACCCTTCCCTTCATTTTTCTCTGCGCGTCTCTTCATAAAATATATGCGAAATAAAAAAAAGCCGTTTTGAACATCCTGATATTGTTCATGCTGATTCTTGTCGGTAATTCACAAATGCTCATTGCATAATTAAAATGGTAACTAATTGGGAAGTAATACATTAAAGACATGGTTATCGTTTGCTTTTTTTAATGGCTGCCAGATTGAAAATAAGCACTTTTATATTGGTATATTGTGTCCAGTCCAGCCTGTCATTACATGTTCCACACCAAACTGTTTGTGAATACATCAATGAGTAAACAATCAATCCTAACAGAACAGGATCTGCTAAAAAGCTGTACATTTGTTCAATTTTTAATTGGAAAATAGGAGAAATAAGAAGATACAGGAAAGTTACAAATCGGAAATCTCAAAAACGTTTTATCAGGAATGAAATCGGTAAGGAGATTACGGTCATGTAACACCTGGAATGATGAGGAAACATTACATTAATTAAATTACCATTGATTTCCTGTGTTTCTGTAGGTACTCTAACACCACAAAACATTTTGTTTTATTCAGTTTGAGTGCTGTTGTGTTTGCTGAATCCATAGTAATTGATTCAACTTATAGATTGCAAAAAATAAGTGGAATAAGTCCTCAAATACCACAACACTCACAGTGCTATTCACTGCACATATATATGGTATATCCCATCCTACACAATAAAAGTAGACCGACTTGATAAATGTGCATTAGGGGCAACATTAAGTGCAACAGGTGCATTAGCTTTTTGATGTAGAAAAGAGTTGGGATTTTTGCCAGACAGCCCATTAAGAATCATGGTAAATCTAATCGCATAAAGACTATTGTCCTAAAACATAGCTCTACTGCCTCAGAAGCACCAACATAATCTTTTAAGAAATGGAGCAACAATAAAGATAATATCACAAACTGCGCTATTCGTCTCTGGAAAGAAATTCCTGAGGTCTAAGATTGCAGCACATCATGCAAGTTTTTAAAGTCGCCATAAAATCAAAATGGACTTTTTTCTTCTTTCAGGTAATAAAGACATCCAATGGCCTGACAAGTTTCAACCCAGTCATTCATATGAACCGGTGCAGCAATTAGCATTTGGCAACACGTTCTGCAATCCAATTGTGAAGATCTCATAAGTTTCTTAATTCTTGTATTTCTTACCTGTCTCTGGGTTCGTGGGTGCAGCATGGTCCGGATGTGGGGGTTCCAAAACGAAGTGCGGCCATCTTTTTTCCTTATTTATGCCATCAGGAGGAATTCTGGGTAGTGTAGGCATAGTCCACTTACTGGGGGACTTATTGTGTTTATTTGAATGCATGTATAAATGTATTGTGATGTTTATTTGGGTAGTATTGATTTGTCAATAATTGAATTTTGAATTTTGAATAATTGAATGTATATATTTTTTCATTTTCCCTGTGATTACGATTTGGTTTGATCCTTGAGGTTGAAAGGGCTCACCTTGACTGTCAGAGTTAGTTCTGGTTGGATGTCCTGGCTTTAATGTTCTTTTTGTCAATAAATATTTTTATATTCACTCTAATGCAAGAAAATTTTCCTTAAAACATATTCCTAATTTCAGCTTCATACTGACTTTAACCACACTGTTTGAATTTATTAACAATGATTGTAGAGAGAAACGGTCAACAACCAAACAATTATTTGTTTAAATTTACTTGTTGTAGTTTTCCTTAATTCAATTACATTCAATAAACAAACAATTCTTTTGACTGCAAGACCAATTTATTTGGGATATACTTTCCACAATTGTACCTATTTGCTCTTAAATAATTCATGGACAAATATCTGGCACAACATTTTTCTGATTAAAGATTGCCTTAATAATCAGAACTGAGGAAAGTTTCCTGAGCTATGATGCAATAATATATTTGTCTTCTAGCAAACAATAAACCATGTGAGTAGGTCACACTCCCTAGTTCAAAAGAGAAAATTGGAATCGTTTTATGGAAATGACTCTTTGCTGAACTAGAAAGACACATGCTTATGACTGTCCTTGAATATGATTTTTTCCCCCCTTCCATTTGGCTCATTCTTTGTTCTCCTATACCTCTCTGATGGCTGTGATCATGTGACGAGAGGTTTTTCCTGCTTATTACCCTCTTCACTGGAGCACTTCAAGGCATCATCTTTTTTATTGCAGCTCCTCTCTGTCTCTCCTTTTCTTCACTTATAAGAAGGTCACAAACACATGCCTCTCTTTTAGGGTCAATCTTTCTTTTTCTCCCATTTAGACTCTCATCTCACTTAATCACCCATATGTTAAGTTTGCCCTGTGTCTCTGATTGTGGATTCAAAGAGACATGAATTTTAGATGTCATTTTTGGATGATATTAACTTCAGTTTAAAGTGCCTATTATATCAGCCCATCGTCCACAAGTTGTTAAGTGTACCAGGGGATCTCAGAATCTGTGGATCTAAAGCGTTATTTGAGACAGGGTTGTGACCACCATTGAGGACAATAATTAGAAATGGTCAAATTGGCAGTCTTTACTGTTCACAGAAACCAAACATGTCACTTTTTGCTGTTTTGAATGGAAACGATGCTATAATTTACTTAATTAATGCCATTCTTAACTGAATGTGGCATGAAGCATTAGCAGGGCCATTTTCAATGTATCAGGCCGAATGTGTGCATATTTTACAATAAAAACAAATTGCTTGAATTGATTATGATAAATTCTAATTCTTTAAATGGTCTTCATTTTCTTTTCTTTATTCCCTGAAACTTTAATCATTATTTGAATGATTGTAAATAAAGTTACAACCAATAAAATTAAAAAAATAATAAATCTATCAATCGATACTGGATTATAGTCAGTAGAGCTTTAATTTATTTCTGCACATAGCTGATAATGTATAACGTGGTGCACTGTACATTACATAATTACAAATGTAACATTTATCCCAGCTCTCTCCTATAAATATTCAGTGTTAACTCTCAATTACCATGAGGTCAAACCGCATGAATAATAATTAATTATAATACAGTTAATCATTATAAGAAATGTATTTGCTACCTAAAACAGTTTAAGATGTAGTAAACCCTGTGTCATTGTTTCAAGGTATTCGTTTGTTTCGACACGTTCCAAACATATTTCCATATGCTACGTTCATACAAATATATAAAGCTACATCATGCTTATTAATACTAGAAAGCCCTCTTTCTATATACAAAGGGTTAAATGGACTGAAAAATGGCAGTAGTTTCACATAAAAATTCATTATTAGAATCATTTTGTTCAACAAAGCAGTGAGATTAGTTTCTCAGTTGTTTACATATCATTTTGAAAACCGTTTTTATTTCAAAATATAAATCACAATTATCCAAACACCACACTCAAGTTGCATAATTCCTAGATTGTTTGCAAAATGACACACTTCAGTCAAAGCATATACATATTCGTGAAAATGCTATTAGTTTTCATTTAACCAACATAGTCCTCAATGATCAGAAACTATTGCAGCCAGTTTCACACTGCTGTAATAAATAAAAAAACACATATGTAAAAAACCTAATTTTAGGAAATAGCATGTGCTAGATTTTTGGCCAGACATTATGTAAGGGATAAAAAAATTTAAAAAAAAATAGTGACAAAACCCACAACATTCTTCATGATTAGTTTGAGATAAAAAAAATCTACCTACTATAAACTTACCAAGCACTGCACAACACTGATGCAGACTGAATATTTCAAGTATTTATTTCAATACTTACAGTATTGCTTACCATAATCAGTTACAGTAATCAACCAACAATGAAATCAATGAAACAAATAAAATTTACTGCATGAAATACATACACTTTGACTGTGAAGAAAAACTACAGTAAAATCAACAAGAATACTGTAACTATTCATCATCTCTCTGTCTGGCTGGATCAGGTCATAAGACTTCATCCACATCACAGGCTGTGTCTTCTTTGGCAAGACACCGTTGGAAGAATCGCCTCGTGTGACGAATCGATCCCTGCACAGAAGCCGCTTCGATATGATCACAGGCCTGCTCCATGGCCTGAATGAGGGGAAAACGGTCATAGGGTCGTATACCTTCCACCGCCATGCTGGAAGAAACTCTTCCATTGGATTCAGGAAGGGGGATAGGACTTCAAATTCAGGGTGCTCAAGGAACCAATTGTGGACCAGAGCAGCTCGATGGAATGAGACATTGTCCCAAATGACAATGTACCCGCATCTGGTCCACTTGGTTTAATGCTGTGACAATCTCGTGCAATCTGTCAAGAAATGCAAGTAATAGATTTGCATTATAGGGTCCCAGATTTGCATGGTGCTGGAGGACCCTATTTTGTGTAATAGCAGCGCAAAGGGTGATGTTACCCCCTCGCTGCCCTGGCACATTGGTGATTGCCCTGTGTTCAATTACATTTCTCCCTCTTCTTCTTGTTTTCGCAAGGTTAAATCCAACCTCATACAATTATTGATCAAAACCATGTTCACAATGGTGGCTTCTTGTGCACGAGTGAACATAGGGGCCCTTCCACCATGGTGTCCTCGACCCTTAATCCTATGTATAAAAAAAAAAAAAAAAAAAAAAAAAAATACACATGTAGCCTACTGTCAAACGTCACAGTAAACAATATTGATGATAAATACAGCAAGCTTCAGTTTCAATGTACTGTGTGGTTAGCTTACCGTTTTCTCGATGAAATGACCGAATTACTGACACAACAGTATTTCTGCTAAGATGTGGTTGAACTCTTTGTCCAGCTTCCATCAGTGTCAGTCCATGGTTGATAACATGGTCAATAAGTGTTAGATGGAATTCTTAAGTCAAATTTGGTCCTCATCTTCTTTGTTCAGGTTCTATCAACTCTTCAAGTCCTTCTCTACCTCTTCGTCTACCTAGTCCTCTTCCTCTAGTCTACCTCCTTCTCCTCTTCCATCTCCTTCATCTCCTCGTTGAGCTCCCCCTCTCATTCTCACTCTTCTTCTTCTTCTAGCTCCTTCCATTTTTGTTGAAGACAGGTGAACTCACCTGCTGCCTTATATAGCACACCTAAGTCCTGCGTTTTCAAATTAGCACATGTGTGCTTCCACACCTGGTGGATGTGATTATCCAATTCATTCATTAGTGCG
Organism: Opsariichthys bidens; assembly: GCA_037194245.1. Lineage (NCBI taxonomy): Eukaryota > Metazoa > Chordata > Actinopteri > Cypriniformes > Xenocyprididae > Opsariichthys > Opsariichthys bidens. The sequence continues at coordinate 4,200,617 of CM074310.1, read as the reverse complement.
GTCATTGGCAATCTGGGGCTTTGTAATGACAAGGAAGTAACCTCACAATCCTTATCTGTGTCTAAGGTGTGAAAAGGTGTGGAGAGTTTTACAAATCAATGTGTGTAATATTTTGCAAAAAGGGTGAAGCAGACATTGTGTGCAATGTTCTGCAAATCTGTGGAGATGTTTTGCTCATTGGAGTAGAATTTTGCAAATTGTTATTTTATGATTGACATTTTTATTTTAGTGTGTAAACAATCGTAAAAAACTGTAACATTGGTGGACTTGAACTTGAAAAACGTGTGGACTGACGTCTTTCTGCAGTTGAAACAAAATTCCTTCTGATGTTCATTCACATTTATTTGATGCTGTAAGCCAAATGAACTGAGGAGCTACAGCGATCTGTCATGACACATTAAAGAGCCACAAAATGGTTTTGAAAATTTGAAATTAGAGGCTTTGTTTTATATTAAAAGTAACCTGCTCTGTCTCGTCTGTCGATGCAACATCAATGTCCTCTTTCCTCAATATATTTTTCACTGCATGAGAACATGATGAGAGTGGCATGGCTTGTCAGACGTAGCAACAGTAACCAAAGGTTTTTGCAAACGGTCAATTGCATAATGAAGCACTTCCCCAAATTACAATGCAATTCCAGCAGAAGACAGTTACCTTGCAGTTGCTTAATAATGAGTTTTTATATTAAAGTCCAGTTCCAGTGCGCTTTCCAATCTATCGTCCCCTGGACATTATCTGAAAAGGTAGCATATTTAATGTATTTTCATTTAAATTTGGTACAGCTTTACTCAAGTGGTTTCCCACATGCTAGCAACCACACATAGAAAAGTCGCATATGGGGATAAAACAAAAATATGTGCTGATCATGTAAAAACAAGGAACGTTGCCTTGGGACAAGAAACATTTCTCTCTCTTTCTCTGAAAGAAACAAATTAGACCATGCAGTGCATTTTCATGTGAGCCAATTATCCAGTTTTTCTACCGTTTTACTGTCTCTTTTCTTTTCTGCCTGACAGAATGAAACAAATGCAGCAAAGAACTGCTGAGCTCAGACTGTCCCAAACTCTCTTAAGATGCGACTTGACAACATCAATGCTCATTTATCTATATTACTATAGGCAGCAGCCAAATAGCTACATTTGTCCCGTAGTCCTTGGACAGGTCACAAGAATAATGAAATCAGCAAACAAGCAGTCCACAAAAACACAAAAGCAGATGAACCCAGTTCCTCATAAACTCACTGCTCTTCATTGACTGCATTGAGACGCATATAAACATTCCTGCACGCCGCAGAAAACATACCCTGGACATGCTGCAAACCAATGGGAAAAAAAAAAATCACATCATACATAAATAATAGCTAATTAGATCATTTCATGTTGATTGCATAACTTGTGGTTTATCACACAGCAGCAGATCTGTGCTATCTATGTTAGGAAGGGGGCAGGGGAACACGCAAACATGTTTTCTGCCTAAGGATGTCTCTTGATCTCTTAATGAGACTGATTAACTCCCTAACACACTGCCAGCCCTGATACGTTACATTTAACCTCTGCTTTCACACACAGGTTGTTTTAGGCTAGACTCATCATGATGAAAAATAATAATAATTTGGACAATTCACAATCGTGGCCTGATAAGATGTCCCCTCCCTCTCCCATAAGAACAGTGGACATTTACTACAAAATATGGATGAATTTATAGGTAACAATTTAAAATATGGGTGCACTGATTTGCATTAATTCATGCTTAACCAATGCACAGATGATAATAATGCTCAGCTTGTGGTAATTAACAGAGTGATTTAGTTAATACGGTAACACAATAATACTAAATGATAGGGAATTAATCAATGATTGATTAAATTAATACATATGAAAGAAAAAAAAAAGTGAAAGTCGTGACATGTTGACAAGTATGGTGACTCATACTCGAAATTGGTGCTCTGCATTTAACCCATCCCAAGTGCACACACAGCGGTGAGTAGTGAACACACACACACACACACACACACACACACACACACACACACACACACACACACACACACACACACACACAGAGCAGTGGGCAGCTACTGCAACAGCACCCGGGGAGCAATTGGGGGTTAGGTGCCTTGCTCAAGATGCACTCTTGCACTTTAGTCGTGGTATCGAAGGTAGAGAGGTGTTGTTTATTCACAATTCCCACCTTCAATTCCTGCCGGCGTGGGAATCGAACCCGCAACCTTCTGATTACAAGCCCAACTCCCTCACCATTAGGCCACAACTACCCTTATATATGACTTCTCTATTATATAATATATGCCAAGTTCTGTCATGAAACTCTAGATGGCACAGGCTGATGGGTCCTTAACGCAACTTGCTGACAATCATACTGTTAACTACACATCACAAGCTGACTGTTTCCTGTAGCAGAATGCAATGCTCTTTCCTAGTACATTAACATTGCCATATCCATCTCCCGAGAGTTGTCATGATTGAAATGACCATCGATTAATCAGACTTTTTATTAGTTGTTGATGGGGTAATCATTGATAAATGGTTGAAGTCTTGTCATACATTACTTCTGATGTTATCTTTTTATTAATGTTAAATACTAAATTTATACAATTAAATTCAATAATGAAAGATGATTAAAAAAAAAAGGTTCATGTGAATTACACAATTTTGTGAATTACAGTATATAAAGATAAATATAATTCAGTCATGAAACTCTTCCAAGCAGCTGACTGGTTCTTGTAAAGCTGGCTGCTTTGGCCAATCAATCTTGTTGTTTTATCTAGGTAAAATATTTATTTCCGTCCTGAACCTGTTCAACTCAATGCAGTGCGCTATGGGATTTTTACAAGCCCCCACCTTCCCCAGCACCACCAGCCTAGATCTACTAAGGGGTTCTCTGTACATCCCAAATAAACCTTGTATAAGACTAAGGATATTTTTAAATATACCACAGATTGTGTTCATCTGAATGAAGATAGGGAGAGTAATTCATGTGATAATATTCATTTTTGGGTGAACTATCTCTTTAATTATATTCCAAGAGTTGTCATGATTGAACTATTTTTTTTAATTAAAGATTTAAAAGCAATAAACTATCAATCCATCCAGATTTAAGGATTCCACTCAATTGGACTATAGGTTATGATGCATAATGTTTGAAATATACTGAAAATGAAATCTAATTAATGGAAAAATTAAATAATTACTCCATAAATTATACATTTAAAAATATAAATACATTTTTCTCCATACAAAAAGTGACTGAGATCTAAAACACCACAGGAAAACACTGACTTTCAACACTGAAAAAAAGAAATCTGTCCAAATTAAAGCCAGTCATGCAGGTTTGGAACAAAATGAGGGACAGAACTTTCATTTGGGGGAATAATGCCTTTAAGACTAGACATATACAAAATCATGTCTATTTAAAATGTTTGTTTACAGAAATAAAACTAAGACTGTTAGTCTGTCTAGATGCGAGATGGTCTAGGGCTTCTCAACTCTTGCCCTCGAGGTCCACTTTGAGTTTAGCTCCAACGCTGATCAAACTCACCTGAACAAGCTACACAAGGTCTTCAGGATTACCAGAAAGTTATAAGCAGTTGAGTTTGATCAAGGCTGTAGCTAAACTCTGCAGCAAAGTGGACCTCGAGGGCCAGAGTTGAGAAGCCCTTGTTTATTGCATATGCTGGTCACCCGGGGACAAGTGACTTCTTCATGGAAACTTTCCGTCTAAACATTTATATATATATATATATATATATATATATATATATATATATATATATATATATATATATATATATATGTTTGTTTTTACCTCTCAAAATGTTACATACATTGTATGTTTTCTCCTTGGTCCTTTTTAGACAGCTTTTGACAGACTTGAAACAGCCTTCTGCCTCGTCCCTAAACACAGCGGCCCACTCACTCTACGTGATGATTTGAACATCTGCACGCAATCCTCCCAGTAGTGCAGTTTACTTCAACATCGCCTTCAACATTCACTCAACAAAAGTCTGAGTTAAAGATCTGTCTGCCTCTCATGCATCATTGTACCCTCGCTATATCTGGCCCATAGAGATTCTCACCATTGCACGTGTTATATAAAAAGTAGGCCTCCCAAAGTTAATGCTTTAACTTATGACATTGATAAAAAAAAGAATAATAATAACAATAATAACAAAACAGTTACACATTGAAGAGCAGTAGTATAAGTAAAATACTCTGACAAAACAATTCCATAACTGTATAATCATTTACCAATAAATAATGGATTAGCCTTTCTGATGGCTAATTTATATATAGATGGAATCCTAAAGGATCTCTTTAACAAAAGTAAAATCATGTGCAGTCTTTAAATGGCAGAATTTCATTATCATCCAGATTCAATGTCTTGCAAAACACCCCGTTGATGGTGCGGTTAATGAGGAGACCACAGGAGAACAGCTGCAACATCAATAATTCATCTTCCTTACTCATTTTCTTTACTTAAAAGCAGTGCTAACAAATGCACGTTTCAAAGTGCACAGATACATTTTAGTATATATGGATAGATGTACAATAACACGATATTGACAGAAGACTTTTACATATCTACAAATTCAGAATGTGCAAATCCTCAAATGGGTGTAAACTTCGAAGTTCAATCCCATAGCAAGACTCATGTGTCTGCAAAAAAAAAAAAAAACAAACAAAAAAAACTGTTTCTGTACAAAATATACTGGACCAATAAATGTTTTCACTCAAGCGAGAGCAATGGAACAAGTCTATCAACACCTTACTTTGTTTGGGCCCATATTGTCTCTACTTTGGCCCCACCAGGAAATGTTGGTTGGTACCAGGCACTAATAAACAAATTTTACTTCATCTTAGTCCGATTCGTCTCCCTACTCCCATTGCTTATCAGTTTGAAAAGACATTAATTTTGAATAAAAAATGAGAAAATATTGAAAAAGTGAAAATAGCTTTCCTAATGGCTATTTAATAGGCCTATAATTGAAATTGGATGTGATGTCCTGACGTTGATTAGATGGGCTGGCACAATTTGCTGTGACACCCAAAACCATGGCTTGCTTCCGGGACACTCAAGGACACTTTTACTGATCAGCAGGAGCAGCCCCGTTTGATTGGTCATGGCGGCGGTGTTGCAACAATCTATAGAGGTATTCTTAATGTTAGACAGGACAGAGGTCTAATACATTTGAAGTGCTTGTGCTAAATGTTACACTTTTAGAAGAAGAAAAAAAAATCTCCATCTCTTGCTCTGGCTACCGTATATAGACCTCAAGGACCCTATGACCTATTAATCAACGTCAATAAAGTACTGATTGTCAGAGAATTTAACATTCATATACATAATTCAAATGATCCATTAGTAGTTGTATGTACAGACTTAATAAACTTCTTTGGGGTCAAGCAAAATAAAACCAGACCTACTCATTGTATTAATCATACACTAGATTTAATTATACTGCATGGAACCGATGTTACTGATCTATTCTACCTCAAAGTGACGATATCGCTGATCACTACCTTGTAACGTGCATATTGCGTACTGCTGATATTTGCCACATCGCTCCCAGTTATCGACCAGCTAGGAATATTTTCCCAACCACTAAAGTTAGACTCACAAATAATCTGCCTGATCTGTTTCAGCTGCTCAGTGTACCCAAACACACAGATGAACTTGATGAAATGATTAGCTGTAGGGGCACTGTATCAGAAACTGTTGCACCCATCAGATTAAAAAAGGTTAGAGAGAAGAGTAATGTACCATGGTACAACAGTATTACTCACTCTCTCAAGAGAGAAACTTGTAACCTAGAGTGCAAATGGAAACAAACTCATTTGGAGGTTTAGATTCGCACAGAAAGACAGTTTGTCCTGCTATAAAAAAGGCTCTAAAAGCAGATACGGCCAAGCATTTCTGCAAACTCATAGAAAATAACCAAAACAATTCAACGTTTTTATTTAGTACAATGGATAGATTAACAAATAAACAGATGTCACCTGACCTGAATATCCCATCACAGTTTAGAAATAATGACTTATAAACTTATTGCATCTAAAACAACAACATTCTTACTAGATCCAATACCCAGTAAATTACTGAAAGAGTTGTTACCTGTAGCAGAAAAGCCCATTCCCATATTGTTACCTCTATTAACTATATCTCTGGGTCATATTCCAAGACCGTTCAAGCTGGCAGTTATCAAGCCTCTCATTAAGAAACCACAAGTAGATCCAAATGAACTGGCAAATTACAGACGCATTTCAAGTCTTATATTTATGCCCAACACACTAAAAAGAATTGTCTGCTCAAATGTGCCCCTTTCCTGCATTAAGGTGTTTTACATCATACCTATCAGACCGTTACCACTTTGTTTATTTAAACGGGGAATTATCGAAGTTAACATCAGTAAATCATGGAGTGCCACAAGGGTCTGTGTTAGGCCCTCTGCTATTTTCAATGCACATGCTGACCCTTGGTAATATTATTAGAAAAATGTAATTAGTTTCCATGGTTATGCAGATGATACTCAGTTATACATTTCATCATGACCAGATGAAATCTATAAATTATTTAAGTAGACAGAGTGTGTTAAAGATATAGAATATTGGATGACAGTAATAAATTCTGATGAGATTTAGGTATTATTTATTGGACCAAAAACCTGTACACTGAATCTCTTATTATGCAATTTACATAGAAGGATGTACTGTTACTTCATCCTTTACAGTTAAAGGCCTGGGTGTTATATTAGACAGCAACTTGTTTTTTGAATATCAAAATCAGCCTTTTTGTACCTCCGAAACATTGCTAAACAAAGGAACATGTAATCTGTTTCTGGTGCAGAAAAGCTAGTTCATGCATTCATGACCTCTAGACTGGATTACTGTAATGCATGGTTGTCCTGCCTCAATAAATAAGCTACAGTTAGTCCAAAATGCAGCTGCTAGGGTTCTTACCAGGTCAAGAAAATATGATCATACAACACCAATTTTATCATCTCAATACTGGTTACCTAGGTTCCGAATCAGACCCTGGATTAACCTTCCTGATAATGTTTGGGACTCAGACACACTCTCCCAGTTTAAATCTATATTAAAGAGACATCGCTTTAGTAAATCATTCTCGTAATACATCTTAATATTACTCACACAAAATACATACAACCTTTTACTCCAGTTATATAAGATGAAATGCATATGATTATCTTTTGCTTGAAAGGTTACTCTTTTCTTACGCTAATCATTTTCCATTTGCTTTTCTGTTTCTACTTCAGATGACTCTGAATCAACATACACAAGTGAGTTTTAATAAATAGCCAATAATATGTTTTACTGTTTACATATTCTATTTTCACTAAGTGTAAATCACATTTAACACTATTTGTATATCACTATTAGTATAAATATAAAATATTTACAAGTGTAAATATCCTCTTCCTACTATAACCATTATTGGTGGTCACTGGGAATGTGTATATATTACAAATCCCCCACAATAACTGTCCTGTCCAGCATTTGTTGTTTTTATATTATGCTTCATGGATTAAAATAGTTTGACATCAACTTTTGCTGGTGTTTTCAGGTGGATGGTCATCATCAGAAAGTTTGCTGAATGAAATTGCAGACAGTAACTCTGGCAGAACATTGGTCAGGCTGTGATTGTGCTGATTTTAGTTGTGTTTACTGACAGTTTGGTCTGAAAATAAACCCAGTGCCCTTATACGAGGACATTGTTTTTCCCTACACCCTGTCTGAGTATACTACTTATTTATTTATTTTTTACACTCATCAGGCTCTATTAGATACAAATAGCATGGAGAAATGTTCACTATTACATAGTATGGGTCTGGATTATGTGATACAATATGAGTAATGTGCCCCTGGTTTCACAGACAGGTATCAAGATTAAAATGCTTTTTTGAGCTGCTTTAACTGAAGCAACTTGTATCTTAAAATATATCAGTGCCATTGCTTTTTTCTCAAGATGCACACCAGTAATGCTTTTTTTTTTTTCTAAAATATGTGTATAAAAGCTACTTAAATGTCCTAATTAATCTAAGCCCTGCTGTGAAACCAGGGCTATATCAATATATGAAATGTTAGGGGGAAAAAACTGCAACACTTTAGAATACTGTTCCGTCATTAACGAGGAATGCAATATTAACATTTTAGTAACTACTTTTACCTAACAAGAAACTCTGATTAACTAATTAGTAAGTAATAGCACTGAGTTGAATGAGGTGATTGGTAGCACTTTATTTTACAGTCCTGTTCCCCATGTACACACTGTGTACTTATTATAGTAAATGCAATAACAATGTAATAACTATGTAGTAACTCTAACCCTAACCAATGTAGTTACCTCATATTACCCAGTAATTTCTTACGTAAGTACGCTGTACATGTAAGTTAAAGTGCAACCAGGTAGTTCACTATCAGATAACTAAGATCAGATCACTAATTGATAGCTTTTTTTTTTTTTTTTTTCAAATCTTCTCTCCTATTTTTTCAAATCTTCTGGAGGACTTCTATATACAGATTCATAATTAATGTGAATAATGCATAATTAAATCTAAAGTAAAGATCAAGATAACCTACTAGTAATGACTCAAGTATTACAAAATTCTTCTGAAGGAATTACTAATTATTTGGAACAGTGTTCAAAAAGTATAAGTCATTGTAAGATTTTGAGGTTTACAATGCAATACAATGATGATTGAGAAATAAACGTTCATCAAAGCCTTATGTATCATATTTGATACTCATATTTTAACATGATTTTTTCTAAAAAAATGTATGTATGAATAATCAAGTAAACCTAAGTTGCTTCAATCCAGTAAGTGTTCATCTTGACAACTAACAATATAAACGTTGCTCTTAAGTTTGGTTTATGAAAAAAGAAAATTCACCACAGCACCACAAACTAATGATTATCTTTTACTTGCTAAAAAAGTATAAACTACGACAATCAGATGATAGAAGGCATGTACTGTAGTTGATCATCTACAACAGTTTTTTTTTTTTTTTTTTTTTTTTTTAGCAAAGTTGATCATGGTGATAAGTTAAAGGCCTTAGAAATTTGCGTATAAAATATGGTACAGTAGGTTTTATATACCCCTAATAAAAATATTTAAAAAATCATGTGCATTAGAGTGGCACTGGGTGGTCACTCCCACCGTATCTGATGACCTTGGCACAATCCAATCCAATCCTTCACCTTCTCTGACATCAGCTCACCCAAGACCTCAGTAAATCATTCACAGACAACCCTAAACTCCACTGCGACCATCTCTAATGAGCGAGTACCGAACTATGACCATCCATCCTGCAACGGCCTGCCAACCCAAAACCATCACATCATCTGTCCTCCAGCAGAATTCCCCTGGCCTCCTCTAATACCTGTTCTTCTATCATCCATTCCTCACTTATCAGTGCCTCAATTAAAAAAAAAACAGCTAATATAATCCCACTGCTGCAGCAAAGAAAATACATGATAGACTAATAACCAACCCATGGACCAAAAATGACTTAATTTAAGTAGCACTTACCAATGGATGTTACATTTTCATGAGATCCACTTAGCCCATGAAAGCACACAAGCATCCTGCTAATTATCCCCATTTCACATCTGGATATGGCGATGACTGCTCTGTAGATTGCAGGCTGGACTCTGGCCACATTGGCAGCTCTGATAGAGGGCAGATGATATAGTGCTGAGAGTGAGCACTGAGCATGCCAGGTTCAGTTGTAAAGCATGACCCACTGGTGAGGTGAAGTGAGTGCAGTGCCCATAGGAACAAACTGATTTTCTGTTTACTTGTGTTCATCACGTCACATTTGAAAATGGGATTTTTGCAGTTGATTGCACTGATAAAAGCTCAATAAACAATATCAGGGGTGTCGATAGACATTTAATACTGGAGCACGGGCCCCAGTGAAATACTGCTGTGGCCCAGTAAAATATTACTGATAAATCCTTGTCTGACAATGGAGATTACCACATACTGACCCAAGAATAATTTCCCATGTCATGAGTGTTTTCTTTCAGCTGTTTTGAATCTGAACAGGGGATGAGAGATTAATGAATTATTCTCTCTTTTGATATAATCTTTTTACAGTTTGATTCATTCGGAGAGATTGCTCGTGCACTAAATTGTTTTACAGTAGTTTCTCACAGTGAAATAGCAAAGGGATTTAAAAAACAAAACAAAAAGAAAAAAATTTATCTTAACGTTTGTCAAAAATAAAGCTTTTTGCATATGCAGCTGTACTACAGGCAGAGAACATTTAAATTCATATAAAAAAGAGTATCAAAATACGGGGACACTATTTTTAATGGGGGCATGTTTTTATTTTAACAATTTAATAAACAAGATTTGTCTTTTTTTGCTCCACCACTGAAAATAGCTCCAGATGAATCTAAATTTGTCTTCTCTGATGGACACAAAGTGGCCGTTGCTGAATTAATCTGTTTTTTAAAACTAACTAATTAGTTCAGTTGAGTGAATGATTCAATGATTTTCTCACACATGCACATGTTTCTTTTCTGAATTAATCAGTGTTGCTGAATGAATCAAGTTAATGAAAGATTCAATGACTCATATTTATTTTATTGTTTCTCAAAAAGAAAGCTTTTTGCATATGCAGCTGTACTACAGGCAGAGACCATGTAAATTTGTGTAAAAAAATAGTGTCAAAATATGGGGAGACTATATTTAATGAGGGCATGTTCCCCAAGTACTGATGAAAGGCTAAACACCCCCCCCCCCCCAAAAAAAAAACAGTTAATATTGAGTAATTTACAATTAAGATATTGACAGTGTTGACAGTTACTTTGTCTATTTTGCTCCACCATTGAAAATAGCTCCAAACGAATCCAAATCCGACAAAAAGTGGCCGAATTTCAGTTCAGTTGAGTGAATGATTCAATGATTTTCTCACACATGCACTTGTTTCTTTACTGAATTAATCAGTGTTGCTGAATGAATCAGGTTAATGAAAGATTCAATGACTCACTTATAACATGCTAATAGCTGAATTAATTTCTATCATAAAGTTAATAGGGTAACATTAAGAGTACAAATCGGTTGAATGAATGATTTGATGACTCACTCGTCAAAACAGTCACTTGTTGCCACCTACTGGCGTAATGATGTGACCTGCAGAAAGAATATTTCAGTCTAAACATAAGTTTTATGTAATTTAATTACATACCATTTTTCCATCCATTTGGATTACATAGTTTTAACATAAACAAACTAATAAACTTAATGTAATTCATATTTGTCAGTCATATGTAAATTAAATAGGTAAGATTTATGGAATAGTTGAATATATGAATAGTGAGAGAGTAAGTTGATTTCATCAAAGGTTGTGTATGACTGAAGTCAGTTGTAGTTTTTGTGTTTCTCTGTCCTTCAGTGATTCTGCTTGTTAACAGCAGGTGTTCATCATTAATGCTCAATCATAACTTAATGATCTCATTAGCTCTGACGCTGCTTCAACAGTACTTTAACCTGGGCATTTTTCTGTGAACTATTGCATAAATCGTATCTATTTCATCTACATATGACTGAGAAATATGAATCACATTAAGTTTATAAGTTTGTTTATGTTAAAACTATGTAATCCAAATTGATGGAAAATTGCTATGTAATTAAATTACATAAAAGCTATGTTTAGACAGAAATATTTTTTTGAGTGTAACGATGCTCTAAATATCTGGAACCACCATTAGTTAACAGTTCTAAAGAATACGTTATTCTGATTGGTCAGTTTGAAATATTTTGTATGATGACTCCTGAATTGTCCATTGACCATTTTCCCAGGCAAATTATTTTCTACACACTGTTGCTGTATAGTATCTAACACTCTAACACACTGCAGTCGTTTTCTTCAATAACATTGTTCAAAAACAATTGAATAATTTCAACTTAAGTAAATATGTCATGTCTATTTATTTAATGTAAACAACGTGGGTCTGAGAGTAACGGAATTTCAATTCTCTGTATGTACGTGCTGTGTTATATAGTAGAATTGACAATAAAGCTGACTTTGACTTTGACTTGACTTAATAAATAACCATGAAATAAGTGGGATAATGTACAGCCAGCCAGAAATGTTGTTGTGTATCTATTTGGGATTATTGTGGTATAATTGCCAGCTAACTGTACAATATCCTATACAAATATAAGAAAAATGCAGATGAATATACATGAATGCATAAGATGTCTAATCATGAGATATGTGTGGCAGAGAAAGACAAGTAGCTTGGATAACACACAGCTTGTAAAAGTTCAGCTCATAAACATCTTACATTTAGATGATTGAAGTTTCTAAAGATAATCTATCTCTCTTACCCAACCCACAATGGTCAAAAAAATAGGCAATTTCCTGCAGCAAGGCGATGAATAGGAGAAGAGAGATTATCAAATAATTGTAAAAAATACTAAAGCAATCCATGTGCGATTTGCCCCCATTGCAGTGGTGGATTGTGTCCGATTCAGAAGCAACTAATCCTGGAGTGTCCAGAGAAAAATCCACTGACCTACTAGAGACAATAAAGAAATGGTGTCACAATTTTTCAATGGCAGGCCTACAAAAAAACTAATATGACAGGCTTGTTTGAGAGTGGCTGAAAACACTGTCTGTTCTGTGGAGATTTGGCTCTCCCATTCTCATGATCATTACTTTAATTGGATTGATAAACAACACAAGAGAGTAGATGCATATTCTTGTCTAAAGGTGAAAACCCTTATTGTTCTTGCAGGGCATAACACAAGCTTTTGTCTTCATCTTGAATTGGTCCAATTCCTAAGGGAGTAAACAAAAGCTTTTGACAAAAGAATAATAAATAATATGTAACAGATTGGATTGGTGCTGTCCTGCTTGTAATTTAGACATTTTGCCAGTGGGATTTGGTTTAGTCATGAAGGAGATATTCTTTTGAGGTCTGCATTTTCCTCATTTGTTTTTTACACCATTTATCCACTCTTAAATATTCAGTCCAAATGCACGGCTTTGCCCTCATTCACCACTTGTCATCTTGTGGATAATGGACAAAATCCTATTGCTTCAAGTGCTATATGAATAAAAAAGTAGCTAGATGAATTAAACCTACTCTACATAAAACGAGGCTAAGCTAAGCTTAAAGTCAGGTAAGGTACAACTTTATTTTAATCCTAGTAACACTTTATTTCAATGTCCACGATGGACATTCTACTAACTGTAAGTATCTTTGCAACTTCATGTCAACGACAAGCCATTAGAGTATTAGTATACTATCTGCTAACACTTTATTTTGATGGTCCCACAAAAGACATGGCAGCCATGACCTGGGGCCGTCGATTCACAAGGTAGTCAAAGAAAAACTGCATAAACAGAACAGACAGGAACCCATGCAAGCTACAGTGACAATGGAGGCCTACATAGACGAGAGATTGTGTGAAGAGGTTAGAAAGTTGTAACCTTATTTGTACAACTCTCGCATGAAAGAATACAAAGATGTTTTCCTGGGTTGTAACTCGTGGCGAGAGATTGCTCAAAACTGCAAATGTCAAATTATAGTTTTACTTTAAAGTGCATTTTAAATTCTTATGTTTTAATAATCTTTTGTCATGGTTTAATATTAATTCTATTTAAAAAAATATTTTGCTTAGTCTTTGTTCCATGTGGTTCGTGCATTTAGTGTTAGACCGACACGGTTTATGGTACTAATAATGACTGATTTTTAAGGACATTTTTGTATTTTCATACAAACAAAAAGCAAATTGGTACTGCGTTTTATTCCCAACATTCATCATGCATTACATTTAGCAATCACCTCTTTCCCACTAGCAGTGAGTGATTGTTTTTGCTAGTGTTCAGTGTCATAGAATCTCAATTTAACAAAAGCCCAGTGACATTGTAATAGCAGCACAACATTATTATTTTGACTATTATTCCTTGCTCTCCTCTGTAAGGAAGTGAATGTGTTGATATGCAGGTAAGGTGATAATGGTTTGATAATTAGCCCCACCCTATTATGACCAGCAGACCATTAGCAGTGACAAACATTAAACACCTTTCCAAGAAGGTTTCATAGCTCATACCCCTCTCTCGCTTCAACTTGCTGCTAATGGAGCTGGCATATGCAGGGAGCCATTACTTTAATTTATTTTAATGCAGGCTGGGAAAAAAAAGCCTGACCATTTTTGAGAGCTATCCTTCTTGCCCAAAAGCTCCCTAGATTCCCAGTAATGCATTTACATATTTATTAAAATTACTTCTAAGCAAGCAATTTATTTAGATAATGTTAAAATGCATGTTATACCCAAAGAGGAATGGTGTGATTATGCTAGTCATCTACTTTCCTTGGAGAAAGAAAAACATATGATATTCCACAGTCCACATCCATTGATTGTGCCGCTCCTGAAGCGAACAAAAAAATATGTTGATCACGCCGAGAAGACTGTCGCCATCAAAAGCAGTGGTGAATGGCTAAAAAATCCTCTTCTGCACTCTAACCCCAATCTCTGCATCTAAAATAGATGCTCGTCCATTGAAGTCACAAGAGGAAATAGCAAGTTTTAAATTTTTGGAGGCGTAGTTATCTCTGCCACAAAGGAGGGATAAGACTACAGCACAGTCAACATATTCATTTGTTGTATTTCACAAAGCAATTGGCACTACCACAAAAGCATGGAACTAACACTTGGATTCAGGTGTACAATACAAAAATCTTTAAAAAAAAGAAAAAAAAGTTTCACATATTTGAACTTGGCATGTGAAGACACTTTGCATAACATGTTCTGTGACATTGTGTATGGACTTCTTTTGTAGAAAAGAAGAAGAGGGATAATTGTAAAGCTCAATGAATAAAGTATTAAGACGAAATACTCAACATGGCCAAATTAAGTATGTGTAAGAGCAATTCAACCATTTTCATCATAATATATAAAACAGTTTCATTGACGATCAGCAGACTTCTAGAGTTTTTTTGTGAGGTGGGATCTGCACTAGCAGTCATTTTTTTTAAATTGTTATTATTATAGTTTTGAGAAAAAGTGACAGTAAACAGTAATTTAATTATAGTTTAAAATAAATAAAATAAATGCTGTTCTTTTGAACTTTCTATTCATAAAAATAATCATGAAAGAATGTATAAAGAATATTCCACAAAAAAAAGTAAAGCAGCAAATCAGCATATTAGAATAATTTCTGCAGAAATGAGGGTTCAGTGCACATTTTAAACTATGTTATTATTGTTCTTTCCATTCTGGGGATTTAACGTTTTTTAAAATATGTATTTTCATTATATTTTAACCTGCATGTTTTGCTTGGACGTTTATTCACAATTAAAGAATGTGTCTAGTGTTTCAGATTCTGTTTCGTATTGACTAACATGTTAATTTATGCACATAAAAATAGAGCTAAACACATTTCGGAGCATTTTCGAAGATTCTGTATTGGAAGTTTTAGGCCCAACTCCTTTATATATATATATATATATATATATATATATATATATATATATATATATATATATATATATATATATATAAAGTATAAGTAAATATATATATATATTTATTTATTTATTTATTTTTTTAATGCATACAATTATTCTGGCTTTTTCCTTTCATGTATGGTGTTTTTTTTGTTTGTTTTTTGTTTTGTCTATTTTGGAGCTTGACACCTCATGGGCACAATAAAGCCCTGAAACACTTCTCCAAAGTTTGAATATCTTCCCCCGCAAAAAAATGTAATACTTGTTATTAAGTCGCTGTCACTCTGTCAAGCTGTGCAAGAGTTTGACACTGTACACTGCTTTATTCCCTGCTGCAGATGTACATGCCTGCTAATCTAATAGTTCTGACTGGTCTGTGTCTGTGATAAACAGAGAGAAAGGAGAGAGAGTCCCTGCTGTTTCACTGATGGCATCCCCTGATCTCCCACCCAGGCAGTACGGATGTAATATCCCCTCCTTGCAGGCAATAAGACTCAGATCACAGTGCTGCTATATGGAGATGGTGCACGATATATAGAGCGAAGACCCCCTCGGTTCCTGCCCGCAGACACAGGGAGCAAAATCAACAGCATGGAAAGCAGATAAGAAAAGAGAGACATGCCCTCTAACACTGCTGTGAATTTAATACAACATAAGATTCAGATAAAAGGCTATTGACGTGGGTTAAACTTCAACGCAAAGGGATGCATTCGTAAACTGCAGTTTCCATTAAATAGAAAGTTCCTGGCTTTTAGTCCATGTGTAATATCTTCGAGGCTATATGATAGCATAATCCTAAATGGTGACTAACCAGATATGCATGCTATTAATGGCTTACACTAATAATAATAATAATCATTACAATTATATAGTGCTTTTCTCTGTACTTTACATATACCACCACCAATGTGCAGCATCCACCTGGATGCACCAGCTTTCATTCACAATTTTGTGGTCAGTAAGAAAGTAAATACTTTAGCATTGTTACAAACAGGGCCTAAAAGTAACACTCGCCAGGAGCCAAATGAGAGTAAAAATCGGTGATGGTGAGTATATAAAACTGTGTCAGTCACCAAATGGCCAGTAACAATTTTATGAATTGTAACAATGCAATGTTATGAGAACATGAATGTGAACAAACGTGAACAACGCCCTGTACACAGTGTAAACCCTAAAGCTCAAAAGAATTCATTGGTTTGAGTAGGGTACTGTAATGAATGGACGGTCAACGGAATGGGAGCCAATCGCAGACTTTTATTAGTAAACAGAATGGTCATGACAGGCAGGGTCAAACACCAGCAAACAGGTATGGAGGAGGATAGGCAGAATCGTAGTCAGTATACAGGCAATGATGTAGAGGTAGGCAACAATTTATCACAGTCCAGTAAAACACAGCAATAGTCAAAAGGCAGGCAGAGAAACAATCACAAGGGGCAAAAACAGACAGAATCAAGACCGTATAAACACTCGGAAATGTAATCACTAGGAATAACAAGACCTCGCAAAGTATGTGTGGTTGAATGTCTCTTAATAGTCTGGGTAATGGACTGCAGCTGGTTGCGGTGATCAGTGATTGGGAACAGGACTTCTGGGAAGTGCAGTGTCTGTGTGTGAGTCAGTGTGGGAAATGAAGTCGGGGAGTAAAGTGATTAGCAGTTCAGGGTGGAGTGCCCTCTAATGGCTGTCACGGGCACTCCAGCTGATAACCCTGTCAGGTACACTTAAATTAGTTCAGTCAAGATTAGGTTAAGTAGGAGATTTAGTAGTGTTTAGTCTTTAGCTATGCTAATTTAGAAGGGTGTCTGTTAGGTTGGGTTATTGGGGGGTTAACATCGTGGTGATGAGTGGAGCATAAGCTTGAGAACCATCATATTTTATACCCATTCTATGATAATGTTGTTGCGAAGTGCAAATCTGCATGACCGCGCCGTCTTTGAGATGTGGTCTCTGAAGGTCAGTTGGTCATCAAAGATAACTCCAAGATTTCTGGCCGACTTTGATGGGGTAATGGTGGTTGTACCAAGCTGTATGTTGAAGTCATGTTGTAGAGTAGGAGTGGCAGGGAAGACTAAAATCTCAGTCTTTGCCAGGTTGAGCTGCAGGTGAACACAATTTGTCATGTCTTCAGTTGAGAAAAAAAATGCATGATCTGTGTGTGCATTCACTATTAAAGTGACAGCATCCTGATAATCCTGCTGCAATCTACGTTTTTAATGTTAACCAAACAACAAAGGCAAAATTGCATACAATAAGCTAGAGATGCATTAATGGATCAAAAATGAGGTTTTGTTTTTGCTCTGTAAGAGTTTCTACGTCGCATAAGTTCTCTTGAATATCTGTCTGTTTCAAAAGTTATCAAGGACGTTACATTCATATATGTATTCGATGCAGAAAACAAAATACAAATGGCTGTGCATTTATTTGTGCATTAAATTACACCAAATACCATTTGTAAATTGTGATGCATGTAATGGTAATTTGCAGTGTCCATTTGTGGGAAGTGTCCATTACTTTTAATTAGAGCGAAATTAAACTGTCTGAGGGGCTATTTACATATCGTGTCTTTTGTGCGCGCATATTCATTATTTCCGATGTAAAACGTCAAAAAGGACGCATGTGGTGCGGTGCGCTCGTTTTTTTATCCAGTGCCGTGGCGAGATGACAACATCTCAACTTTTCAGATTGCTCAAGTGCACCACAGGTCATGTAACCACCCAATCAGCTTCACCCTTTCCCTTATACAGACAAATGCAGAGCCGTTGTGCAGGAGAGATGGTTTCACAGCAGAAGTTCTATTCGGTGATGCTTGGGCCAGTTTTTCTTAAAAGATTATCAACCTGGTCCTTGTCAACTCTGAAATGGGCTTTGAATCTCTCATTGTCCAGATGAAGCTCTTGAATAAGTTTGTGAAATTCTCCATGGTTTTTTACGTATTTGAAGGGTGGGGTGCACCCAAACACTGCAGGAGTTGTTGTTGTTTTTTTCTACTCCATAAATAAATTTTGTACTAGAACTACTACTAGGACTTTTCGGTGATGGAAATCAATTGAAACTTCACTGTAGTAGTGGAGAGCGCTGTTCATGGTTGCATAGCAATGACAGAGCGCAAGCTCCAGAGCACTTGCAAAAGCGCTTGCCAATGAAGGAGGAAGCGGTGCTGCCACACTTTCCTCGTGTTTTTAGGCGCGATATGTGAATGGGCCCTGAATCTGAAGCCGTTGCTGAGTTGTCAGTCTCCCCTCATCCCCCCTCCTCTCCCCATCTTAACCATGCCTAATCTTTAGCATGTTTCAAAACTATGGGGAGAACTGACCGCTGCTGAAACGGGGAGTTTCATAACCCTTTAATGAAGTTTATTTGACGAAGTTTGGGAGGAGCATGTTCAGGAAATCCAACCAATCAGCGTAAGAGGAATCCGGTGTGTATAGCTGTCCCTCACCTTTGTCCTGACAGTTTCACATCATCCCTCCACAACCCCATCGCCTCACCCCCGAAGAGCACGTCAACTATATCTGAATTTATTTACGGGTGAATTTGTGAAACCGACAGTTTAAGAACAAATGGTGCCGAGTTAGTTTCCAACTAGTTAGTAGTCACTAAGTCTTTAGTGTGGACTTTTCATTCCACTTTAAGTAAGAACTTATGGCTGGTGCAACACAAAATAGAGCTTAAAACAAAAGTCCAGACTGCAGGATTGGAAAACAAAAGACCCATGGTAAGAAAAAACTAAAACAGAAATAAAACTAGCAAAACAAAACCAAGAGGAAAAACAGACAGATATAAACCAAACAACTGAACAGAGCAAGTTACAGCATAGGACAGGCCACACAAGAGAAATATATAGGGTAGGAAATGAGGAGGTAATGATGTAGAGCAGGTGGGGCAAATGAACTTATAATGAGATAACAAGGGGGCATTTGCAAAAAATTAGATGGGGGACCACATGGCACATAGAAAAACAAACAAAACAGAAGCCATGTGTTCACACCGAACACAATGAAAGCAGTGCTGCCAATTTAGCGATTTTGTCGCTAGATTTAGCAACTTCACCACCCCTTATCAGACTTTTTTCAAAAGCCCAGCATCTTCTTGCCAACCCTTTTCTAGATTCCGTGCTCTATTTTTATATTAATATAGATCAGTGGACTTGCTAGAATCTAGCGACATTTAACAACCACTTTTAGCGACTTTCAACTGAAAGCCATTGGCAACACTGAATGAAAGGCAAAAGAGCACATGGCAAACAAACACCAATGAAGTCCATG
The DNA here is from genome assembly GCA_037194245.1 of Opsariichthys bidens. Lineage (NCBI taxonomy): Eukaryota > Metazoa > Chordata > Actinopteri > Cypriniformes > Xenocyprididae > Opsariichthys > Opsariichthys bidens. The sequence continues at coordinate 4,180,848 of CM074310.1, read as the reverse complement.
TAATCTGACAGAAAACAAACCACAAGACAAAAGTGTAAGGATCCTGGTACTGAACCCAAACTAGGCTGAAACCATTCCCCAAAAACACAAACAACAATCTTTGAAATCATACCCTCACATGTGGACAAGACAATACAATAAATGGGAGATCCTGAGATTTTGTCACCAAACTAAGAATAAGACTGACCAAAGTTACAGGATACTGACACACACAGGTTTGGATCAACAAGAGGTTGAGTAAATGATGCAACTTTTTTTCCCCTCGGAGATCTCCTGTTATGCCTGCTACAAACGGAGGGATTTCGGCAATCCTGTAAGATTATTACAAATCACACTATACGACATGGATCTAATAAACTTAGGGATGACATTTATTTAGACTGACACTTATTGAACCAAGTTAACATAGAAAAATAAAACATCATTAGCATGCACTAGTGGTAAACTAATAGAGCAAGAAGATTTACACTTTGGCAATTGTGCTTTTTATGTGCGCTAAAAAAAAAAGAGGAAGCGAAAGAGGAGAATATGGATGAGGTCATGGCTAAGGAAAAGAGGACAACTTGGCATACCAATTTTGCAAATGGAGCTTGAGATAACTATAGTTTTATGTTTTAGGGCCATGTCACATTGATCAATACGCCATTTTATGTTGCATTTTTATTGGCTAATCAGTAGATCTAGGCCATAGCAGCAAACACACTGTGAGATGATAAATTTCCATGATGACCATGGACCATGACAACGGCCATCTTTGAATCTTTTTCACTGTACGATGTGTAGGACCACCATTTAGGAACCACGACCACAGAAATCGCCATGATTGGTCATCTTTCATCTGGGATGAAAAAGGTACAGTGTAGCGAGCATTAAAGGACAATCTTCAATAAACTTGCAGTAACTTCTCATTTGTTCAGAGTCAGTGTCTGTTGATATCGATATTGGCCAGAACAAGATGTATGCTTCTGAACAACAATATGGGGGGAGTGAATACACCTCAGGTGAAAACATCAAAGCACTTATCACGCTGTGTGCACATATAGTGTGAAGGCGTGTTTGATGATTTTATTTCTTCTTTGTTTTCCCTTGTGACACTCAGCTCTGAGAAAAGAAAAGATAACATTTCAAAGGACATCTTACTAAAGAACGAATTAAGCATCGGATTTAAAACATTCTCAAATGCAACCAATTAGAGAAAAAATGAAAACAAGTAATTATATATATTTTTTTCAATAATTATTTGTTGCAACTATCTATGAAAAACTCTCTTTCTATAATTAACAATGCATGCAGTGGTTGGCAAGCAACAGTACAGTACGGAGAATCCAATTGTATCGTCTGGACACAGATCTCGGGGACAACAGATGATATATCAAATGCCATTTTGGTTTTTCATTGTCGGGAAGAACACAATAGTGCAAAATTACCCAAATTTGAAAGCTGTAACTGAGAAAATAAGCAAATATGATTATATTATTATGTCCCACAGACTATAAGTTTTTAATATCAAGGAACAAAGAATAAAATAGAGACCAATTATAGGTCCGCTGTTTTTCAAAAATGTGTGCATGCATATAATAGCATAATTGTCCATATGTGGAAATGTTATCTCAGAAATCTGCTCTGGTTGTCTGAAAAAGTCTGATACTAGCTGAACCAATTTTAGCTGAACTAGGTTTTTTTTTTTTTTTCATCTTTCAAACAATTTGAGGTCGGTAAGAATTTTCCCAGATTCTTTGGAGAACAGAAAGTTCAAAAGAACAGTATTTATTTTTGGATATAACTTTTTTTAACAATGTCTTTTTTGTCATATAATAAAGAAATACAAATATTATATTATATTATATTGTATTATACACTGCCAGGCCTAAAATAATAATAATAATAATAATTCTGTTGCGATCATCAGTTGAAGTGCCCGTCAAAACCGCAAGAGGGCACTTCACCATCGACTCACTCTCTCACTCTCATTCATTCAGATGGACTCCATTTCCCATAAGCCCCGTACCCATTCACTGATCATAGCGCCAGCTGGACCTCATTCACCAGCCACTGATTACACCCACACCTGAAGCAGATCATTCACCCCTTAAAAGCACCACTCTCACACCACATGTCGCGAAGTCTTGATCAGTTTTCCCACTATCATTTCCGAGCGGTTTTTCCTGGTCCTGTTTCTTGCCTGTCTGTCCCGGTTTTCGATTGTTTGCTGTCTACGCCTTTTGACCCCCTGCTCTCTTGCCGCCTGCCTCGATCTTGTTTACCTGGACACGTTTACGACTCTGCCTTCTCTCTGACATACCTGTTTGCCATTTTCTGACCTTTGCCTGTCTGATTACCTCTGCTATTAAAGCCTGCTTTTGGATCTCATCCGTTGACTCGCCATTCATTACAAATTTTTATCTGTTTGGATTTAAATAAGAAAATACTTAAGAGTCTATAAAATGGTTGGGGGGTTGGGGGGTTGGGGGTTAGGGGGTTAGAGGGCATGAAGAATCATTTCACACATTCACACATGAATTGGCATCTCCAATGTCCAGACCTTAAATTCATTGAAAGTCTTTGGGATGTGCTGGAGGAGACTTTACAGAGTGCTTGGCAATACAAGATCTTGACTAAAAAAAATGATGCACCTCTTGATGGAAATAAATGTTGTGATGTGAAAATGATTCTTCATGCTCCCTCCCAACCATTCTTTCACAATTTGAGCTTGATGAATCTTGACGCTGTCATCCAGGAAAATGGCCATGATGTGTGTTCCTACATGGTTGTTTAAGAAATGAAAAGCTACACAGTAGGGTTAAAAGAATTGTTGCCAAACATATATAACATGCTAGAAACATATAATATAATATAATAATTATATTAATTACATTACATAAATATACACCAGGGTACAATGTAGAATTTGCACCAACCAAAAACATATTAAGAGCCCCTAAATGTGCAGTGGTCACTGAGAAACCACAACCCCTCGACCCCCTAATCTGCTTACCCTGCAAAGTCAACATGGATTATAATTTGATGGATTATCCATTCAGGCCAATGACACTGAATGTTTGGAAGACATCTCTGTTTGTGCCTGCAAGGGTTAAACTGCAAGTGCAGTGGCAGTTTCAATGGCATGTCATGTGATTCTGACATACGTCAAGTGAAGCTTAGTCGCTGAAGCCTACCAACGCTTTAATTACACTGTCACCGATTCTGGAGGATATTTCCACACACATAGTTCCAAACATGTCTAATTGTACATGGCGCATAATATGGCAACACAAACACTTGCAGGAGACAGGAACCACAAGCCAAATCGCAGGAAGCTTGTTTAGAGTTCACAGATCAAGACAACAGTGGTATTCTGCCTTTCTTACAGATGACTTCTTATGTAAACAGCTAAACGAAACATAGAAGCCTCAGAGTCATAACTGGCCATACATTTAAAACAATAATTCATTAGTGTTTAACAACACACAGCAGACCTTTTCCTTCTCTAATCACTTTCACACGTGACTCATCTGCCTTAATATAGATTTAAGATGTTCTCCAATTTATTTTAGCATATAAACTAATGATGTTATGTTATTGATTTGCTTGCTTACAGTGCAGACTTGATGAATAATCAAAATCATTTGAGTCTGCAGCAGTTTACTCCTATTCATTCCAACACGTCTCAATCTTTATCCACCTTTAAATTGGAAACTTTTTTTGTCTAGCTTTAAGTTGTATGGCATTGTGTGCAAACACACTTCACTCAGAATTAGGAACCAAGCAAAGCAAACAAGATGTCTTTTTATACTCAAATCAGTGTGAGATTCAGCTGAAACAAAGACAAGGCATCTGGAGTTTAAATCTCATTGGTATAAGGTTTTAGGGCTAAACAAGCAGTAAATGTCACAACTGTTTACTTACACAATAGACAACAAAGTCTCAAAAGATATAAAACCATCTGCCAAAACCCTGTGATATAGTAGCATTGAGTGACTGACCTTATCAATGCCCCAAGCAATAATTGAAGAAAAAAAATACAGGAACCATGGAAACAAAGACATTTTTGCTGAACCTTGCACACACATTCACATAGATCTACAATTTTACACACATTTCCAACCTGTCTCTATCCTAATCCACCCACCTTCCTACAAAACCTGTTGAGCGAATGAAGCAGGCACTGTTAAGCGACCTACGACGACCCTGGATGCACAGTTATATGCTATACCTGCTTTTGTCAGGGAAGGAAGTTGAAGATGACAACGTCTCTGCAGCATGCAAGCTAGAAAAACAGTATATTCAGGTTTTGAAGCATCTACCAGTAATGCTAATATATCAGATACATAAAACAATGTCATACCTCAATGCTTAATTTAAAATTATTAATGTTTTCAATCATCACATTCTGACACACTCTTCGTTAAATTGATTTTTCTTCAAGAAAAGATGATAGCTAGCCAGATATTGAAGTCTACAAGAAATCAAAAATGTTAGCACACATTATTAGTCTTGTGATAAACAATTCTCCCATGCAAGTTAATTCACGTACAAAATTGTTTGTCGTGGTACACTCTAGTGGTAAAAAAAAAAATGTATAGATTTTGTGGAAAAACATTGTTTTGGTTGTGCTTTAGAAGCTCATGAACAGTTTTGATGAAGAACAGCTCATGAAGCTGAGTGAGACTCCCAAATGTAATGTTAATTATTAAACCAAAACAAAATGGAAAACTTTGACATAAAACAAAAACACACTGTGATTATTTTATTGAGTGACAGGCATTATTAGATTCGCTATACGGCATCTTCCCATCACTTCCTCAACCTCCCTCCCTTAGAGTTTTAACACATTGAAAAGGTGGATTTAGTACAACACCGTCCCGTTTTTTCCCTCAACGGTGATGTGAGTTCCCATAGCAATTCTTGATTCAGCATGAATGAACTACAGTGGCGGCAGAAGATCAAAATACCGCCCTTAATGTCTCAACCAGAAAGGCAGCGTGATATAAACAAACCAGATTAGAACTCAACAAGGCGTGATGGCAGCTTCTCGTTCTCTATATCTACTGCCTTGATGGTAGGCAAGCCTTATAATTCAGTATAAAAATCGCTCCTCTTCATAACAAAAGGATCACGTCCAACATATGTTGTGATTTTCTGTTTATACCGTTGTAAAACACCTTTTTTTTCACACGTCTCCAGAACCGTGTGATTGCAAATAACCTATTGACAAAGAAATATAAAATAGATGGCATTAAAGAATAGAATTGAGAATAGAATTAAAAAACAACACGCACACACACACATATATATATATACTGTACATATACATACATAGATGTATACATACACATACATATATACATATCTATAAACACATATACATACGTACACATATACACACACATATTTGTGTATTCAATTTTATTGTTTAGCAATTTGTTAAGTTTACAGTAGCCTTGTCATAATCTAATTATTAGTAACAAAGGTCTGTGAATTACCAAACTGTGCAGGCATCATTTGATGAAAAACAGGTTATTAAACTGTATAAGATTTGAAATACATCTGTCATAACAGATTCAATCTCACATAAACCAGTAAGACATTATATTATATCACTGGTTCAATAAACAGGGTTTCTCTCTCTCTCTCTCTCTATATATATATATACACTCACTTAAAGGATTATTAGGAACACCATACTAATACTGTGTTTGACTCTCTTTCACCTTCAGAACTGCCTTAATTCTATGTGGCATTGATTAAACAAGGTGCTGAAAGCATTCTTTAGAAATGTTGGTCCACATTGATAGGATAGCATCTTGCAGTTGATGGAGATTTGTGGGATGCACATCCAGGGGACGAAGCTCCCGTTCCACCACATCCCAAAGATGCTCTATTGGGTTGAGATCTGGTGACTGTGGGGGCCATTTTAGTACAGTGAACTCATTGTCATGTTCAAGAAACCAGTTTGAAATGATTCGAGCTTTGTGACATGATGCATTATCCTGCTGGAAGTAGCCATCAGAGGATGAGTACATGGTGGTCATGAAGGGATGGACATGGTCAGAAACAATGCTCAGGTAGGCTGTGGCATTTAAACAATGCCCAATTGGCACTAAGGGGCCTAAAGTGTGCCAACAAAACAGTTCCCCACACCATTACACCACCACCACCAGCCTCCACAGTGGTAACAAGGCATGATGGATCCATGTTCTCATTCTGTTTACGCCAAATTCTGACTCTACCATCTGAATGTCTCAGAGATCGAGACTCATCAGACCAGACAACATTTTTCCAGTCTTCAACTGTCCAATTTTGGTGAGCTTGTGCAAATTGTAGCCTCTTTTTCCTATTTGTAGTGGAGATGAGTGTTACCCGGTGGGGTCTTCTGCTGTTGTAGCCCATCCGCCTCAAGGTTGTGCGTGTTGTGGCTTCACAAATGCTTTGCTGCAGACCTCGGTTGTAACGAGTGGTTATTTCAGTCAAAGTTGCTCTTCTATCAGCTTGAATCAGTCGGCCCATTCTCCTCTGACCTCTAGCATCAACAAGGAATTTTCGCCCACAGGACTGCCGCATACTGGATGTTTTCCCCTTTCTTTGTAAACCTTAGAAATGGTTGTGCGTGAAAATCCCAGTAACTGAGCAGATTGTGAAATACTCAGACCGGCCCGTATGGCACCAACAACCATGCCACGCACAAAATTGCTTAAATCACCTTTCTTTCCCATTCTGGCAAGCAACTGCCATGTGATTGGTTGATTAGATAATTGCATTAATGAGAAATTGAACAGGTGTTCCTAATAATCCTTTAGGTGAGTGTGTATATATATATATATATATATATATATAAGGCTATACTTATCTTTTTCATAATCCAGTTATATATCAAAATATTGCTCTAGAACAATGTTCATGTAGTTCACATTCCACAATCATCACAATAAATTCATAAAAATAAATCCAGCTGTTTTGATTAAGAAGACAATATAAAATAGCAAAAGCATATAATCATAGACCTGATGGATTTATGACAGGTCTCTAGACTGTGTTCTGAGGAGATGTTTGTGTAATGAAACTGTCATTTTCCTTCTCTTTTCCCCACCCATGTGATTTATATTTTATGTCATTGACTGAAATTTGCTCATGCGTCACCAGGGTAACGACTTTCTTAAAATACACCCGCTCATTCTGCATATGAATCACAGTCTTGCTTAATGTATTAGCGCTTCTATAGGTTCATTACTCAAGTAATTGGCCCTGGGTCAGGGAGGAATCTGAGCAAAAAGGAAAATATTCTAGTTCTCGCAGTTAAAAAAAATGATCATATTGTAAATAAATACACCAGGGATTACTATACTATCAACAGAAAAATATGTCTTCTGTTGAAACCATTGTATGTTGTGTTCCAGATGCTGAACCCCAGCTGTCATGGAATAGAAGAATGTTGACACGAGTAATCATCTGAACAGTTTTTATGGAACAACGCTCAGGCAGAGAGCAGGTGAGTCTCTCGTTACTGTGATACTGGCATGAAAATTAGAGTCTTATCTGTTTTGAGGTATTGAGAGAGGTGGCTGACGGACTGAAGAAAGGCTGAAGATGATATATGGATCCCTGAGGAGGATGAGGACGTGACAGTTTGATGCGATGGTAAGTAATCCACAAGTAGGCAGTCAGTTAGATGCTCAGTGTAGAACAACGAGATCAGACAATCATGCGTGATAAACATGTGAGACTGTCGGCAGAAAGGCATGGTGATTGTTGAGTGTGCACAGGTGGTAGCCAGAGGGGATGATGGGAAACTTAGTGCGCTGAGGTGACTGAGGATCGTGACTGAGAGCCCGTGGGACGAGGGAACCTGTAGGAGTAGAAGTGCCGAGGGTGTCTGGTCTTGTTTCTTTGGTTACTCGTTTTTTGATTATGACATGCACCTGTTTATCATTTCCGTTCATTAGTCTGACTTTGTATACAGTACTTTAACTGTCAAAAGATTTGAAACTCTACAATTTATGTTTTTGAAATAAGTTGCTTATGCTCACCAAGGCTGCATTTATTAAATCAAAAAATATTGCAAAATATCATTACAATTTAAAATAATTATTTCTAATATATAATTATTTATTCATATGATGCAAAGCTGAATTTTCAGCATCATTACTCCAGTCTTCAGTGTCACATGATCCTTCAGAAATCATTCCAATATGCTGATTTGCTGCTCATGAAACATTTATTAAAATTATTATTATTATTATTAATGTTGAAAACAGTTTTTGCTTCTTAATTTTTGTATTCTGTTATTCTTGAGTTAGTTTTCAGCTGCTTACGTATAGATCCAACCTTTGTTCATTCTCTGCATCAACCAGCCGTGACACACACTTTCTTTAATTCCGTCCACTCAGAAATATATCATGAAGCAAAATGAGGTGCAAATGGCAATTCACTCTAAGTTTGATTTTCATTTGTGCCATGCGCCATATAAATTTTTCGTTCACAGCTGTAAAACTTTTCAAATATACAGTACTTTGGGTTAGGGTCTTTGGGGGCGCACATAACAATCCATTTTTGCTCTGCAAAATAAGCAGCCGCTGGCAGAAAGCGAGCCTCAGGTGTTCTATTGTCCACTGATTACCCAATCCAGTGTATGGTAAGATTCATCAATTACCTCTTAAATAAGTCAGTTAAACTGTGCATTGCATGTAGCCCCTGAGTACAATTAGCAAACCCATTAGCATTCTGCTATGAATATAATTGTCCCCCCTTGTGAGAGCGCACAGCATCTTTTTATTTTTATTTTTTAGGCTTATTTTATATTACTTATTTTTTGGGTGGAATTAATCCTGCATCTGTTACATAATTACCACTACAGCACACATGTTAACTACTAGCCCAACATCACCTAATCATCTAAAACAGATTAATGTCCTCATACTTTGATGAATTAGAAAAGTGGCATGTTTGACAAGGAACGAAATAAGAACATAATTATTGGCTATTTAATGTATGCATAATTTGTCATGATTTTCAAATGTTATTTTAGCATGTCACTGTTATGTGATCAAGGTCACATGTTGGAGAAGACAAGCAGGTTCAAAAAAACAAAAACAACAGGAGTAGCAAAATACAAAAAGCTATTTTATGGGCCGTTCACATATAAAACTTCTCCTTCTTTCCAAAGCGCTTGCGCTCCCGCTCCCGCTCCCGTCGCGTATGTCGTTGCTGTGCAACCATGAACTGCGCTCTCCACAATGACGAGGAAGTTTCAGAAAAGGATAAAATGATTTCTAGCCCTTGCATTAGCTTTATTACTAGATATATTTAAGAAGATGAAATGAGCTTACGATGTTTTGTTACGGAAAGGCAGAAGCTCATTGGTTGCCTCTTGTCACATGACCTACAGTGAGTTCACATTCTGAGGAGAAAGTATTTCTACAAAAGATGTTTGGTAATATGTTTTTTTTTTTAAATGGCAAGATAACATTTCTATCATGTCTAAAAGAGGGAAATTTTCAGCAGAATAAACCATTGCTTAGTGAGAGATGGGAAACTCTTATTTTCCCTCCAAAAAGATGTTACATCTTGAAGGATGTGATTAGTCAAATTTTAACCCCTTGAAATAATATGTTTTGTGTTGAGAAGCTTCAATTTACAATTTGCAAACAAAAAGCAACATGAATTGAGTGGTTTAATCCAAGTCTTGGGAAAAGATGTGATTGCTTTATATGATGAACAGATTTATTTTAGGCTTTTATTTACAGCTGTGGCCAAAAGTGTTAATTTACAATAAAAGTACAGATTTTGCGAATGGCAACGTTTCAGCTGTTGTGGAGTTGATTTGCAATGTTTCTAGATTTTAAGCGATTCGAAATGATCACATGCATTTTAAATGATTGTAAAAAGCTTCATTGCCCCCAACGGTGAAGCATCTTAAAGCCATCCATGTGTGGGGTTGACTCTCTCACAATTTTCCTTAAAAACATGGTCGTAAATAAAGAATGGTATCAAAACGTCCTGTAGGACCAACTTCTCCCAATGTTCCAGGAGCAATTTTGTGATGATCCGTGCATTTCCCAGCATGCTGGGGCACCATGTCACAAGGTAAGAGTGATAATGAAGTAGCTTGGAGATCATTTTTCAGTGGCCAGGTAACTCCCTGGAACATAATCCAACAGAAAACCTGTGGTCAATCCTTGAAAGAGGAGTGGATAAATAGAAGGCCAGAATGGATCGCCATCAGTCAGCATTTGGCCAAGAAGCTGATATCAAGTTGCCACAGCGAATTGTAGAAGTTACGAAGGGTCAACACTGTATACATCGACTCTTTGATTATATTGAATGTTTTTGCTAATAAAAGCCTTTAACACTTATGAAATACTTATCCTTGTTTTCCAGTAACATTTGAAAAAATCATCCACAAATACTGAAGCAGCAAACTTTACCGAAGGCAAAATGTATGTAAATGCCAATAATTTTGGCCACAGCTGTACATCTAAACAAGGATTGACACAAATAAATAGAGCACATTATGTATGGTAAATACGGAAGCTAAAATGTGCATGCATGATGCATGAGAACTAATGAGGTTTGTTCTAGCGTGGGACACGTGCACAAGCTTCCTTGTTTATGTGATGCAAATAAAGCAATCATATTTCTCCACAACACTTGGATTAAACCATTGACTGACATGCATTTTCTGTAAAGGTGCTTTTGAAACGATATGTACTGGGAAAAGCGCGATAAATGTTAAATGAAAATGAAATGATTCATGTGGATTTGTTTTGTAACACCTTTATGACGTTTTTGGATCTTCTAAATTTGGTTACCTGGACTTTCAATGGCGGAACAGAAATCTCACAAATTTAAAATGATCTTAATTCAGAATGACATGAGGGTGAATAAATGATGATTTTAGGGTGAATCCATTGGAAGGAAAATCAAGAGAAAGATCTCTTTAACTTCTGAAATGTTTCTCCTAAACAAAAATAACATTACTTTAACATCAAATAGAAACTTTTGCTTGAGTCTCCTGAGACAAAAACTCTAACAGTCTCAAAATGGTCTCCTTTAAAGTTTTAGAAGAGATCTCAACAACATCACACACTGTGCTCAGACTTTTCTCCTTAGCTAGAGACTCTGAATCACTCACATTTGTCTCCTCTAAAGATTCAGACAAGGTCTCAACAACATCACACACTGTGCTCAGATTTTTATTCTTACCTAGAGACTCTGGATCACTCACATTTGTCATCACTGTGCCATGTTAAATGAAGAATAAAAAGGTTATGTAACCACCATGAAGCGCTGGTACACTAGTATTACATTTTTTAAATAGAAAATATTCTTATTTTTACACAAGATTTCTTGTTTCTCATTTTGGACTCCTTTCTCTCCCGAAAACTTTCTCATGACTCAGATGTGTCAACTTTTATTTCACTTAAGGCATTTTAGGTGAAACATCTGAGACAGTGTTGATACTACAATGAGAGATATATGATATAAATCACAACTAATTCTCATGAGCTTATAAAGACCAACCTCCGAGCAATAAAACATTCCTATAATGGAGTCTGGAAAGAGACTGCAGCAAGACAATTCTTAGTTACAACTCCTTTCTCTCAGATATTTATCATGTCTCAGTTGTGTCTACTCTTATTTCCCCTAAGGAATTTTAGGAGACACATCTGAAACACTGCTGATCCTGAAATTAGAGATATGTGAGAATCACAACTAAGTCTCATGAGCTTAAGTAAAGCAACCACTGAGCAATAAAATGGAGTCTTGAAAGAGACTGCAGCAAGACAATAAAGAGATGTTCTAATCTTCCACCTCTCTCTCAGTTTTGACTCTTTTGCTCTAAGATATTTCTCACATCTCATTTCTGTCTACTCTTATTTATCCTAAGGAATTTTAGAAGAAACAACTTAAACTCTGTTAATACTAAAATGAGGGATATATGAGAAACACAAGTCTCATTACCTTAAGAAAAGCAACGAGTGATACATTTTTCCTATGGGAACTATCCCTTTAAGATATGTTGGGAGACATCAAGATGTCCTGCAAAGTAGAAATACTCCAAAATATGTTTGAAAAGCACAAATGCAAATACTTCGGAAGCATTTGAAAGGGTGGTGGAAATATAAAGAGGTGAGAATTGAAATGATTGAAAACCAAATGAGAGGTTTGAAGATCTTGCAACCTCATTCAAAGGCTGTGGATTGTGGGAGAGATCTCTTCAGAGAGATTTATATGCAAATTAAGTGAAGTCAAAGATTTTTTTTCTACCAAATCGAGGAAGTTATAAGCTGTATTTAAGCTGACTTCAAGTCCTGATATTTGTTTTCATATTTGCTGACTGTCAGCGCAAAATGTTAAGGTGCGAGTTCTGAGCTCAGAGACCTTTTTAGCATTCATGTGTTGCAATCTCATTGTTTGTATCTCCCTTTTATCCAACTCTCCCCCTCCGCTCTGAAGTGGAGGTCATTTAACACTCTGTAATTCGGCCCGTCTATTCCATCGCCCCATCCACTGTGCGGTTCTGCACCAGCGCTTTTCTCTCCCAGTCTTTAGAAGATGATCTACCGAGCTTTCTCTTCAACAACCTTGCCGCTTTATGGTTTAAAAAGCTGCACAGGTCCCTGGGGCAATCACTTTCTTCTTTGCTAAATCCGCAGTCAATTGCATTGTCTCTAAGAAAGCTCTGCCCTGGGACACTCATTTGTTGCTGTTCAAGAAAGAATGCATCTCCTGCTTCTCTGTGGTTCATTTGTGGTTCGTTTTAGACATATTTCAGGATGGTTCTGGAGGTGTAAATAAACCAAATGCAGATGAGTCTCCCTCAGTTGATGCTTGTGAAAAGGCATGTAAATTTATTATTCAGGTTTATGATTTAGTTCGTGAAAGTGATAAAAGGGATAGTCATAGTGTCATATTAATTCCATCAAACTCCACTAAAATACCCTATATGACAGCAGTGTAAAGCATTTGAGTAAATATAAGTACTTAAGTATCATTTTTGGCTACTTTGTGTTTATACTGAGTATCAAAGATATTAGCAACTTTCGCCCTCTACTTGACTAATTTTTGAATAATCATATGTACTCTGTGCTCCAATATGTTTTTAATGAGTAATGCTATTATGCATTGCATTTTGGCTGCATCCAAAATCCTATACAGTAGATGAAAAACGGTATGTGAGAAAAGAATTCACAGTACTCATAAAAGATTAGGTAAAAAGTACCTGGATAACCTGCTTCCAGTGAGATCCTGAAGTGTGCATACGGTGGACACTTGATTATGACAGCATTACTGATTTAGTATGTCCGAATTAAATTCATACTACACACATTCAAACTATTTAGAACATACTTTTTTAGCGGCTGTGAAGTAATTACTTTTTCAAAATAAGTACCTACTCAAGATTTCAGATGTAGCCATTGCATGGCACCTGACTTGTTCTGCAACGGTTTACTTCTACTAAAAGAAGCACTATCGCCATCTACAGGGCATTAAAGGTACTAAAGGTCTTGTGCATTTTGCCTTTACTCACTCAAAGTTGTCAACAAGGCAACTTTACGCAAATGCAAGTGCATTAGCAGGTAGTTTTTGAATCGCAGGTGAAAGTACGTCCAGTGAAAGTAGCCTTTGACAATTTAATTTTACTTAACATTATGTTGTTTATGGTTTTTATTGAAGGATCCTTTCTAACAATTGAGGTTACTTGAGTGTCTGTAGATGTTTAAGAGGCTGTTGTGTCAACCTTGATTTGTTGCAATATTGAGGTTTTATTTTGACTCACAGAGGTGTTATGACTCCATATTGGGCTCGGCTTCTAGGACAAATGTGGCTTCTAGCATTTGGGGCTGACTGGTCTGTGGTTCCAGAGTGGGACTGGTGATGTTCTCTTCAACAACCCACTCCACATATTTTGCGAAACTCCCTCAAAAGAACTTCCAATGACAGGAATGCCTTAATTCGACTTCTCATTAAGGCTGGAGCTGTAAAAAACACAGAGCGAGCAGTTGGGATAATGGTTGAAGCACAGTAGTTCTAGAAAGTTCCTTTTATGGTCCTTGAGTGAACAATCTCCCTGCTCAAACAGCAGGAGATGGAAATTCTTATTACTTTTCTTCTGCTGCTTAATCTAATCTGGGTTTTGCAATCTGTCATGGGTTGGCTGTGTTTATACTCCAAAACATGAGATCGACTGCCCGATGCATGAGCCAGAGCCTCAAAGCGGAAAGGACGGTGCTGACTATCGCCAGGGAGCCGATGCCCCAGAGAGCATCTGACCAGGGGTGTGAGCCAACAATAGCAGGAAAACAGAGGGGATACTGGTGGAATTGGACTCAGATGACTGGCTGATTGATCTGGACATGGAGGTACTGCCTCCCACCCTGAATCATCTGTTTGTTCCTCATCATAGCTGGTTGAATCCAGCAAAGAAAAAGCATCATCGACCTGTTGGGAATTGGAATTACCATTACTGATCATGCCAAGCTTACTTCTGTCACATCTCAGCAAGTCCTCTAGTCCCACCTCTGCTAGATGCCTGCAGCCCTTTGTCTTGAAACACCTTGCTGTGACTTGAAGCCACTGGTCGTGCTACCACCAGCCTTGCCCGTGCTAGAGGACCCTATGGCTCTGCCTCTGATCCCTTCGCTTCACCTTGGCCCGTCAAACTGTCTGCTTTGCTTCTGCTTCCCCCACCTTCGGCTAAACCAGAGACTATCGACCTTGCGGCTCCACCTGGTTGCCTCATCCCACCGGCTCCCCGCTGGTCAGTCATAGCTCTAGTTCCGCCTTTCGCTGCACTCAGTCTCTCAACCCTATGGCTACAGCAGGTTCCTCCTTCCCTACAGCTCTGCCTCTGTCCTCCATCACACCGGCTCCGCCTCAGTCCTCAGGTACTGTGGCTCCACCATCGGCTCTTAGTTTACGCCCTTGGATCCATTGGCCTCGTCTCCGTCGGTCATCCCGCAGTTGTCTTTAGCCACCACAACATCTTGGATCCTCACTATGTGCTGTCATCCCTACTGAGCTCTGGGTCTCCACCTGGCTACTTTGTTTGCTACTACCATCAGCATCACCAGGGTCTCGTCTGTCAGCTCTCACCATCTCCTGTCACCATCCCTTTGCTGCCTCCTTGTCCACCTCCAAAGCCCCACCACCCCTCCATCTTCATAATCTGTTAAAGCGGGGCATGTACTGTCACAGTTGTGTTCAGTTTGTTGCAGTTTTCATGGACCTTCAGTTTGTTTTCATCAGTCACGTGTGGCCCATCAACCTGTTGGCTTTGCCTTGGCTCCTCCCACCTTTGGCTC
Organism: Opsariichthys bidens; assembly: GCA_037194245.1. Classification (NCBI taxonomy): domain Eukaryota; kingdom Metazoa; phylum Chordata; class Actinopteri; order Cypriniformes; family Xenocyprididae; genus Opsariichthys; species Opsariichthys bidens. Next base: position 4,165,546 of record CM074310.1, on the reverse strand, counting down.
CACTAGAGACTCTTGGCCTTGCACTTGGTTCCCTCGTCCCCCTTGATCAGTTGTCTCTCTACTTTCACCACGGTGATTAGATTGTTCCGTTCACCTGTGTTTGATTAATTATCTTTTTTGAATCTGAGAAGTTCCATTCTCTCCTCAGTTCACCATCAGTTGTTGTTTATGCATGTGTTGGACACACTGTTACGCCTGATTACCTGCTTGCCGACTAAACTTAATTTATATTTGTTAATCCTGTTTTCATCTTCAGTATTGTGACAACCATGTAGTCTCCATTTAATGAGACACCTGAGATTGTCTTGACAGCTTTTAACAAGAAACACTCTTGAATTTGTTTTGTATGAAAATTAAATCTGGTTATTTTGTAATCTCTTTTCAATCAAAATCTTTCCAAATATCCTCTGAAACTATCTTACAGTATGGAGGGACAGATGGTTAACTTAAAAGGGCTTAAATGTATATCCTATTTTCAATGTTAAAATACTTTTTAATATGCAGAGATAACTATAAGGAAGCAATTTGTTGGTCAATTAACTTTGTTGTATTTGTTTGTTAGAGCATCCAAGTGAAATAACAACACTTCAACTTAAGGCATATGTCTTGGACATGGCTATCTGTTTGTCCAGCAAAGAGTATTTATGAAATGAGCATCCAAACCTTTTATTGACATGTTCACTGTATATGTGCAGTTTGGGCTCAGTGTCATGTAACTAATTAATGAACATGTGCAATGAGCAATTAGGCCCTTGTCAAATCACTCTGAGATGTTCAATAATACAAAAGGCTCATTAAAATGCTCACTGCAACATGATTTTCACATTTATCTAGGACACTTATCTGCATCCTTTATTTATCTCCTTGACTGAGGTCTGTCTTATTTGGAGACATATTGAATTAGCGAGTCTTATTAAGAGATAACAGCTGCTTTTCCCCCCCGACATTGTCCTTGAGAGATCTTAAAAATAATGTGACAATACAACAACTGCCTGTTGACTGCTGTTTAAATGCAAGACGCATATCCAGACGCATATGCCTATACTTACTTCTCAGACTAACAATTCGAATTAGCAAACAATTGAGACATTTGAAGTGTTTACAACCTAATTTTCATGCAAGACTCATTTTGTGTAAGATTATTTAAGTTGTTTCAGCCTGCTGTGCCTTTAATGCTTTATTTAAAAAATGCAATTAGACAAAGAAATGTATATTTGTGGAAAGTGGAATTCAGGGAGAATAGTTTGGAGAAACTGAGAATTCAGGTGTGCTATATGGTAACCTTTATGTTACAGCATAAAATATCTGACTGCTTTGGCATTTAACCAAACAATGAGAACTTAGCTTTTCCCAAAACACAAAGGACTATATTTTAATATTCTGAACATATAAAGAGAGAAAATGAGATCTGAGCTAAAATCAATTTTAGGATCACAGAACATAGTGGTGGGTCACAGCGTTAGTAACGGAGACTGACAACTGTGACAGAGAAAACACACTGTGATATTTTTTAAAGTGACTCCTTGACTAAATCTATTTTAATCGTTTGTAAGAGCTTTATCTAACCAGTCTCATGGATGCCTCACCAATCAAATTTTATCTCTTAAGGTCCATTCACATCAAGAACGATAACTATATAAGCTTCAACACCAGCAGACGATATTGTTCCGTTTATTCTGCAGTCATTGTCTAGTGCTTTAAATGCTTGAGCTCTTTAAAGCAGAATGGATTCTGATTGGCTGTCACTGTTTTTATCATTCATCTTAAAAAAAAAAGTTGTTCTGAAAGTGATTCCAACGATATTACTTTTTTGTGAAGTTATCATTATAGTTGTGGTGTGGACTCTCCTATTCTTTTATGTTTAGAAATGATTTTTTTTAACAATATCTTTACGTTCGTTGCGTTATCGTTATAGTTATCATCCTTGGTGTGAACAGGCCTCTGTTTTGCCAGTGTACAGTTTTACCTAACATAGCAATTGATCTGCCAAAATACATTGTATAAAAACTCATATGCACCAAGGTTTTGCCTATTAGAGCTGAGCAGATGTATTTGCTTAGAAATAGAGTTTAAGAAGAATAAAAGTACTGTACCATTTTGTACACAGAATAAAACGTTTAGGATTTATATTTCTATTCATCATTATAATAAATGAATTTTGTATTTAAAAGTATATTTAAAGTGTTTTTAAAAGTTAATTGATTTCATGATCTTAACATCTTAAAGTCAGCATGAAACGGAAGTTGCGTTAGTCTTTTTTTTCCTACTGTGACATATATCCAAGAGAAATGTCTTTTTGAATGATAAAAAACATAGGTGTTACTATGTATGAGTACGTCCATTGGGAATTGATTGGATGGTTGTGGTTTACTAATGGTTGTTCTCATGAGACTGACAGTTTGTCCCTCTCTCACTTCAGTCAACACATCAGAGAAGTAGGCTGCATCTAAAATCACATACTCTCTGAAGTAAGTACTTAGTTTGAAGGAGTACCTATGTTCTATGTATGAATGAGATCCTCCCCAGTGGCCTCACGGGATAGTGACCTCCTGTGGCTTCATAATCTTACTGGAAGAAGTCATCTGGGTTCTTTTTGCTGACTCTTTTATGAGTACTGAATTCAGATATACTACTCTTGTCACATACTGTTTTTGCCTACTATATATACTGTAGTATATATAAGGGTAGTCGTGGCCTAGTGGTGAGGGAGTTGGGCTTGTAATCTGAAGGTTGCAGGTTCGATTCCTACGCCATCTCCTACAGCACTCTCTCCACCTTCGATACCATGACTAAAGTGCCCTTGAGCAAGACATCTAACCCCTAATTGCTCCCCTTGTAAGTCGCTTTGGATTAAAGTGTCTGCTAAATGATGAAATGAAATGAAATGAAAGTAAACGATTTCGAGGCAGCCGTTGTCTCGTGTAGCCAGACCTTCAGACTGACGGCAGAAGGTCTGGGGCCGGTTGCACCAGCTGGACGTACACCCGGTCGTAAGACTAACCTTAACGTAAAATGCATTTTAAGTCCTGCGTAGAATTAATACCCGTTGCACCATCTGGGCATAGTGCACGTCTGAGACTAAATCTTATGCCTAGTTAAAGGTAGGTGTAAAGTGAGAAGTCTTGACTTGTTTCCATGATGAAAATAAAGACAAATAAAAAGGTTGAGATTATGGGGTGTCTGGTATACAGGCTCCACGATCAGCTGTCGTCGTGTTTTTCAGAGCTGTACTCGGTACAAAAGGCGGGTCGGGATTATCTGCTAAATTTGAAAGTGTTATTCAAGTGCAACATGCTCCAAAATTGTGTGTGCTCTACTCTGTAAACAGGTGTTATCTTTTGCTAGATAGTTCTTTTGCTTCTTTTTCACTAGTTACTGAATTGTTTTGCTTGAATACCAAAATATGCATATACTTACTGAATTGCTCAATAATTTTTCACATTTGTAACCATAGTAACGCGAACGGCGTCTCGACTAACAGTGCTGTAGAACATTTCAGCGTGTATGCGCATCGTCTACGCTAAGCGTAGCTGCGCCTAGTCGTAGTTTTCAATGGTGCAACAGGTGTAAATATTTATCTGAAACGTAACTAAGTCCAGCTTACACCCAACTTTTTTACGTCCAGCTGGTGCAACCGGCCCCTGGACTCCATAGCAGCTTTCATTAGCCAAGGATGTCTGACTGGCATATAAAGCTAACAATCACAGTTTGTTTTGTTCAGCATCATGTTTAGGAATGCAAAAATGTATGTTCCTACAATAACAGACTGGCGTGTAAAACTCTTGGACACATTTTAAAGAGTTTATACCATGAATTTTACATACTTATTATTGTTACAGTTGTAAACATGACAGCTTTCTTCTTCCATGAGGGGGTATGGCATCACTGCGGCTGTGTTTCCAGGCGGATCTTAAAGAATGCGACACGCTTCCCGGAGGTGTATCCAATTTTTTGGGCCATAGGCATCAGACTTTTGGCAAACAGTCCATGGGAGTGACGTCTGAGACTGAGACTACCAGAGAAGAGATGTCGCTGCAACGAGGGCAGAAGATTACGAGGGCAGATCAGTTTCAAACAAAATAATGATATGCACGGATAAATCAAAGGCAATATTCCATAACAAATATTTGAAAAGCGTTTTCCATTGTGATTTTATTGTGAGAAAAAAAGTGTCTTGTAATGTTTGCATTTCGTTTCAGCAGGAATCAAAAATGATGGTTGTTTATCAAACAGTACATGCCAAATTTAACAATTTTCTCTGCTTCCATAGCGTATTTCAGTGTTTGACTCTCAGCTGGATCATTTCAAAATGCTTTGGGGCGACTACAAATATCAGCTTTCTCAAAAGCCTACAAAGCGTCAGTTGGTAAAATTCTAAAGATTCTATGTAAGGGTCTGTGGTAATCATACGGTATATATGTATTTACATATACATTAGGAATAATGAATGTGCTTTGAGCCCCCAATGGAGAGATGTGGGCATTCAGAATCTGAAGTGCTGTGAATATGAAGTGCCTCATCCTATTGAATCAGCTTCTATTTAATTGCTTTTGTACAGCCTAAATGAGCTTTTTATCAATGCCATAGCAGATCCACGAAACACCTATTATGCAATTAGGATTCTCAAGGTTAGAGTAAATAATTTTGGTTCAGACTAGGCATGTATATTCCTAAAACTTTAAGAAACAGAGGTAGCAGAAAAAGTGTCTCAAAAAGTGCAACAAAAAAAGAGTTCAAATCAACTGCAACATATTTGTCTTAATCCTCCTTTATCCAGAATCAATAGTCTCTGTGAAGCCAGGACATTTCTTTAGAATGCAGTGGAGCACAGGGTTGTGAACCTCTGATGCCCATACTGATCCCTGACACTGGCTCCAGTAATGCCTGCTAAACAGCAGAGTGATATGAACCCGTCACTGAATTGACGCTAGCTTTGCTTTCTGTGACTCTAGAGATGTTGAGAGTCTTTTCACGAGCATAAGAGAATTTATTCCTGCTGAATACTACTTGATGTTGCAGGTCATTAAATGTCAATAATCCATGTGGGAGAAAAAATGCAGAGGTGTCAACACATTCTCACATCTTCAGCATAGATCTTTCCAGTGAAAATCTTGGCCCCAATGGAAAAGGTTTGGTTTTTATCTTTGATAGGGCATTTTAAAAATCAGTCAAACTATATGCAAAGCAAAAACAGTGTCGGTTACCATTGCCTTCCATTGGAGGAACAAACAAAGCATAAAATCTTCTTTTTCATTCCACTACTCTCACTTTTTACATAAAATGCACAGAAATGCATATGCAGTTGTCACTCGTCCAATAAGATGTCTTAGTAAGATGATATTTAAATGCTTACTTTTTTGCACAGAGTGCTGCAGTTTTAATTGTGGAGGGCAAAACATGTAATGAAATATAATGATGACTGAGAGATGTAAAAATAAATGTTCCTCAACAGCTTGTTGCATCATTGATACTTACATTTTAACACTGTTTTTCTTTAGAATTATATATGAATAATAAAGTGATGATAACCTCTGTTGGTGTAGTTCGGTAAAAGTTCATCTCGAAATATTAAAAACAATATAAAGGTTGTTTCTACATTTACTTTATAAAAATCATTAAAAATTTCAAAGAGACATGACTTTGAACATTTCTTTTTAATTATAGTAATGTGCTTTTTACTTACTAAGGGCATTAAGTAAATTGTGGGTTTTCAGTAAATTTTTGATCATGTTGATGATTTTGAGGCCTTCAAATATGATACTGTGGGCTGAAGAAAACTTGGACACACTCTTGAAGAAGTGGTAACTGGTAACCTATTATTCTTACCTTAAAATATATATCATTACCTGATCAAACCCATAAAAAGAGTCTTTGTTGGGTTTAAATGTACAGTATATATTTAGATTGATTTTGACTTAAAAGTAGTTCAAGTGTAAGTTCACCCAAAAATGAAAATTCTGTCATTAATTCCTCACCCTCATGTCGTTCTACACCTTCGTTCATCTTCGGGAACACAAATGAAGATATTTTTGATGAAATCTGAGAGCTGTCTGAATCCTCCATAGACAACAATTAAACCACTTTCAAGGTTCAGAAAGGTAATAAAGACCTTAAAATAGCCCATGTGACTACAGTGGTTCAACCTTAATTTTATGAAGTGACAAGAATACTTTTTGTGCGCAAAAACAAAACAAAAATGATAACGTTATTCTTTTCTTCTGTGTCATTCTCCTACGCTGTCTACGTTCAGCACTTCCAGGTTCTACGTCAGATATTCCTCTCTGTTTTCATCAAAAAAAAAAAAAATATTAATTTGTGTTCCAAAGATAAACAAAGGTCTTATGGGTTTGGAATGACATGAGGGTGAGTAATAATTAATGACAGAAATTTTAATTTTGGGGTAACCCTTTAAATGTTTCCATTTTAGGTTAGGTTAGGTAACATTTACCATACGGGGCAAAATACAACACTTTCATTTTAAGAATGAAAACATGACAGAACATCCAATATTTATATTGGATTCAATATTTGTTTCACAAGTAAGATTGTTAGAAATAATGGATGTAGATAATGGAATTTTTCAGTTTTATCTTTAGTAGGGACATAATTTATGGACAAATGATCCATAAATGAAATGAGATGACACCAAAGTTGAGTTGTTTTGGGAGAAAAACATAAATTTGCAAATATTCTGTGAACAAATGAAACCAAAGATGAGTTGTTTGGAATAAACCACAATTGCAAAACAAAATATTCTGTGGAAACATTTTTAGTCAAAACAAAAAAGAAAAAGAAAAACAGTGATATCGAATGGCTGATAAAAACAACTCAAAATATTTCAAATATGCTGTGGAAAGATGCAATCGAATCAAAGATTTAGTATTACATTAAAACCTCATCCCAACAAAACAGTGCACTCTCAGAAAACAAAAAAAGGTTCAAAAGCTGTCACTGGGATAGTAATCTTTAAAAAATGGTACCTTCTAATATGCACTCTTTAGTTACAAAGGTGTAACTTTCGAAAGGCTACCACCCCAGTGACAGCTTTGTACTTTTTTTCTGAGATTGTATGTGGGAGAGTTTCATGGTTTGTGGCTTTGCTGCCTCAGGGCCTAAACATCTTGCTATTATAGATAGAAAAATGAATCTCCAGGTTTTCAGGACATTTTGCTGGAGAATAAGGCCATCGTTGGCAGCTGAAGCTCAACAGAAGTTGGGTCAAACAACAGCACAAAAACCCAAGGCGCAAGAGTAAAGGCTTCAACACAGTAAAATATGCTTTCTGTGGCAGAGGCTTGACCTCAACATGATTGATATTACACTGGAGGTCCAAACTATTGCTAAACAGAGACAGTTTTTTAAAGCAGAATGGTGCAAAACTCCTCTTAACCAATGTGTAGGTCACAATTACAGGAAATGTGTGGTGGATGGTATTTCTGCCAAAGGGGGGGTCAACAAGTTATTAAACTCAAGGGATCACACATTCCATCATCCCCTTAAGAACAATGTGGATTTACATTTAATTTGTAACACATTCAGATAAGTTTAGCATCTGCAGGGTGATGATGCATCAGCAAATGTGTTATTATGGGAAATAAATAGAAACATTGGCTAATTTAGTTGTCAAAGCGCAAAATGTCACATATTAAAAGAGGGGTAAGATGGCCCCTACCTTGGGTAAGAAGCTAGGTTTGACAATTTAGTTGATCATACTTGAATAACCGATGACAGACAAAGCAGAGGTTCATCTGAAAGGTAAAATTATTTTACGACCTATGCAGACATATTAATATTTACTTATTTAATTGCCCAAATTTGATCTAATTTAATCCTTTCACTCAACTAACCTATAGGTTTCGATGAAAGCAAAGATGTCTGAAATGTACATTTAATTCATGGAAACACTAAATAATAACCCCATTAATTACAATATTTATTACATTTAAAAAATAATGACACTTGAAACAACTAGTATTGTAGAACTTGAGACCGGTCTTGGTCTTGAGACCATTTTTTGAAGGTCTTGGTCTCGGCCTTGTCTTGGTCTAAAGGACTAAAAGGACTCGGGATTTTATTTCAAGACCGGTCAAGACCACAACTGCGGGGATACCGCAAAATTGCCGTTGCATTGTCTCATATCTTTGTTAACATCATTCATTTGATTGGATGTAAAACCTCCTGCTTCAAATGCTATCAATAACTTATTTCTAATTTCATTTATTTTGTTACTGTTGTGCCACGTCAATCAACAAAGGATTGTGTCAAAAATGTCACCAAAATTAATTCAAATGCCCACAAAATTCAAGATATGATCGCAAAAAAGTACTTGTATCTTGATATTTATATTATAACATATTGTATAATTACGCAATTTGAAAAGAAAGAGGGCAGTTTTCACAAATATGAGCACAATTTCAAACATAATCTTGATTTCATTTTTTACAAATGTTTAATAAACAAAATTTTATTTAATCTCAGCATTATTTATGCATTCAGATGCAACTTCTGTTCCACCCCTGCAGCGTAAAGATGAATTTTGTTGTTAGTGATTTCAATTGATTGGTAACAGCTCTATATAGTGTTTTATCATTCTAATTATAATTGATTAAAAATGAGACATTTCTCAGGCAGTAAATGATCTTTCAGATGAATTTGAGGAGCACTAGTCTGGTTTTGGTCTGGTCTCGACTTGCCTTGATCTCAACCCCTAAAAGTCTTGGTCTCGGTTTAGGTGGTCTTGACTACAAAACTAGTAACAACATGCCACTTGGGACCTTCTGTACCAATTCCAAGGGGTCGTCTTACCCAAAGGGTTATAATTTGTCTTTTTACTTCAGAATAAAAACTATTTTTAACTTTTACTCCACAAATCCCTCATTAACAAATGAACAAAAAAAAACAAACACTTTTTTTGTTGATATTCAACATAATACAAGGTCATAGATTACTATTTTCCTGAGATGCAAAATTAGATCAATCAACCAACCTCAAAACTGTTTCAACCTACTAAATTGCACAAATTCTGCTGAAATGACAAAATTAAAAAGTGCTGAGATGAGGTTTTGTGTCATCTATGCTCAGGAGAAAAAAAATTAAATCTTTCCCCGGGGGGGCATCATACATCAATCTACCTTACATGTTCGACACAGTCAAAACAAACTGTTTGTGCCTATTGTTTTGCCTCATCTTAAGATCCGATCAAAATTTAGTCAATTTATTCAAGAAATCCAGTGGGTTCATATATTTTTCCTGCGACTGTAAAAGCTCTCTTCCTGAGCACAGCGAGACAAATGAATTCCAGCTTTTGTGTTCTCTTTCCTGTTGACATCTGGAACCAGCCACTATTACTTTCACCTGAGCCGCTCCAAGCAACATGCTAAGAGCTGACATACAGCGGGCAGCCTGGTGTTCTGGCTGAGGGTTTCAGAGCTTCTAAGGTTTCTTTGATATCTGGCCTACATGCTACTGCCACTCCCAGCTGATCCCAGTTCCCCCCACAGGGAGGCTGGAGAGTTTGATGAGAGTTGGGGTCCTGATGAAAGCTCCAATGCAAATAAGTGTGGGTTATCTTCTTCTCATTTATGACAACTAATTGATCCCTCAGCGCATTCTTGTATGGTTCTGGGAGAGACTGAAAGCGTTACACACTCAAACCCTCTGAACACACACAACATACCAGCACAGATATCTCATCAAATGGGCTCAGAAACAAGCTCTTCATGTCCACACTTGAACATTATCTACTAACACAGAACCAGAAAGTACCATAGTTTTTTATGCACATGGTATCATGGTTTGTATCATGCACTATGGAAGTACCATGACGTGTACAATGGTGTTCTTTTAAGTAATCTGGAGTACATAATAAAATTTAAAGTTAATTACTTAACTTTAATTTCATGTTATATGTAAGCGATGCATATTAACTGCAATTAAGTGAAAAGTACGGTGGCCGAGTGAGCTCAACGCGCTGCAAATAAGAAAACGCATGCAAATAAATAAAAAAAACACATGCAAATAAAAAAAAACACATGCAAATAAAAACAAAACGTGATCATCAGTTTGACAACACGTGTTGCAAATCCTCACAACACAAGCAAACACAAAAACACGCTTCAAATACACAAACGCGCTGCAAATAGCACAAAACACAACGGAAATGTTTCAAGGGGGACCCCAAAAAGTGACGTACCCTACTTGACAACTAAAAAAATATTAAATATATTATGTAGGCATTAACTCAATGTAATGTGTTTCACTAGCAGAAAAGTGTTTTAATATGTGACATTGTTGTTAACTCATTAAACTTTAAGAGATGATAATTTAGTGGATGATTTAAAAATATTCGTTAATCAGCAAACGGAAAAACACTTTATTAAAAATAATAGATACATGAAATAATGTACACTTGTTTATTTTTGTTTGCAGTTTTAATAGTATTTAATGATTGTGAACACATTGTGCACTCAAATGCCGTACACTATATAGGGATTAGTGAATAAGTGAACGGGTCAGTTGAACTGGTTTTGAACACAGCTAATAAGCAAGTCCTAGTAGGGTTCGTCACTTTTTGGGGTCCCCCTTGAAACATTTCCGTTGTGGATTGTACTATTTGCAGCGTGTTTGTGTATTTGCAGTGTGTTTTTGTGTTTGTATGTGTTATGAGGATTTGCAGCACATGTGTTGTCAAACTAATGATCACGTTTTGTTTTTATTTGCATGTGTTTTTTTTGTGTGTTTTTTTTGCATGCGTGTTGAGCTCTCTCGGCCACTGTAGAAAAGAGTATTATAATGCAATTTGCTCCACTTGAGTAAGACTTCAATACATATATGCGATTTTATTATAACCTCTATTTTCTTTGAAAGTTAAAGTGTACTGGTAAATGTACTGAGAAACATTTATGGAAAAATTGTGGTCATTTCTATTGGAACTTGTATGTATTTAAAAATATTACACATTTGTGATGATGAAGTTGCAATTTAGTACATCTAAATTATACTAACTTATATATATATATATATATATACTTATATAAATAATATTGTGAATACAGAATTTTAGTAAAATGTGTACAAAATAAGTGTACTTCTTTTAAGCACAACAAAACATTACAACATGATTTTTAATGTGCTTTAAATATTACGAAGTACACTTTTTTTACAAGTGCTCTCAAGTGTGATAAGAAACACTGTCATGAAAATGCACTCTAAGTACAGTTAAGTGGCCTTTTATTATTATATTATTTGCATTATTACATTATCTTTTTAAAATACTTTTAAAGGTGTGATGAACTGCATTGTTTTATAATGTTTCCTGGGGTTTAATGTTTCCTTAGAAATAAAAGGCATTTAATATTTGTACGCTCTGTTTTAAGGGGAGTGTCTACTGTGAGACTTCAGTGTAAACGCCCACTTCTGAGATTGGCTGACATTCTTGCCTTTGAAATAGTTAAGTATTACTCTCTTGAAAACTTGTATATTTTTACTATAACGGCTCTCATGATGACAGTGTTGATTATAGCATTACATTTAGATCTATGGCATTATATTCAGATCGTGGCATGAAAGGTTGTAGTGATGAACATTGTAGCTGATCACAGACATGTTGTTGAGCCCATGAAAGCAGTGATCTCTTCATTGCAACACAATTTCTGCACACTAATTAATGCTTTCATCATTAGTAGCAGTGCAAATGTGATGTAACTAAGAGATTCATTGAATAAAAGCGATTGTAAAGAGATGGCTCATTGGTTGCTTTCTATATATAATTTAATCACCATTTATAATACAGATTATTTTCATCCTACAAAGAGATACCACTTAGCATTTAGTCACTGGTTTGATTTACTGACACAAAGGCAAAGAACATCTGACTGTACCTGGATCATTACATATCAGATGAGGGATTAGAATTAACACAGTTACTTACATTTACATTTAGTCATTTAGCAGACGCTTTTATCCAAAGCGACTTACAAGTGAGGAAAACAAACAAGCGATTCTTCATGAATTGGCAAATAACACAGGAAGTGCTCACAATACAAGTTTCATACATTGCTCAGTACCATAAGCTAGAGTAGGAAGGGAAAAGGGAAGGAAAGGGTTTTTTTTTTTTTTTTTTTTTTTTTTTTATGAGGGGATCAAGTGTTCACGGAAGAGGTGAGTTTTCAGCTGTCTCTTGAATATTGCCAGGGATTCTGCGTTCCTGATGAAAGTTACTTAGCTGTTGTTGCATTAGAGTTGAGTCACAAATAGGCATATTACAGGACAAGTTGTTCGCTTGGCCTGGTGTCAATCAAAGCTTTTATAGGACTAACAAAGAAGTTTTCAGTTCTGGAACTTAAAATCTGATGACCTCATATATCAAAAGCTCAAGGAAAAGTTGATTTCTTAATGTATGACCCCTTAAGATTTTAAGTATTGCACAAGTTCACATTCAATACAATTCAGCATACTTGTTTCTCACAAAGGACCATGGTATTACCTCATCCATCACTGTCTCATACAGTACTTTTTTGTAACTATTAGTATATTTACTGTCAGTTTCAAAAATACTTCCAAAACAGCAGCAACAGCCATGAGTCAGTTTACACGTCTATGAATTGAAATGTAAGTGATGCTGCTGTGCAAGAATTTAAATGTTTAAATTGAGAACTGGTGTAAATTATATAAGGTACTGTGAAACACTGCATGGAGTATTAATTCAAGTCATAATTAAAGCAAAAATTCTGGCCACTGCAACTAAGCCGTTCCAATATTAATGTAACAAGATATCTTAAGATCAAACATTTATGCACAGACACAATTTTGCCACATCGCTCAGAAATCAACGGGCTTCCGTCAGACATATTTGATGTTAATACTTGACAAGAAGAATCCAGTTTCAGAGCTAAAGCAGCTTATGGGAACCCTAAAATATCTGCAGTGAAATGAACAGCATCATGTCGTATTCATATGTAAAAACGAGAGCATATTATAATGTAGTTTTTACTGTATATTTCAACACACCAACCCACAGACATGCTGAGTAGGAGAATGCTGATTTTGTCACTGTGCATAGAAAGCCAATGACAGAATGTTTGACAGAAACTGCATTGAGGGAACAGACTGCAGATCCTCTTTTTTATTTCCTATGGTTTATAATCCACCAATCCTTTAACCTAAAATGTTAATGCCTTGTTTTAAACCTCCTCCCAAGCATGGAATTGAAGTTCTGTATATTTGACGGCAATAATGACAGCAGTCTGGTCATGAAAATCATCTTGTTTATAGCAAGTTAGTTTATGATGAGGACCATGTCCACTTTTTACAATGGCCAAATTTGTATGTCCAATACTTGGGTAGAATTTTGTTTGTTCGATTTGGATTTTTGAAGCAAAAGAAAAGTGGTAGCCGTCAATGGAGGAACAGAAATCGTTCAGATTTTTATTAAAAACATCTTCATTTGTGTTCTGAAGACGAACGAAAGTCTTGCGGTTTGGAACGACATGAGGCTGAGTAATTAATGACTGAATTTTCCTTTTTGGGTGAACTAAACCTTTAACTTGTGCCTCACGCTCACATGCTGATAGCCTCATCTGAGTATGTTTGACACTTAGTGACAAGTTCTTCAGACAAACGTTGGTTCAATCTCTCTCTAGCTCATTAAACTTTACGCATTACTGGAGTCCACTGATTCAGTGAACACTTCAGTAGTCTTCCTAGTCATTTCGTTTTTAATAGCAGAATCGCTGTGTCAGAACCACATAAAAAAATGACATTTATTGTACATTAATATGCCAAAACAGCAGGGCAGTTTTAAAGGCAAAGTCATCCTTCCACCTTTTAATTAATTGTGAGTTGTGGCTCACACTTACCCATCACTTAGCTGCATATAAATCAGCAATTAATTAGTTCTGAGGGAAGTTTTCACATAAGGGTTTAGATCAGTCTCTGAGCAACAATGAAACTGTCAGACTAATCTTGTCATAATCTTGCTCATATCTGTGGTCGTAGATTTTTTAGCGCAATCATCGATTCTTATCTAAACCATACAATGACTCAACACATGTATACACAAGAATGTCAAACTGTCCAGTCACAAATAAAGTTACACTTATCTTGAGAAGTTTAGGAGTGTAGCTAATTAAAAGCAGTGATGCTACTCTTACAACTACTTTTGTGACAGTTAAACTTAGCGAACGTCGATTCAGCAGGTTTGTGCGCATATGTGCTGCTCAACCACGAAATGGAGTTTTGTTTGGTACCATTTAACAGCACGAGTTACATTGCAGTAGACGCATATTGCAGTATTAAGGCTAACGAATAAACGATTAATTGATCATTAATTTAAACGACGATTGTAAATTGACATCCCAGTGATGAGAAGTGTACACTGAATAAGTTGGCAAAACTCAAAACATTTGAGCCAATCAGTTGCCTCGATTTTTAAGTAAAGATATTCAGTGTAAGTAAGCAGAAGAAGATTTTTATTTTGTACTCATACATTTATTGGTTCTTAACTTGAAATTTTTGAGTACGGTCACGGTCACAGTGGTTTCACTACACTTCCCAGCATCCTTCACTTACCTCACCTGCAATCGACCCTCATCACCAGCAGTGTCTGCACCTGCACCTGCACTCACTACTTAAGCTCTCTGTACCTGCTCTTCTGGGTCTGGTCTTGACGCTGCTAGAAGTCCCTGCAAATGTAGTTGCTACTAGGGTCTCACCTGACACCGATCGGCTTCCCGTCTTGTTCCTGTGATTTTCTTCTGTAGAAAAGTTGTTCTCACCTGCACCTTCTGTACTGTATATCCACTGCATGTAAATAAAATGTTTGATACTCTCCATCTGTGTCTGACAAGCAATGGTGTATGAAGTACTTGAAGCCATAATTGAGTAAAAGTGTAGATATCTTACCAGAAAATGACTTTGGTAGAAGTAAAAGTCACTGTCTAGAATATCACTTGATTAAATGTTTTAACTCTTTTTTTTACAATTGAAATAAATAAATAAAAGTACAAGAAAATCCAAATACAAAATGAGCAGAAAATATTATTATAGATTGTTCTACACACAGTTTGAGCAGAAAGATTGTTTTAACGCTTTCTTAAAATTGGTTTGCTTTGAATTTTTAAAAAAGGCAAAAATGTTTATTGTAAGTTTTAAATACAAAAAAACTGCTAATATATTAATTACACCTTGATCATGTTAATTCATAGTGCATTATAATTTAAGTGGCAACTTAAAAAAATTTAAAATGCAAATGCTGAAATTAACAATGAACCACTTTTATTGAACTTTAATGTTACAAATGATATTGTAACAATAAAGATGTGAACAACAGATAGAACAACGTGATTCCATTTCATATAAATCTAAACAATCATGTTTAGAATGGCCATCTTTGCACAAAGACATATTATATGTAAACTTTCACTCGTTATTTGCTTCTATTTTAGAACACTTGATAATCTAATCAGAATGTGCGGATGAAAAAAGAACTGAAATCGTATTCATTTCTGATTTGTCAGAATCAGTTTCTGATCTTTCTGTCGGCTGCAGGATAAGGATACAATTTAAATATGCAACTTTGCTGGATAGTGAATACATAAAATCGAACAAATGGAAATAAACTAATGAAAATAGATGGTAACAATCATGACATCAAACAGTTGGTGTTTTGTCGCATTGTTTTAACGCTTGAGGTAACGTTACTACCAATGTTAGCCTCTCAGCCTCGACAGCAAACATACTGCTGTTCTCCACTAATGCAGCATCTAGTCAACAAACTATTTACTTTGGGGATATGAAAACATACTGTAGTATACTGTATAGCACACCGCTTTTTATGTTTTAAAACCGTTTTTGAAGCGTCCCGTTCTATGCAGCGCTTAGCCTCGCGTCACGTGTCAAAACAATCTCTACGATGCGTCAGTGGTAGTCTCTTATTTGGCCTCTAGAGGTCGCTCTTCTTAGCCGCTCCAGCAACGTAAACGACCCGGAAAATGAAAACAACCGCGGTTGTGCGAGCACTTCTTTGCACACGTTTGCTTGCAGTCTGTGTTCCTCCAACTTTATTTTGTAATAAATAACGAAAAAGCTTTGGGGAAATGTATCGGAGTAAAAGTTGACAGAAATATAAATACTCAAGTAAGTACCGATTTTCCCAAAAAAATACTCAAGTACTATAATGAAGTACTATTACTTCCTTACATTACACCTCTGCTGAAAAGTGTACTATGTCATATAAACTATCAAATATTTGTATTGGTGTAAATGGAATTGGTGTAGCAATAATTTAGAAAATCCTAACTTGTTAACATGTTAATAATAGCATGGTTTAGCACTTGCTGAATTAGTACAGCAAAGTATTTAATATAATTGTTTTGACACCGAGCAGCATGCGCCACTTGTCACCATGATGGTAACTCTCCAAAAACCCACATTAACAGAAACTCTTCTAAATTAACATAACAAAACAGGAATCAATACTAAATTGCCCACTTAACATTAATTTTGCACACACACACACATACACACAAAACATATAAAACTTAATTTTAGCATTTACTCTTCCTTTCGAGTGTAACTGGCAAACATGCGGGGAAATAGAAATCCCAGCCCAGTTTCCGTTAAACTTAAGTTTGTCTAAATTAAAAGAAATAAGTTCATAAAACTAATAGCAATGAAACAGTTCAGTTTACTTAAAATATATCAGTTCTGTGAACTTGAAAGAAAAAAAGTGTGTTTATTTGACTGAAGCAATTAGTTTAATTTAAATTGAATTATTTTGAGTGTTAGGATTTACAGTGATGGCATTGTAGCATGACATAACCTGCTGCCTTACAACCAAGTAAGCTGAGGGGGATAGTATAATAAAACCTCCTCTTTCAAGCAGTACTGGAAGCCCAATTCATTTAAAAATGATTCAGATGCTTCGTAAAAACAATTATCTAATTAATTTATTTTGTCACTCAGTAATGATCCCTAAAGCCCCAGCATGCTATCATGTTTTTGTAGCAAAGTTAATATTTAGTTAACTGCTTCTGTTCACAATATGTCTTTGATTCCCTTATGAATCAGTGTGTGTGTGTGTTTTATTTCTTGTACTTGGTGTAAATTGAAGTATTTAAGTCACCATGAAATCAAAATGGACAGTTCTTCTGGAATATTGTAGTGTTTATTAGAAATGAACTGTGCGCATCTTTATTTAAAATAATAATAATAATAATAATAATAATGTGGCCAATTTATAAGAACTTCCCCTCCCTCTTGCAGCGATTTCTCTTCTCTGATGTTTACTGGCACGGGGGCGGGGCAACCTGTCACTCTAATGAGATAGACCAATAGCAAACCACAACCTATTCCCAATGAACAAAATTAAGTCCCGCCTATGTTTTTTCTTCTTCAAAAGCCATTTCACTCGGATATATGCCACAATGGAAAAAGACAAACGCAACTTCCGATTCATGACGACTTTAACATTTAACCTTATTTACTTTTCTCTTTTTTTGTGTGAATAATTTAAAGCCTGATTTAAGTCTCAGCACAGCCCTGTATGTAGCTCAGCATTTTAGAATTTAATTTTTTTCGCTACAAAATATTAAATTATGCTTTTTATTACGGAGTTTTTAGTTATTTAAACTGTGTTTTTTTTCAAGTATTTTGGTAACAATTTACTATAAGGTTCATTAGTAATCAAGAGTCGTGTTTGTTAACAGTTATTGCACTGTCAACTAACATGAACAAGCAATGAACCGCTGTATTTTTTATTAACTAACATTAACAAAGATTAAAAAATACACTAACAAATGTATTTCTCATGGTTAGTTCATGTTAGTTAATATAACTACTGTTAACAAATGAACCTTATTATAGAGTGTTATCAGCATTTTTTTTTTTCTTTAATTCTGCTTTTAATTGTGATCATTAAAATGAGCTAATCCTGCCTTGGCAACATAAATCATGTTGCTAAATAAGCAATTCTTAACTTTCTGTATGTTTTATGCTCTCAAATAATTAGTAATGGCCACTACATTTGCATTATAATCTAACTGCACAACCTTCTCTGCAGAGCACAGAATAATAAATCATTTGTACAGTATATATTCAGTGATATTTGTATTATTTTGCATGTTTACGAGAAAGAGAGTCATATATAGGACAACGGGAGTAGAAAATTAATTGCATCATGCTCTTTTATGCCATGCAGGCCTTGTAATGAATTGTGGCATGTACCTGGTTCATTTGGAGTGTATATTGTGTAACCAGACCTACATTTGAATTCAGGGACACTTGCAAAGTGCAGATAGAGGGCACGTCAGAATTTCAGTGCATACAGGTGAGAGATGTAGACCCGGAGGGAGTGTCACTTTATGAAAACCCCGTGGCTTGTCTATGCCAACATCTGTCGGCACCCCAAGTTTGTCATCGGGGTGTATTTTTGGATGATGTGGAGAGCAACATGAGACCTTTTATATCAACACAGATGCAACAACAGGACACAAGGGCTCTCCATATGAACAGCAGAAGTAATGATGGCTGGTGCTATACATGCTGTGTGATGATAGTCACAAGAACAATTACAAATCCAATTACCCACAGCACTCCCTCTGAGTTATATTGCAGCAGAAAATTCACTTTCGTTTAAAAGAAAGGCAAGGGGCAAGGGAAAAGTGGATAAACTGAAACACAATATAGGGTTATATTTGCCCTAATGTGCAATGTGGTCACTCACATGAGATCTGTTTTGAAAGTGGACAAATAAATTAGAACAACTTGTCTTCCTTTGTTAGTCATTTGTAGTGGTATTAATGTGCTCAACATTATTTTACAAGAATTTGTTTGGAACTATCAGATAATGTATAATGTATTTAGCTATGTAAAAACCAGTTTGGAAGCTTGTTTTCAATGCAGAATAAAAATTTAAAAAGATAATTGCGACTTTTTATTAGCAGTTCTTGTCACAATTACGAGTTTATATCTCTGATTTAATTTCATGTAATTCTGATTTTTTTTTGTTTACTCAGAATTATACAATATAAACTCGGAATTGAGAGTTATAAAGTCATCATTGACCCTTCGCCGGCAGTTTGATTGACAGGTGATCAAACCAATCATTACCCAACTGAGTTGGGGAGTTAGTAGATCAACGTTGGTGAACTTGAACTGTGTACTCACGTCTTTCCGTGCTTGAAACAACATTCCTTCCGATGTTCATTCATGTTTATTTGATGCTATAGTATGAAGAGATGATCGGTTCACGAGCCGCTTGAAGAAGCTACAGCGATCTGTCACGACACGACATAAAAAAATTACAATATTTTAAATATGAAACTGTTTCATATCAAAAGTAACCTGCTCGGTCTTGTCTGTCGACATGTTGTCAGTGTCCTCTTTGTGATGTATTCTGTGAGAACATGTGTGGCGAGAGTGGCATGGCTTGTCGGACATAGCAACGGTAACTAAAGGGGGCGGGTCTTTGCGAAGTGTTAATTGTGAGATATAAACTGCGAGATAAAAAGCCGCAATTACCTTTTTCATTTTTGTATTCTGGGAAGCAAAACAAGCTTCCATAACCTAAATGTCTGAGATAACATTGAAATATGTTTATTTGTTGTTGAAACTATGGAACTAAATCAAAGCCAAGGTCATGAGTTTGATTCCCTGGAAATCATGTAAATCATGTCCCAGAGCATACTTGTAACGTGTAAGCTCTATTTTGGTTTAGTTTCATTGTGTTTTGGTTCTGTTTCCTGTTTTTCTGTGTTCCATGTCATTGTAGTTGACCTAGTTCCCTGGTGTGTGCCAGTAGTTACTGATTACACTCACCTGTTGTTCATTTATACCTCATTATCTCTCATTGTGCATCTAAGCCGTTAGTTCTCTTCAGTGTTTCGTCTTGCGTTCACGTTGCATGTTAGGTGATGTCTATCTTCCCTTTTCCTGTATTCTCCTAAGTGTCAGTTAATTAAAGTCCATTTATTGAATTCTATATCGTCGTGATTACTAACCCACATACTGTGCCTCTACTATTAAAATATATTGTTTAAACACACTGCAAATTCACTTTGGATTCACTTGGCTAAATGTAAAGATGCATGTTTACTTTTAAATTAACGCTTTTTTTTTAACCAGGCTCCTATGTTTCGCTTCAGTAATTTCACTCTAATAGCAACGTAAAGGTTATTAGTCAGTTATTAAAATATCTTATTTGAAAAAAATTTCACTTTAATCAATTCTTTGGTATTTAAAAAAAAATTGACTGTCTTTTGCTGCAAAACCATGTGTCTAAAGTCCATTTTTTTTTTTTTTTTTTTTTTTTACAAAAACCTCTAAGTCCACATCTTTGGACAAGACATGGTCAAACGTCTTTTTCTTTACAGCAGCAAAAGAATTCTGTGTTGACTTGCTACTTGTGAAATCCCGCCATTTCCACTGTAAAAATGGACAAAATATGATAAAATGCTTGGCAACTGAAAGCCGACTCGTACGCACAACATCATTCACCTTGAAATCATATGATTCGATTCACATCATCCGATTGGTTCTTCTGTGGATTTAGAGGCTTTTGCTGACGAAGGGAACTGGAGCTTTACAGTTTCTACCAACAAACCCTTATTTCTGAATGCGCTGAGACTGAGATTTAACGGATATGAAGCGAAAGTATTGGACGAATATAAACTATGTGCAGAGATAATTCGCTTAATATTATCTCGTTTAGTGGCTTTTGCATCTGGACTCTTCAAATACAACAATGAAACTGGCATTTTTCCTTTGTCTAATAATGTTACGTCATACACCTACACCCATTTCAAGTTGTGAAAACTCAAGAAATGCTCATACCTTTCACTGCATCAGTTTGGCGAAACAGCTGAGAAGCCAATGACGAGAAGAAGATAAAGCTGTCAGAGGCTTCTTCTCATCGTCTATCAAGCTATGCTCAGTTTCTATCAAATCCACTAGATTAATCTCAAAAGCTTTTTATAATACAACACTCATTCTTTGGTTCAATTTTTCTGAAATTCCATTTCAGAAAATTGCCTGTCTGGTTTAGTAATCTCTCAGATGTCTTTTGTGACATTTTTCTTCATAATAGTTGTGAAGTATAATTTGTGTGACCCAGAATTCAGTTCTATTATATATTTGATAACATTTCTAATGTTGCACAAGGGACAAACAGATGGACAGTTCAACATTAAATGAGAAATGTGATGCAAATGATTTCTTCTTTGGATGGAAAACATGATAGATGGGAACTAATTTCATTACAGGGCTGTGTCTACTGAATACAAGGCTGATATCTGTTGTACTGGATCCAACCAGTCCATTAGGTTCAGATTTAAGCTGTTAGCTCGATACCCTTCCATTATGAAATCATTTTGAAGTTGTGAACAGGATCCTAGCAAGACTTCTTGTATTTTGTCTCATGGTAGAGTACACTTTATGAAAAGCACCTTAAGCAACACCCTCCTGTACAGCATCTTTAAGGGATCCATTTATAGGGACAGATTTACTAAAAACGCCAAAAAAAAAAAGGTAAATAACGCCAAAAATACCAGTAAATTGACTTGCGCAAACCTTAGTAAATCACCTTGCATGATTAATTTAAATACTCTCCTCTAATAAATTTTGCGTCTGAAAATATGGAATAAGATCAGCTGCAGAAATGACTGTGTCTTCAGTAAATTATGTTTGAAAGCTGTTAGAAAATCGGCCCCATAATGTCAAATTCAGTGACCAAATAAGATATGCATCTAGGCATATTCAATCATTATCAATGATCTGGCAGCTCAAGCCCCTGCCTAATTTTAAAATGAATCAAAAGTGCCCTTTAAAACAATTATCAACAGTAATATTGTCAATAAAACAATATGCATTGAATTCTAATTAATATGACAACATGTATACAACATTTACAAATCGCTCAAGTCATAAAATTCTTTTATTTTTATGTATCTGGCCTCAGTCTGAGACGTTGTTGCCATAATGTGCTGCTACGGGTTTGAGTCTTGCGATCGAGAACCCACGGCCCATATATGGGTCTGTCAGTGATTGCTAGTAATTGTGTCACAATTCAGAGGCTGCATCCTTCGTCACAGCGCCACAGCGCATCCTCTGAATGCATCCTACATGCATGGTGGCGATTGGATGTTGTTGTTTTTTTTGTTGTTGTTGTTTTGTTTTTTTTTTAAATACTTTCAAGCTGTTCATATCTTACCAATATGCTGCCAGCTTGTGTGTCGATTGAATTAAAAATTGTGAGTCGATTCATATTACATTTTTTTTTAAAATGACAATTCATTGATGCCTGTTTGTCATGTATAATGCATCATCCAATAGTGGTGTGACAAAACGAGCTTAAATTTCATTGGACAGTGTGAAGTGGATTGGTAATTTCCCGGTCTTATTCATAAATCGGTAAAAAAAAAAAGAACTAAATTCTCAATGTATGTTTTCAGATGTTTAACAAATGTGAAAAGAAAAAATGTTCTAAAAGAACATTCTTTACAGTCTGAATGGACAGAATAATTTACATTTGAGGAGCGATCTGAATCTGCAGATTCTCTCATTTTAATTTTAAATTACGTTGTTTAAAAATCTGATGTGAATTGATTACAAAGCACTTTACAAAACCATGCAGCACCTGAAGTCGTGTTAATTGTAAGAAGACAATCCATGTTCCATTTATTTACCGTTTGAAGAAATTACCATAGTTGGTTAAATTAAGTCCAAGTGAAATCAACAGTAACAGGACTATTATGTGAAATATAGGTTGTTAAATAAATAAATAAATAATAAAATCTCATCAAATCCAAAACAGACAGATTTCTAGCTAGGTTTTTTTTTTGCAAGGCATTGTCTGTGCTTATCTTTTCCTTGTTAGCTACAGTAGCGTACATTAAATTTGCTGTAATAGGTTTCTGATCATTTGCTACAAAGAACATAAGAGCTGGAGCTCAAAAGCTGAAGATTAATGTCTCTAGCTTAAAACTTCCATTGTGAAAATAGAAAGAGGCTCCATACAAGCCCCATATAGTGACTCTTTAGGCACCATAAAATGCATGAATCTTATTGTAAGATGATTAAAAAAAAGTGCTTTGTTTTGAGGAAAAAAATTCACCAAAAAAACTGAAAAAGTAACTCATCAGCACACAAGTTTGCAACATTGATAATATTAAGAAATGTTTCTCATTAAAATGTTTACAAATGAATGATTCTGAAGGATCATGTGACACTGAAGACTGGGATAATGATGCTGAAAATTCAGCTTTGCATCACAGGAACAAATTACATTTATTCAAATGCATTTGAATGTATATTGTAATAATACTGTTTTTCAAATAAATGCAGCTGTTATGTCTAGTTGGTGTCTCCCTCCTTCATTGTGTGTTTGGTTTTGCTGATGAGCAACGTTTCACCGATCACCATCTGCTCTGAGTATAAACTCACCAGCCCCGCTCCGACTCCAGCGCCTCTAGAGACCAGTGAACCACCACCAGCTGGTGAACCAAAAGAGATGTTTCTAGAGCCAACCACGCACCGAGGAGGCCTGCCCGCCGCAATGGATGACCCAGGACAAGGTCGGATGGTAACATTGTCCTGGAGCCCACTTCATTGTCTGACCAGGTGCGTGAGCCGGTAACATCGTTCGTCGATGAGGGAGTGCTTGTGGAGCTCGAGGGCTGGGAGGAAAGCCATGCCCACAACCCCACCGCTATGAGAAACTTAAGGACATTTTTGAAGAGGACCTTATAGATTTTTGTGGAGAGGTTTTTCCTAGTCCCCCCAGCATCTCCAGCATCCCTAGTATATGCCACGCCATGCCATGTGGAGCTGCCTAATGTCTTTAGGCCATTATCTCTGTCCCGCACAGAGGATCCCCTGTCTCCGCCTCCAGCCTCTGTGCCCCCTGCTCCACCACGGCCCGTAGACACTTCAGATCCGCATTGGCTCCTCTCTCCCCTGGCTCCACTGGAATCCATTTGTCATACGGCTTCTCCGGGCTCCCTAGTCTCTCCGGCTCTGACTCGGTCAGTCGTCGACCTGCCTGCGCCTTCTGGCTTCTCCTTCCCCCCGGCCCCACCAGCTAAGCCCCTGCCCTCTGGACTTCCACCGCCACCTCGGATGCTCATCGCCATGGCTTCTCCTCTTCCTCCTGGTCCATCGGCTGCACGTCCATCTGGGTCTCCATCTTAGGCTGCATCTCTTTTGGTCGCCCCCAGGGTGTCAACTCCACCAAGACTCCTCCCACCTTCCACTCCTCCATGGACAGTTTCATGTTCCCCAGACTCGGTTTTATTTTTTTTTGCTCCACACCCTCCTCCAGAACCCCCACCCTCCTTCCTCAATTGGGATCTCCTACAGCGCGAGGACAGACTTTCCCGGGAGGGGACGAAATGTTACATGTCTAGTCGGTGTCTCCCTCCTTCGTTGTGTTTCTGATTTATTCCCATGACCAAGTTTGTTTGAATAGTTATTTAGTCTACCTGTCATCTTCATTAGTTATCTACTTGCTCCCTGTGTATTTATACCTAGCGTTCTTCCTCAGTCTTTGCCCGATCTCGTCAATCTATGCGCCTATAGCCACGTTTCCATTACAGATTTGCACAGCTTTTGTGATATTTCCGATAAAGAACTATTGCGAAATGACCAACTAACGTTGAATTAACCAACGTTCTGCAACTAAAACGTCTTTTTTTCCTCTCACAATAAGTCATTACAAAAATCATGGCTACAGATGTTGGTAGCTTTACATATTCCAGCCACTGCTATAGCCATTATTTTTAATGCTTTAATGGCAAAAAAAAGCTCCTAATAATTTGGAGCGGACACGTATGAGGTGTTTCTGGGTGTTTCTCCCTCTTATCTGCTTCGAGGTCTTGATAAGTTCAAATTGAGGCATTTCTTTTGTTGTTTTGAATCCAGTTGTCCTGTAATACTTTTGTATTTTATGAGTTTAAAGGACTCTTGTCTTCTGTCCAAACATACCACACCCTCTTTAAAGAATGATCGGCTTTTACATATGGCAGGTGAGCTGTAAATGCAAAAAAATTCCTATTTCAGATTGCCTGAAAAACCACCTCATGTAAGCATAAACTTTTCTTTTTTAATTTTTGCGAAATTTTCAATTTGCGCACTTGAAAGGGTAGTGGAAACGTGGCTTATGTCAGCGGTTCCCAAACACATTTGGCATGTCTCCTTTGTCTGGCACCAATTTCAGGTCTTGGAGTCTCGACTAATGAGCTGATGATCTGAATCAGATGTGTTTGATTAAGGAGACATGTAAAACATGTTGGGAGGCTCCAAGAATATGTTTGGGAACCCCTGGCCTATGTTATGGTGTTTGTAAAGAGTTTCCTGAGTTTCGTTATTAAATTAATCCTCTTTCCTGTGTATCCTTGTCTTCATGAGCTTCCATCACCACATTACGTGACAGCAGCCTTGGTAAACATGAGTGCCATAATTTTTCATTTGTTTTTTGTCTGTAGCGGAAACTAAAACTAAAAAGATGCAATGTTCTCAATATTATATTTGCCATCACTAAAGATACGTAGAACACATATGAGCATGCTGACATAAACCCATATCATTATAAATAAAAGATAATTACTGCCATAAAACATGTTGTCTCAATGAGTCGTGAATCTAAACCAATAAAATTAAAAGGCCTGTTTTCATTTTTTTTTTTTTTTTAATGTACTGAATTGAGGGCTCATGTATAGATTAGGGGTGCAGCTACACATCAGGACATTTCAAAAGTATTACTTCAAATGATATTGCTACTGATTTATAATTTATCCTTATTATTATTAAATATTGTTCACACGTGTAGATCTTTCGTAGAAGTTCTACTAAAAGCCTCAGTAATGTTCACTTAGTCAATTACTAGTTCAGTAAACTAGTTTTTTAAGTGACGTTTTCTGTTTTTATAGATAAATACGTGTACATGAAACAGAAAACATCAATTGCATGTGCTGTTTTTCTAACTTTTCTTGTGGCTGATCATGCATATGTGTCTGAAATAACGTGCATTTTGTTCAAAGAGAATTGTGGGTTGATTTGTTTCATTGTGCTGCCCCGTGGACTTGATAAAGCACAAGGCAATTTCAACTATTCTGTCCATAATAATCCCCATTTCCTGACACCCATTGAGTGGCCTGTGAAAGCAATGGTAATCTACAATAGCATCATTATGTACAACCCAGAAGAGTTCTCTCAAGCACTGCAACTGAAACTTTAGATAATAACCGACAATTCTACTTCAACACACGAGACATGGACACACAAAAAAAGAAGACCTGCTTGTAGAAGATTTGTCTGTTCGAGTCTCAAATTATATCATAATAATATATGATTGTAACTAATTATCTAAAAAAATACATTTTATCTGGACAACGTTGGTGAATGCAAAATTCAAGGTCAAAGTCTATAGACTACATAAGCTACTTTACCGAGCCAGGGAATTACTGAGAGAGCAATGGTAAAAGCAAGGATCATGTTTTAGAGATGACAGATAATGTTTCTTACATTAATATTTATCCATTTGAAGTGCAACTATGTGAGATGTTTAAGTTCATGGGATTCTAGTACATGCACAATGACATTTTGCCAAACAAGTTCAGCTTTGGCATAAAAACACAGACCTTTTCATCCTACAACAGAGCGCTATTTCAACTGTAGCAGTTCATGAGGCCTCTGCTCCTCAACTCTTGAGCCTGAACCGGTGGGGTCGGCCACATATAGAGGTCACCACTCATCTTTCTTATTTGATTTTGAACAACTAGTAGTATATTTTAAGCAAGCATGTATTTTAAGCTCTTTTCAAATATCCATATTATGATGCAAAAGCATGACTGAATTGAATGAATGAATTTTGTTGTGTTTACTGTGAAAGAGTTTACACCATACAAACACATTTTGCAGCATTAAATGTAATGAGCTCAAAATATGAGATGCATAAAACAAAACCTGACAGGCAAAAATCTATTCTATTATTAGGATTTCATGGTGTTTTTTACAGCTTGGCAGTATAAATAACAATAGCCTTTTACTGTATGGAAAGCACAATTTTTATTTAGGAAACTAGTTGAGTTACAGTTGTGTTCAAAATTATTCAACCCCCACTGAAATTGATTGTTTTGGCCGGTTTGACATTGATTTTGATCATTCAGTCATCCTGCTTACAATTAAATCAAAGAGGCACGTGTAGGTCAGACAAATATAACATAACATTTATAATGAAATAACCACAAATGTCTTTTCTCTGCTCACATCATTATCAGTTTTATTCAACCCCCAAGTGACATTCAATCTTAATACTTAGTACAACATCCTTTTACAGTTATAACAGCTTTTAAACGTGAAGCATAGCTTGACACAAGTGTCTTGCAGCGAGCTACGGGTATCTTCGCCCATTCATCATGGGCAAAAGCCTCCAGTTCAGTCACATTCTTAGGCTTGCGCACTGCAACTGCTTTCTTTAAGTCCCACCAGAGGTTCTCAATCGGATTTAAGTCTGGTGACTGCGATGGCCATTTCAAAATGTTCCAGCCTTTAATCTGCAACCATGCTCTAGTGGACTTGGAGGTAAGCTTGGGATCATTGTCCTGTTGAAAGGTCCAACGTCTCCCAAGCCTCAGGTTTGTGACGGACTGCATCACATTGTCCTCCAATATCTCCTGGTACTGAAGAGAATTCATGGTACCTTGCACACGCTGAAGCTTCCCAGTACCTGCAGAAGCAAAACAGCCCCAAAGTATGATTGACCCCCCGCCATGCTTCACAGTAGGCAAGGTGTTCTTTTCTTCATAGGCCTTGTTCTTCCTCCTCCAAACATAGCGTTGATCCATGGGCCCAAACAGTTCTAATTTTGTTTCATCAGTCCACAGAACACTATCCCAAAACTTCTGTGGTTTGTCCACATGACTTTTGGCATACTGCAGTCGACTCTTCTTATTCTTTGGAGACAGCAAGGGGGTGCGCCTGGGAGTTCTGGCATGGAGGCCTTCATTACGCAGGGTGCGCCGTATTGTCTGAGCAGAAACTTCAGTACCTACATCTGACAAATCTTTTCTCAGTTCCTCAGCAGTCACACGGGGACTTTTCTCCACTCTACGCTTCAGGTAGCGCACAGCAGTCGAAGTCAGCATCTTCTTTCTGCCACGACCAGGTAGCGTTTCAACAGTGCCCTTTGCCTTGAATTTGCGAATGATGCTTCCTATGGTGTCTCTTGGTATGTTTAACATCTTTGCAATCTTCTTATAGCCATTGCCCTTCCTGTGAAGAGTAATCACCTCTTCTCTTGTCTTCCTGGACCATTCTCTTGACTTCACCATGTTTGTAACCACACCAGTAAATGTCTAGAAGGAGCTGAGTATCACAGTCATTTTAAAGCTGCCTAATTGGTGCTTATTAGGCTTTATTGCTGCTCCCTGACATCCACAGGTGCTTTCAATACCTGATTGAAAACACTTCAATGGACCTCTGTTCTTCAGAGTGGTAGTCTTTAAGGGGGTTGAATAATTGTGTCAATGAAGAATTCACAAAAGAAACATTTACTACTGTATTACAAAACCAATTGATGTCATTTTAGTTGCATATGCTTCTTTAAGAAGTCCTTGTAGGATTTCATTCTGAATTCAATTACAAATGTACTCTAAATTATCTAAAACCATTTACAGCATTGGGGGGTGGAATAATTTTGAACACAACTGTACATTGGTTATCATCATTACACAGTCTATCGTGTTATATACCTATTATAGAGTTTAACAAAGAAAAGAAAATGTTCCAAAAATGAAAATTATCCCATGATTTACTCACCATCAAGCCTTCCTATATATATGTGTGTATATATATATATATGTGTATATCGATCAGGCATAACATTATGACCACCTTCCTAATTTGGGCCCGAGCACCGTTGTTGTGATGACCCTGTTAGAATTGCTCCGTTTATATTGTGTTGGTCCCCTTTTTGCTGCCTAAAAAGCCCTGACCCATCAAGGCATAGACTCCACTAGACCCCTGAAGGTGTGCTGTGGTCCTTTAAGTCCTTTAAGATTTAAACAGATCCTTTAAGTCCTTATAAGTTGCGAGGTGGGGCCTCCATGGATCAGACGTTAAGCACATCCCACAGACGCTTGATTTGATTGAGATCTGGGGAATTTGGAGGCCAAGGCAACACGTTGTTGTGCTCCTCAAACCATTCCTGAAACATTTTTGCTTAGTGGCAGGGCGCATTATCCTGCCGAAAGGGGCTACAGCCACCAGGGAATACCGTTTCCATGAAAGGGTGTACATGGTCTGCAACACTGCTTGGGTAGGTGCTACGTGTCAATGTAAAATGGATGGTTGGAGCCCAGGTTTCCCAGCAGAACATTGCCCAACGCATTACACTGCCTCCATCAGCTTGCTTTCTTCCTATAGTGCATCCTCATATGCCATGTGTTTCCAGGTAAGTGATGCAGACGCACCCGGTCATCCACGAGATGTAAAAGAAAACATGATTCATCAGACCAGGCCACCTTCTGCCATTGCTCCAGGGTCAAGTTCTGATGCTCAAGTTCCCACTTCTGGTGCTTTCGGCAGTGGACAGGGGTCACCTTTCTATCAGAACCAGCATTAACTTCTTGAGCAGTTTGAGCTATAGTAGCTCGTCTGTTGGATTGGACACACGGGCCAGCCTTCGCTCTCCATGTGCATTAATGAGCCTTGGCCGCCGGTTCACCACTGTTCCTTCCTTGGATCACTTTTGATAGATACTGACCACTGTAGACCGGGAACACCCCACAAGAGATATCATTTTGGAGATGCTCTGACCCAGTCGTCCTTACGCTTGTCCATTTTTTCTGCTTCAAACACATCAACTTTGAGGACAAAATGTTCACTTGCTGCCTAATATATACCACCCATTAACAGGTGCGGTGATCAAGAGATAATCAATGTTATTCGCTTCACCTGTCAGTGGTCATAATGTTATGCCTGATCTGTGTATATGTATATACTGTATATAGTTGTCATTTTCTCACCCTCATGTTGTTCTAACAAAACGACACCAAAACACAACTAAACGGATGTTTACATGACAATGTACTAAAAACGGAAAAGTTTTTCCTTAGCATTTTTTGAGTACAGAAGACAATGTTTTCAAAACGATCCCTGTTCGCACTGATCCGCGAAAACAACAAAAAATGCAGTATTACGCTGTCGGGCCAGTAGTTGGCGATATCACTTTATAAAGAAACACTAAGCGCCTATAGACTGTAATACGAATGCACATGACGTCACAGTGTTCACAAATGTGTGTTTGCATAGTTTACATAGAGACAATAACGATATCGTTAACTGTTTTCAAAAGTTTGCTTTTTCAGGCTCCCGAACGCTGTTGTCTTGTAAATGAACGGCCAAAACAAATGACAACAAATCATTAAATATTTAACGCAATTAACGCAGCATACCTCTTACCCGTCATAATTTGGCTAATGTTACATAATATGATCACTCTCTTATTCACGCAAATGCTTTTAACACCTTCAAGCGCCACAAGATAAATGAGAACATGCTGTCTGTGAATGCTGTGACTGAAAGACGCGAGTCAACCAATAACACACTGTATTATGCCAAAATGCCAGTTTCGTTGAGGATCCTCATAAGAGCAGTCTATAATTAGTTAAATGACATCTTAAATGAACTTTAAAATTAGATCCACATCATGTTTGGCAACGGCGGCTCTTAAAGTGACAGCAGCCTAATAAACAAGTTGCTGTGATTAATGTTAATCAAAGAACAAAGTTAACAAGGAATACTGTAACTTAAATAAGAATTAATCTATATTTAATTTATAATTTGTGCAGTGAAGATTGTAAAGAGTTTGATAACTTTATTCAATTTATGTGTAACAGGTAGGAATGACATTTATTATATTGGATTTATGTGAAGATTGTTTCACTAAAATTAAACGTTGTTTTTTAAAAGACTAATAAATGTCAAAATTGATGTAAAGTTGATCTATAATTAATGTTTAAAAACAGATCTATTTCATAGAGACGTCAGTATTAGTATCAGTGATACTGATCTTCATTCATAAAAAAGATTGAAAGAACAAATATTTCAAGTCTTTAAGTTGTTTCTACATTAATTCGGAGAGTAAAGGTGAAATTGTTACAATATAAAAATATTAAAAACTCCAATTTGTTTAAATATGTGATAAATATTTTTGAACTATTTTGTGAATATATCAAATATATATTTTTAATATAATATAAAATATTTGAACTACCATGTCAGTGAAATTTCATAATTATTATTACTTTTTAGCCGAAGGGTTATTTTAGACCTTGGGACCCATGACAGCACACGCAGACAAGTCTTCCTGTGTGATTTAAACCCCGCTGCTGGATCCCTTGATTTTTTGGAAACCTCCCTAGAGATTCATCTCAGCCTGATTCAGAGCCTGTCACGCTCACACCCAGCTCATGAGTGGAGCCAAACTACCCCCTCTAGTGATCCTGCACAACACAAACAAATATCAGGAAATAACAACTCTCTCTCTGACAGCTCCAGCATGACACATGCATGATGGATGCTTCATTACAGCGTCAATTATGATTTCAGCCATTAAACAAACTCGCACGGCACATTCTGTAATCACCTACTGCTATTTCTCTTCATTTGCTGCCCGACATTAAATGCACAAATTTCAGCTAGTGTCAAACAGCGGGGTCTGCGCCTCCTTGATAAGACTCCCTGCAGATTCAGTGTGGGAGACTGATTGAGTCTTTCTCATTCATATTTCATAGCGACAGGCTGATTGATAATCAAAGTTAAGTGGTTACATGCTTCATGTGTCTGTTCCATATGTGCTGGTAGCCTTATGATCCTAGGTTGCTAATAGAGAAAAAGGTTCAGCCCCAAGAAGGGTTTCCTGGAAACTGGAGCAATACTGAGATCATGGTCACGCTCTCCACGGCACCCTTGAGCTGGCAGGTAAGCGGAGCTTGAAATGCGCTGGCTTTGATAGTAATGTGTCTGCCAAAAGGAAGCTGAATATGTGAAGAAGATTTTCTGTCAAGGCAGTATTTAAAAAAAAACTCTCCCACAGGCCTCGACTAGAACTTTAACAAATTTCATTAACAGTTCAGGTTTTCTCCCAGATGAAAGCTCGGAGATTGTTCTTTCATAGCTCAGGAGACTTAATGAAAGCCTGACTTAGTTTTGTTTAAAGGCACAATATGTAAGATTATTTTCACGTAAAAAACAAAAACACACTAGCAGAGTATTCAATATTTTTAATACTTAAGTAATACTTAAGTATTTTGTTCAATTGTGTACCAACAGTATCCCAAGAATGTTTAAATCCAAAGAAATTTGCAATTTTAACCAATGTAACCGCGTTACCCTCGATTTCCGAGAAAACATGGAAACACCAAAGACACTTTAACATATTATGCATTTTATTAGACAGGCGAGCAACTGTTTGGATACATTTACCAATAGAAAACTAATCATTGTTACATCTCAACATAGGTAGTCTCACTGTTTAAATCTCTCATCTTCTTTACCGTAAGTAACATGCCTCAGAAAACATGCTATTTTGTTAAGTGGCTAACAGCATAATCAGAAAAAGCTTTATTTGTACACTGTAAACCCAAACAGTACTACTAACTAGTGCTGCAACGACACGTCGACGTCATCGATTACGTCGACTACGAAAATACGGCGACGCGTCACACTCATACATTTATACGTTTACATTCATCTCGCGTAATGGCGGGAGAACGTTCCATTCTATAACAAAAATCTAGACCCCGATTATCAAAAGTATGGGAATACTTTAAACAGAGGCCAAATAAAATGGTCCTTTGTTCCCTTTGCAGAACCAAAATGGCGTACCACCGATGGAATTGGATCTCTGCCAAATTTTTGCTTGTGAACCGAGTTGAGGAGAAAATCTTTGTCTCGCAAATAAGAAAATATTTCGGCAAACGAAAATCAGTTTTGCATTTCAAAGAAGTTTATTTGGATGTGCGCGAACATTCTCTTTCGCACGTGCAAGGTTTCCCTGTGCACTCGCTAAACGTAGACCGCTCGCCCGCTCAACACAAACCAGCGCTACAATGTGAGAAAATTCCAGCCAATCAGAATTTAGCAGCCTTATCTCCCTTGACAGCCAATCACAAGACTCCCTGCATTACAGACAGCGCAAGAGGAAAAATACATGGTTCAGGAGACGTTTGTTCAATGGCTTGAACACTATCAAAGTTCCTTTAAGACTGTATATAAAGTCTTTGACACTTCATTTTAAAGTTACACACATAAGTGGCTTATTTTTAATCAAAATCAAATCGTAATATTACATAATGGCGTGTCCCAGTGTTTCTACACCTCAATGAACTGCTAAATTAGTTCTAACTTCTTACTTAAAAAAAGATCACTAGATTAATCAAATAAAACTTAATAAAAGTAATCGTTAGATTAGTCGACTAATCGAAAAAAAATCGTTAGATTAGTCGACAAAAAATAATTGTTAGTTGCAGCTCTACTACTAACTTATAAAGATTGAGTATGCTACAATTAAAGTCTCTTAAATCATTGATCCAACTTAAAACAATTACATTTTCTGAGTTTAGTTTTAGTTTTGTGTAACTCAACATTTTTGAGTAAACCCTCATACTTTATTATTTTTAAGTTTACTGAGTGATATAAAGTGATGTCACCTACGTCGCGTCGTTGTCGATGTTACCGACGTAACCGAAGTTATCAGAAGAGCCCGTTCAACATTAAACTGAGTTGCAGCAGATTTCAAGTTCCCAGCATTATTCGTGTCACACTCTGTCAGGGAGAATAAATGTTGAAATCGGGTGTCATTTTGTGTTTTTGCACAAGATTAATACAGGGGAAGATGTGTTGTTTAAAGTTCTGTTACTTTGTTATTTAAATGTGTTTCTGTGATGTTGAAGTTTTGTGGTGAAGAGTAGTGCCTGTGGTTCGGTCAAGAATGGGCTGGGAAACATGAAGGCTATATATACTGCATGTTGATTAACAGTTCATGCAAGCAAATAGTGATAGTCTCTTTGATGATTACATTAGCGCATGCTGGTGCGCTGTTGCTAACTAACACTTAGCCGTAAGGATTAGGTGCTAGGTTATTCAACATTTCAATTATTATGTATAAACTGATTAAATATTTACCCTGAATGTAAAGGCTGGTATACACTGCGCAACCTTTAAATTTTAAAATGCATGGAATCATACACTTGCTGACTTTGTTAAGAAAAACTGTGCATCATATACTTGCTGACTGAAGATTACACACTACCAGACTTTCAAATTGTTTCGAATGCAACAAACTCATGCAGAACCTTGCGCCTCATTACTAGGAGATGCATGACAGATGAAAACAAACAGATGTAAAAGAGCAGACAGTTGTTTTTTTTGATGTAGAGACTCTGTTTTCATGAAAAGTAATGAAGAAAAAAAAATCAAGCCATCAATGCGGTGAGTAGACATTGTCAGTATGGCCTATACACATTGCAATTGGAGTTGGAGATGAATGTTAAAGGGATAGTTCACTTAAAGATTACCTACCCTCAAGTTGTTCCAGACCTGTATGAGTTTCTGTCTTCTTTGAGGAATGTGTGTAACCAAACAGTTGACCGTAGCCATTGATTTCAATGGTTGGGAAAAAAAAAAATACACTGGAAGGCAATGGCTACCGTCAACTGTCTGGTTACCCACATTCTTTAAAATAAACTCATACGGGTTTTGGAACAACATGAGGGTGAGTAAATGACAGAATTTATATTTTTGGGTGAACTATCCCTTTAAGGCTTTACCAATTTTGTCCAGACTTGAAGACTGGAATAGTCCTGCTGAACGTCAGAGCCAGTTTTGCAGACTTTGGCCAACTGAAGTTGATTTCACAGAACAGTTTTCACAGGAAATCGTGTAGTGTATTATGAGCACAGACATTTTAGTTTCAGATTACGATTCCATCCATTTGGAGGAAATTTCAGCTGATTTTAGAACACATACTATTTTCATATTGTTTCATAGCAACAAGACACATGTTTCTGTTCACATGTTTCGAATGTTTGCAAGTGCGTTGTGTCCGGAAAGACCTGAAAGCTTGATAGTGTGTGATTCTCAGTCATTTAGTGCATGATGCCAAATTTTTCTCTGTAACTATTTACAAAGCCAGTGAGTGCTACTGCACAAAATGGATCTCACTTTTGGCAACAAGCATTGACTTGTTTGGCAAAAATCTGTGCAGAAGCCATGTGGTGTATTCCAGCTTTAAGTTGCTTGGGATAAAATTGGATAAAATGTGTACTTTAATATCAGAAAAAACTGTGGAGTAAACTGTAATCTTTGAGGTTTGATTCAAGACTTTGGTATTTTGGCATATCTGAGCACAGTTTGTGACACTATTGAGATCAGTTCTGAAATTCTTAAGGAGACTTGTAAGAACACTGGGTCTTTTCTCCGCAGAAGAATCTGTTACTAAATTAAATTAAAGACAGTTTGTTGTCATTTTCCTTTCCAGCGGTCTGTTACTAATGAGTGAACTGACTAAAAACAACAGTCAAGACCAAGACTGCAGACTAAAACACATGCCCAGATTTGTTGAACAAAATCAGTCCACTGTGACCACTCGGCAACCATTTTGTAATTTGCAAAGCAAATATGTCCAAAAAAGCCAACATTACCTCAATATCACAGTTTGAAAGCTTGGATCTGCTTTATCAAATACATTTTTTAGCTTGTGTGAATTTTCCTCATATTTATGAGATCATTTTAGATTTAGTAACTGTTGACAGTGTTTGTTCTTAATGATTATTCACTTCCTAGAGTTTAGATGAAATCTAAAAAGACAAAATGAAGGAACTAGGACTGTTTGTTATCGTGCCAAACTAATGAATCGTGCAGGGAATTTCTCAAGACATTTTTATATAACATGTTTTTCCAATAAAAAGCCCCAGCCTCCATTCCCAGTGTAAAGATACATTTATTGGGCTTTGCCACATGGTCCAGGACAAGATTTCCAGTCGCCCAGCCTGACATACATGAGAATATATATTATATAATTAATTTTAAATGCCTCTAACCTGTGCCAGCAGTCAATTGCCTCAATTTGAGTGTAAGGATATCTAAAGAAATGCAATAATTTGTCTAACTAACCAGAACCTTGTATAAGTGAAATAAAAGTCATAAAAAAGGGAGAGCTGAACCGGAAAGATCAGGTGCTGTGCTTTGATGGAAGCTCCCAGAACCATGTCATCTGAATTCAAAGTGATGTACATTTAGTCTACGCACTGCGGAATATTAAACAGACTAATCCACTGAAGTCTATTTATAAGTTTCAAGCACCAATCTTACAGTTTCAACCGTGTGTCACATTTCATGAGAGTACAGGGATACACATTTCAGTCAGTAAACTCCCACAGCCCTATATTTGGAAAACAAATGAAGGACAATAGAGAAATACAAGTGATCAGATTTGAAGGGCAGTCCTATACGTGCTCATGAAATCAGCCTACAGGATTCTGTCAAATCACATTACAGTATGTCACGATCACAAACATGTCTAGTTATGTTGTCTCGACAGTTCTGGGAGCGGAAGACAAGAGCTGCAATAGAATGAGGTCCGCGTTATTCCTGGGTTATGCTGTACTGTACCTGTGACTTTAACAAAAAAAATGAATATGCTTGTATTTTAATCTGGAAGTAGTTATTCAAACATTATTCAAAGGTCATCTTCATAGATTTATAATTCCTCCATATACCGTATTTACCGTGCATATATAATCAATATATAAATACTTAAATTAGAGAAAGCGGGAAAAATAAAATAAATAAAAATGTAAATAATTTTATTTATGTTATTATAGAGGTTTCTATTGTCCATCACCAGGTGTAGGCTAATTATTTAAAATTCACCCATTAATTTTACTTAATTGTGATATTGTGATAAATTAAACCAAAAATATAATTGCCATCTTTTCCAAAAAATGTTAATATTTTATTGGTAACAATTTGCAATAAGGTTCATTAGTTAACATGAACTAATAATGAACTGCACTTATACAGCATTTATTAATCTTTGTAAATGTTATTTTCATCATTTACTAATACATTATTAAAATCTTAATGCACTGTGAAATAGCATCAGCAAACAATGAACGACTGTATTTTCATTAAAGTTAACGTAGATTAGTAAATACAGTAACAAATGTATTTCTCATGTTTAGTTTGTGTTAGTTAATATTTTAATGTTGAACTATTGAACCTTATTGTAAAGTGTTACCATTTTATGCAATATGCATACAGAAACATGAAAATATACTGCATAGCCTTTTAAGTTATGGTCTAACGTATATTGTATTTGTTTCTTAGTTCTGAGAGAAACGGCCATGGTTTTCAAGCTCTGGAAAACTGATCTGGCCACATACATGAAATATGTATGTGAATATGAATGCTTTACTGTGAAATCTAGATTCAAAGATTCATTGATGTGACACAGATTCAGAATATATAACACTAGTGTAAAGCACCGGCAAAGAGAAATATGTCTGACACTGCGGTTTTGCAGAGAGGTTGGAATAAGAATCCCGGCTCTGATGGGATTTCTACATTACTCCCTAAATCAAAGGTAAAATCCATGCAAAATCAAAATGTCTTGGATAAATCTACTGTATGAGGCAGGCTCTCTTCTTTAACAGGGGAAATGGAGGCAGCCACCACAGACCTGATGAAGTTATTGCTCTAGTTTTTACGTAAGAGTCTTAAGATAGTCCTATGATAAACTTCCCATGAAAATTTGGATTCTACGGAATTGTTTCTGAATGAGTGACAAATGCATTACTCAGACCCATTGAGGTTTGTGATTCAAACTCAACGTAAATCAAAGATCACTCACTCGCTTCCTCCTACGCTGAATATAAATCTTGAGTATTTCTTCAGTTCTGGAATTGCATTACGCTCCGTGCCAGATAACGCTCCTTTGTTTATTACGTTATGTCTGAGTTAGTTGAGTCTCTGGCACAGTCAGCCTGGCTTCAGAGCATTAACTGATGCGCTTCAGGGATTGTGAGCTTGTGACGATGTTGCATTGGAGATGGGAGAAACAATCAATTTAGCCTTGTCTAATATACAGCCTTATTTTCCGCAATAATATCTCTTATCTAAAACCGGCGGATTCATTCTTCTTAATAAGAAAAATAAAGGAAACAATGTAATAATAATGGAAAATATATCCAGCAATAATGGCATCAAAGCTACATCAATTTATTCTCATTATAGGGGACTTGTTATGCTTTTTTACATTTTCAACTTCTTTAGTGCGTGTTGTTTGAGAATGAAAAAGGTATGCAAAGTTACAAAGCACCAAGTCCACTCAAAAGGACTTATTCTCTATATCACTGTGCACTGTTGCTGAAATCCCTCAAATGCTTTGATTGTATTCTTGAGTTTCCTTCCAGGAATGTACACGTCACAATATTCCTCATCTAAATAGAGGGGGGTGTGAATCCCAGTAAGTTGTTTGAGGTGCGGTAAAAATGACGTCATTCACGGTTCAGTGGAAGTGTGAACCCATTTTGTGAGGCTGTGTGCTTCACCTTCATTTAAATAGCGCTTTTCACAATACAGATCATTTCAAAGCAGCTTCTCAGTGATAATAGGTAAAATTCATTTTCTTTATTATACAACATTCTTGATTTAATATGATTGAAAACTAAATTCTCTAAATATAAAGAATAGCCCATCCTTTGAACTTGTGTAAATAAATAAATAGAATGGAATGTGTTGACACCAGGGGTTAAGTCTGGCTGGTTAGCGTGGGCAGATGATGGTATTAGCTATAACTTTACCAGTATGTAGTCTAAAAAAGTCAGGAAAAAGCCTCTTAAGACACTCATTCAGAATCTGGCTCTTCTAGTTTAAGGGTGCGTTCATACTTGTCGTGTTTGGTTCGATTAAAACGATTGCTCAGTTAGTGCGGTTCGTTTGAACATATGTGAACGCTGCCATTCGAACACTGGTGCGGATCAAACAAGCGGACCGAGACCGCTAAAAAGATGGGTCTCGGTCCGCTTCCAAACGAACTCTGGTGCGGTTCGATTGATATATGGACCAAAGACATGTAAACGAACCAAAAACAGGACGTGATGCCACAAGATGCGACGCTACAAGTCAGCTGATTTGACGACGCGGAAAGATCGGTGTATCCAAAATGAGTCAAACGTGGAGCATCGAGGAGGTTAAGCGCCTCATCAATATTTGTTTCTGCATACAACGGAGGAAATCCTGGTGTTCTTTTGAATGTTTTGAACATTTTATGAGCTCTTTGTGAGTTCTTAGCTGGTAAAAATAAAGCTCACAGCATTAAAGTAAAAATAATCCAGCTCACAGCATTGTTTTGAATGTAAGGGTAAGCGAGCACCGTCGCGAAATATACGCCATAAAAGCCGACCAATCAGGTTGTGAACGTATCCCTATGCCTTTGGTTCGGTAACTTAAGGTTCGCTGTTAAAAATGCCAGTGTGAACGCTGAGCGGACCAGGACTATATGTTTTGTTTTTGGGTCCAGACCAAACGAACCAAACCAACCGAACTACAAGTGTGAACGCACCCTAAAAGACGCGTCCAAGCCGCTATTAATTGGAAAATGTAACTGGGGCCACGGCAGAGAGGTTGCTGGAGTAGGTAACACAATTTACTGTTGCTTTTAAACAATAGTTCAATCACAAATAGTGAACATTGAGATAGTATTATTATTATAACCTAAAATTTAGACAGAATATTGCTACTTGCATTGTCGGTTTTTGCTCTGCCAGCTAAAATCTCCAAACAAGGCCACAGCAGAATCCTTGCAACATTGAGCAACACACAGTAGTAGAGTCATTACTGAATTATTCAGCATTTTCTGAAAGAATCGGTTGAATGAACGATTCAATGATTGAAGGCCTGTTCACACCAAGAAAAACTATAGAAATAAAGCTCTTTAAATGCATGAGCAGTTTAAGGATGAATCATTTATCAGCTGGGAAAAACTAAATCTTTCTGAAAGTGATTCCAACGATATTGATTCTCTGGGCCGTTCTGGACTATTTTTTACAACTATATCTTTATTTTTATAGTTACGCACAGTCCTTGGTGTGAACGGGCCTTAACTTGGACACTTGATTGTAGTGTAACGATAAACTGCAGAAAGTCCCACCACTAATGCACAAACCACCACTTGTTACATGTATGTCTTCGTGGACTCTGTATTGTTTTCGTTTTCACATGTGCTTTTTGTTCATGTTCCCGTCACCATCATTGGTTCATCTCCGTCACCTGTTCCCCATTCATCACTCCTCGTTTGTGTCTGTATTTATTCCTTGTGTTTCCCTCACCCCGATCCGTTCTCGTTCGTGTATTGACGTGTTTGGTGTTCCTGTGTGCTTTGATTCCTCATTAAAAGTGAAACCCTCATCATTGTGATTCCCTGTCCTGCACGTCACGTAACACCACTATTGGCTTAAAAACAATTGTGACCTGAGCTAATTTGCCACACGTAAAAAAGGCAGGTTGAAAATTTCCAATGTGGTCCTGGGTCAGTCAAGCAACTTCCACGGAGATACCTCTCTCCAGGTATAATAGACATCCATGGTTTGTAATATGTAATATGATTTGTTGTTTAGGTATTTGATATTTTGGTTCTTTGAGGCCACAGCAAAAGAAAAGAACTTTGTCGTAGAGCAACATAAAAATGATGTGAATAAGGAATGAGAGATTTGTGGCATATGGTACTTATAATTCTAAAGCAACAGGCTCAAGCTTTTCTTTTTCCTTTCTTTAGGACAAGCATTTGTGAACACTAATTTAGTAGGAGTATCCATTTTGAACACTGTGAATTATTTTATCATTCATTCAAATAATTTCCACTTGCATTAATATTTTAAGTGTGGCTCAAGTGCAGAGATAACTTTTGTCTCCATTTTGAAAAGCATGTCTTATTTTATCCTTTGACATGAATATGAATCTTTCTGGGACCACTGTAGAAACACACAAAGGCTTTTTTTTTTTTTTTTTTTGAGCTGGTCTTTATAAAAATGTTTGTTATTGCTTCAAGATCAAGCAGTTGCACACACCTCCTGCTGCTTTGAATATGAATACGATCGTTCCTGTTTGTAAATAGCTATTTTAGAAACATGTGCACACGCCTAAAGGCCAAAAGCATTTTAGATGGCACTCTTACATTAGAAATGATAAAAAGAACACCTTTAGATACATTTTTAAAACAATTACCACAGTCAGACACACTTTCACATGTCTAGGTTTTAAGTAAAATCCCTAAGTATCTCATAAATTCTGCGAGTGTGCGGCTTGACTGCCTCCTATTTATTGTTAGTGTTCCCTTTGGTAATTAACTAGCACGCATGGCTAAGGTTAAACCATTAGCCCTAATAAGGCCCAAAATTACTTTCTATGTTTCAGCCTCTACTGCCATTATTACTGTCTGATGTCATTAAGGGAATTAATTGGATGCCCCTGTGGTGTAAGAGCACATTTATCAAAGAATCCTTAACAGAGAGAACACTTTTTTGGGATGTCTTCCACAAAAACGCATAACTCAAATCCTCCCAAAGTTTTTGTTTACACAGTTCAATGCATGTCGAGGCAATGTCTGAGACCTCTTTACATTTAAATTTCTGAATTTCATTATAGCTAATGGTTCACAGGACGCGTTTGGGTACTGCCTCCCTGAGGTACAATTAAATCTGACAAGAGACCTTTATCAAGCTAACGCAAAATAAAAATTAGCACAGTTCTTCTGCTCAGGTCTAAATGCTGCACGAGAGATGAGGATAATGTCAACGTCCTGGGCAAATATTTGTTTATTTGCTTCGTGCAGTTATGCATCATCTGGTGAAGTCGACAAAAGTGTAAACAGTCTCAGAGATGGCCAATTTCCACCTATAATAATGGGCTGTGAAACAACAGAGGGAGAAACAGCGTGAAGGAAAACAGGAGAGAGGTGAATTCAAATACACTCAACCTTGACAGATAAATAAATGTAACCCATACCACAGAGATATGAAATAACTAGCCCGAAAAACGGAGGACTGTTCAGGGGGATTACACAGGAAGTGAGTGCACTCGAGATTCTATAATGCGCCGTCATGTATGCCTGTGTTCTCAAGCCTAATTCCAAGAGAACACAGATTAAACTACGATTGTTCTTTTCTTTCTAGGCTTATCTTTTCACATACTTCAAATAATCCTCATAGTTCATAATCAGGTTTATTTCATTGTCAGTGGATTGCTACATTTTTACATGAGATTGAATAAATAGGATATTAAAGAAATAGCTTTATGCCTTTTAAAGGGATAATTCAACCAAAACCTCTTCATTTTTGATCAATTTAATTGTCCTTGAGCTGAGAGGAGAATGTATTGATATGCTATCTCGGAGAAAGAATAAGGCTATTAAAGAGATCTCCTTTGTGATTTCACAAATGCGTCAATGAGCTCGTTGAAACGTTAGATGTATTGTAGTATAGTATGTGTACATATATTAGATATTGCCGCTAATGAGAACAAGCTTATTAAGACAGGTGAAGTTGTCAGCTATGAATTGTATTGTTTTTCTCTTTCTTTAATTAAACCCTCCGAGCGCAGAATGCTGGGACATCACTCTTCCGCACACGCTCTCTCAGTCTACTAATGAGACTTTTCATCAAGATTGTGAGTGTCGGATTTGGCTGTGTTAGACACTGAGGAAAGATACACACCGTGAGGTGAAACGGCACACATTTTGGATTACTGAAATTATTCAAAAAGAATAAAAACAATCATCGTCTCTTCTGTGCCGTTCATGGGTTTGCCGTATATATGTGTCATATTTTTGTTTTATCGGGATGTAACATTTAGTTCAAAGCTCAAATATATCATTTAAAAATACACACGATACACATGATTTCATTTCACTTAGTACGATCGAGGAGGTCTGTAAAACTTCGGCTATGAATTAGAATACACATTTAAAAATTATGAAGCGCTG
The DNA here is from genome assembly GCA_037194245.1 of Opsariichthys bidens. Taxonomy (NCBI): domain Eukaryota; kingdom Metazoa; phylum Chordata; class Actinopteri; order Cypriniformes; family Xenocyprididae; genus Opsariichthys; species Opsariichthys bidens. Next base: position 4,122,510 of record CM074310.1, on the reverse strand, counting down.
TCAATGGAGAAAGATGTTTTTTGCTGGCAGATGGTGTAGTTCCAGTATCTATCAGTAGGGGTTAAAATAGCCATACTAGAGGGAGCCAAACCTGGACCCTTGAATATGATACACAAAAAAGGAATAGTTTAGTATAATATTAGCTCAGTCAACTGCATTTGTGGCATTTCCACAAAAAAATGGACCCACTTTATATTCAGCGTCTTTAACTGCAATGTACTTACGTGTATATGAATCATTTGGTAATTTGCACTTATTGTGCACATACAAGTTTTTGCATTGTGCTTATATTTAAAAAAATATTGCATCTGTAAGATACCCTTGAACCTACCATATCACCAAACCTCTATAGCAGCAAAGGTTTCTTGCAATACAACATGAAAACAATAAATACAGTGTAGAAAAAGAAAGAAAAAAAACTTTTGCCACTTTAAAAATACCTGTGGTAAAAAGAAATCAAAAAGTTCATCACAAGTAGTTTCTCCACAAGTTTAGGTAAATTCTTATATAGTCTATAGAACAGTGGTATTCAAATTGCAGCGTGTCAAAACAACGGAGCTGTTCACGGCTCAAGCGCTCAGGGTCGTTTACGGTAATGATCTTTAGGCATTACATCCTCTAATATTTTTATCTAGAGGCCTTCATTCAAGGCCTTTCCGCTTGATAAACATTAATTTAACAGCATAAGATGTATATTTAAAAAAAAAAGAAGAAAGAATAACAAGAAAACATAGCAATTTCAATGAAAAACCATCAAAGGTTAAGTGTAAGGTTCTCTGTAAGTTATAACATTTTTACTATGAGGGTCCTACTATTAACCATTCAACAGTTTTCTTTTTTACCTTTAACAGGTCTTTAACAGTTAAAAGTATGGTAATTTCTTACAATAATACACTTTTTTGATGCAAGTACATAGTAGTAAAAGCCATAAAGTGTGATCACAAAAATTAAAACTTGTACTGCCTTTCATTTCCAAGCAAAAATCTGGATTACAGTGAGTCAAAAAAAAAAAGAAAGTTAACTTTAAAATACTGTTACAATAGTACAAGACAAAGTGTGTTTACATGATGCCAAAAACCCTAAAACGGCTGTAAAAACTCTGATTTAAATTGCTCAGTTGATACAATGTAATCGAAGTCCTTTTATAAAATTTTAAAAAGCTTCATTCTTTTGGTTTACACAATTTACATTTTAACCGAACCCGCAGTAGCAGTGATTTTTGTTTTCATTATTATTTTAAAGAAACAAGTCAAATATTTGTGTGTGTGTGTGTGTGTGGGCGGGTATTCCCTACGTTATGGGGACCAAATGTCCCCACTGGTATAGTAATACTAGTACATTTTGATCTTGTGGAGACATTTTTTTGGTCCCCTTGAGGAAACAAGCTTATAAATCATACAAAATTAACTTTTTTGAAAATCTAAAATAGCAGAACATTTTCTGTGATGGGTAAGTTTAGGGGTAGGGTACAGTTTGTGCAGTATAAAAACCATTACGCCTATAGAATGTCCCCATAAAAAAAATAAAAACATAACGTGTGTGTGTGTGTGTTAAACAATATTATGCCATAAAACTGAGCCTGGAATATTCAATCAACATCATTCACTGGTTAATCACTTCATTTGTTTAGAAAACATATGTGGACACTTGTAGTGTCTTTACGGTGTAAAGAATGACAGAATGGGTGTGAAGGAGATCAAAGACGTGTTCATGGACCTCTTCAAAGGAGAAAACTTCAGACGAAGAGAGAGAGAGAGAGAGAGAGAGAGAGCGCGCGAGAGAGAGCAGGACACCAAGTCTGCTCTGTCATTGTTGCCCATAGTAAACATAGACCTTACAACCACAGAGGCTGCAGAACAAGTTCACCCTAGTTTTAAAAGGTTAACTTCAATAGCAGCTTATCCACAGTCGGGCCGAACGGTTCTAAGAACGGTGAGGAACGGTTCCAGTTATATTTCCACTTGAGCACGATTACAGGTGTCCATTCCTGCTCTATCAACTGCAGGCCCCCTAGCATCCTCTTATGTGAGTTGTAAAAGCAAAACTTGCAAATCAAAATGAAAAGTTTGTTAGACTTAACTTTTTACGCTTTTTTCTTTTGCCTGACATGTTCTTTCTTGAAAAGTTTTCAAACAGCTTCCTTTATTTGAATGTGTTAAGAGAGAACTTTTTACACTGATATGTAAGTAACATTTCTATCATCTAAATATGGATGTGTGGCTCTGAACATCAAGGATGAGAATTCATACACTTTCATACTTGCATCAAACTCAAAGCATGAATGAAATTATTGTGTATTTTTAGTTCTTCAGTAGAAAAATGCAAGTTTCAACATCAGAAGTAAATGAAAAAATACTTTAATAAACAAGGGCATGTTAATAAACGAGACAACATTTTGTAATGTTGGCATGCAAGACTAATGAATTTACGTAGAGAATAGTTCATATAAAAATGAAAATCCTGTCATCATTTAGTCCCCCTCATGTCATTCCAAACCTGTCAAAAGAAAAAAAAAGTCAAAAGGATTACTTTTAGAATTTCATTGCACTTTCTGTCATTTTTGGAGCTTAACAGACAAACTTTATAGGGACAAGTGCTGCATCCTCTATATCTACAGCTACTTTTGGCTCTTTCCACTTTTCACTCTCTCACTTGTTTTAATTATTTCTTTTAATAATGTCAAATAGTGTTTACAGATGCATCACAGGAGAATTCACATATCAAAATTCTGTGCTTGAAATAATTTTTATTTAGTGTTTTTATCTAAACAGAAAATTTAAATAATTTGATCACAATACATATTAAATTATTTAAATTAATTTCACTTCTAATTTAGATCATTATAGATTTAAAGGCACAATATGTAATTGTTGCCACTAGAGGATCGTATATTCAAATCGCTATAAAAGGTGTAGCTTGGTGACGCTGGAAAAGAGTGTGGAATGAAGGGAATCGACCTTTCGCATAGACCCGCCCCCATTAGTTACTGTTGCTATGTCCGACAAGCCATGCGCTCTCACGCCACACATCATTTTCTCACGCTGTGAAAAATACATCGCGGAGCAAAGAGGACACTGATAACGCGTCGACAGACAAGACAGAGCAGGTTACTTTTGATATGAAACAGTTTCATATTTAAAATATTGTAATTTTTTAAAGAAGTTTAAACAATAAATATCCTATAGTGTCTGTTAAATTTGTCATGACAGATCGCTGTGGCTTCTTCAATCTACTAACTCCCCTGACTGCTTTGTCAGACAAAATGGCAGATTCGGGGTTATGATTGGCCAAATGATAGGGTCAAATGTCGTTTTCAGCTCCACTGTCAATGGAAATCTCACAAATCATGTTCATGGATGAGGTAATGAAATAAAGTTTTATAACCGTTACATTTGATCACATCTAATTAATTTGCCGCAAATAATGTTTAATGCGAAACTACTACTCGCACATGTCACTTTATTTGTCAAATTAAATGGTGGGGTACCACAGCAAAGTTTTGCATGTTCAAAAATAGAATACTTGAAGTGCTTTTAAACATACTCACAGAATTTGTAAAAAGGCTGACTTACTATATATAACATTCTTTATTTAATTACATTGCCATAGTTTTGTTAAACAGTGTCAAGAAATGCCACACTGATATTCATCCTAATTTTATTTCTCCTCTTATCCAAACCTCTACTTGGGTCATTTGATTCCTTTACATTTCTTGAAATTATCTTTGGCGACAGAACCAGTTGCAAACGATAACGAATAATTGGCGACACAATGAGCAGGGATGTTAAAATGGCTTAAATTGTCAATTTCTCTGGATTTAAACACACATTTGGAAACATCTGGGTTAATGTAAGTTATTTTGCTAGTGGTTTTTTGGGGGGGGATATTTTAATGCAAAAATCTGGATCTGAGACACAAAAAGGCCCAATTTTCAACTTTCCTTACTTTGTAATGTAGCTGTTTAAGCTTGAAAAAGGTTTGCAAAGTTACAAAACACAAAGTCACTCCAAAGGTAGTTTTCTCAATATCAGTGCACACTATTTCTGAACTCCCTGAAATGCCTTGATTGTACTCTTGAGTTTTCCTCCAGTTACATACACATCACAATATTCCTCATTTAAATAACTGATCATTTATTTAAAAAAAAAAAAAAAGAAGAAAAGAAAGGGGGATGAGGCCAGGTTAAATTGCATCAGTAGTGTGTTGAAACTCATGGTTACGGAAAGGGGCGTGAAATTTACGAAACATGCTTGAAACGGCTGACCAATCACAACACTTGTCCAAACAACCAATCAGAGCACACTGCACTTTTTGGAAGGAGGGCTTCATAGAGTCAGGAACTAAACAGAGCATTACTGACAGACTGGGAAGAGAGGTGCTGCATGTAAAATTTACATATGTAAAATATGTGAAAATTACTGTGTTCTTTGAACATTCAAACATGAAAACCTACCCCAGGTACAAAATCAAGACTTTGTAAAAGGATATAATATGGCATCTTTAATAAAAAATTCCGAGACAGCATACAGATTTGAAACATCATGAGGGTAAGTAAGTAATGACGGCGATCTTGCTTTAACATTTCATCTCATTTCAGCCGGTTCCAACACATATGAACGTCTGCGTCTGAGAATTTCATGATAGCAATAAACCTAAGCACCAGGTGAGAATGTGGCTCCTTTCCAACCGAGAAAGAAACAGACTATGAAGCTCTCTACTGGAATCCAAGTTATTCTGGCAGCGGGCGAAATCTTTTGGTCGCTTTTCCTGTTGCAAATTGGCTGTGGCTTTGAATTGTCAGTTACACTTCTGCGTTTGCGGAATGCCTGTCTAATACACAAGGCCTCAGAGGCTTAGAATCATATATCCATCAAATCTGAAAATTCCATCAGAGCAGAAGGCCTACCCTTCTCCAGATGCCTGACATTCAGTGTCGAACCCAACACGAGGGAGAAATAACAAAATATGTTTCTCAAAATAGTTGATTCAGAATAGCTGAGATTAGCCCAAAGCCACTGGATAGAGATGGGAAATGGCAATAATGAAACATGACATGGCGGAGCCTGCAGGCAAGAATTGTGCTCTGAAGGTTATGTCACCCTCACCACTTCTCTGTAGGCTTTCTTGGAAAAGTAGAAAAGGTTATCTCATTGAGAGAGATGAATGTGCTATCGGGATGTTCATTGGATGCATGTAAATGACAGCAGAGCTTCAGATCAGGTAATAGAGATGCTCGCTCCGGGCTGAGGAAATGTGTTGCGAAGCTGTAAATTATCTGAAAGACTCGTGGCTTTGGAGGGAACGTGCAAAATCTACAGTTTCTACATCCGCACAGGTGGTGTCTATGTTCCTGTGGGCGCACAGGCACTTATGTGACCTTGACAACCGGAGATGTTGGATACATAATTGCAGTCGCAGTCAGGAGATGACCAGGCTGATGTGTAGGTGTTTCAACAGCAGAACCATGACAATTTAAATAAATAAATAATATTATGATCGGATCGGATATATGATACACAGGCTAGGGAAGCACATTTGACTCTTAAAGCATTAGCTCCTCTGTGTAGGAATAAAAGTATCATTACGTTTAGAATGAGTCATTTTTGCTTTTTAGTTTCAATAAATTATTATTCTTTTTAACTGGGAACTTTGACTTCTGAAAGTTCCAGTATGTTTCCATAGTATGTAAATCTTTTATCTCAAAAGATCAAGGGGAAATTGATTCCTTATGATATATGACCCCTTTAAAATGTGCTTTGAATTAAGAATTATGTTTCAGAATCTGTCCCCATAGGAGCAGGCCATTTCAGGACAAAAGACTTTATTTTTAGAAAACAGTTATAGTGATATAGGTCATTGCATCGAAAATGTCGGGACGTTGGGAGTTTGAGTTGTTCGTTCACCGTAACTTTTAATGTAAAGTAACAAGACTATTAAAAGACGAAAATGTTAGGACAACTGTAATTACTGCCGTTCATTGAGCAGGAAGGATTCATCTGGAGAACAACAGTAGATTAATTGAGGGAATGTCTACATACAAAGCCACTCTGGACCACTTGGTCTCCTATAATTCCCTCTGCCCAATTATCCAGAAATTACAACCCCAGTCCAAACCAAAGCCTGCATTATTATTAAAGGAACTGGAAAATTGCCTCCAGATCATCAACAATCAGCTTCCACTCTCACTCTCTCTCTCACTCTCTCTCTCTCTCTCTCCCTCACTGTCTCTCTCTCTCTCTCTCTCTCGCACACACACACACACACAGACTCAATAGCCCCAAACAAAATTAACTAAACAAGACATTTGAGAAACTGTCATTGTCAGTAAAGTTTGTCGACAGCTTGAAAATGAGCTTGTGAATCTAAAAATTACAATGTTATTATTTTGTCATCAGAATACTGGAAACCACATCCTTACATATTTCATGAACAAACGGTTTTGATGACAAGCGTAAAGCTTAACCTGACGAATGTAGATTGCTATTATTTAGAGATCATAAATGGAACCCATGGCTATTTATTTCTATTCTTATTTTTGACATGGAGAAATATGCACTTTGTCTCAGTATTTAAAAGTTACTTATTTATTTACTCAGAAAATGCTAATTTTCAAGCTCTATTTTCACCTATATTGATAGACATTATATTGACAATATATACAATATTTACATCCACTTTTTGTCTGTATTCAATATTAACTGCCACAAAACTTTAAAAAAGTCACAAAAAACAGTTTTTAAATTGTCTTTATTTATGTGATTTTTTTCTCTGTATACATTTATAAATGCGGTTAACTACAATTAATTACATGTATTGCCATATAATATCAAATATAATTTTTAGTTAATCATATTTTTCTTCATTACTATGTCACAATATTGAAAACATCACAGTCTTACACACTGCAGTTTCATTCACTCTCAGCAAAGATTCCTTTGAGCTTGTTTAATATATGTCAAGAGAATTCAGGAAAAGTCAGGGCTGAAATATGCAAAAGTAAATAAATAAAAAATAAAAAAATAAATCAACATTTTATTTTTCTGGCCGTGATGAGATGACATGTACAGAACATATGCTGTACTGTTTCATGCACCATAAATACTTATATACTATTTCATTTTCCATCACTGAGTGAGTGAGATTTCTGTTCGCTCTTTACTTAAAAAGAAAAGTTGAGACATCAGTTAAAGGATGTGCTGAATTCTTATTCTAGAATAAGGCTTTTTACTATAAATATATACTGTTTCCAATATTGTGATATGCTGATGAAGAAAAATTTTATTTTTATTAATTATATTTTAATTATTAATTATATGGTAATTCAAGTAATTAACTGTAATTATATACATGGAGGCCATTTGAGTATAGTGAACTCATTTTCATATTCAAGAAACCAGTTTGAGATTATTTGAGCTTTGTGACATGGAGCGTTATCCTGCTGGAAGCCACCTGAAGATGTGTACAGTGTAGTCATAAAGGGATGGACATGGTCAGCAACAATACCCGGGTAGGCTGTGGTGTTTAAATGATGCTCAAAAAGAGGCCAAAGAGTGCCAAGAAAATATCTTCCACACCATTACACCATGCATCAGCCTGAACCATTGATACAAGGCTGTATATATGCACAAGGTCTATTTGTGTGCCTAATGTATTTTAATGTACAATATTTATAATATTGTAGGCATATACTGAATTAAATATTGTAAGCACTGACATTAAATATTGCATAAATATATACAGCACCTATAATATAACAACATAAATGAATTGTTTATAGATGTATAGAATAATATAAGTTTGTCCTTTAAAGTTGGTAATATTATTATCAGAATTTGAAGCACTATTTCACCATCTACCAAATTCAACAGCAGACTTTGAAAAACAAAGAGTTTCATTTGAGAATGAATATTTATTGATCCAGTATTACCTCACATATAGGGTTCTAAACTGGTTGGCTCCTTCATTTCGGGCACAGTCTTGTAATTGTGTTATCATGGAGTGCTATTGATTGTCTTTAAACCTAAAGTGCATGTACAGTCACAAATTGATATTGCTGCCCTTGCATTAGGACTATTCAAAGACTGAATGGTTCTGCTTGTACCAGTAATGATCGAGGTAGTTACCGCTCTTAAATAATGTTTCCATCATACTTAGGAGCTCTACTACTTAACTGCTGTCTCCTCCACATTATGAACTCAAGTCATTCTGGTCCATGTTCATAGGATACAGTCTTTCCTGAAGCCAATAACTTGATAAGAGCAAGCTCTTTATTTGATTGTAAGTTTTAAGATGTTCCTTAACTTTAAAATTAGATTTTTACAAAAGAACACACTGCTTCTACTGTTGTTTTAGTTTGTTTCGCTAAAGAAAAAGTATCATGCCCTAACCTTTTGTTATTTTGGACATGAACAATGGTGATGAAATGGCAAAGCTTTCCAATCATGGGTACAAATACTTGGAAAGATTTTGGTTTTGCTATGAAAAACAGATTTAATGACTTAAAGCAATTCCCGAGAGGGGCACTGTCCTTCAGTGTTTAGCTCCAACCCTAATTAAACACACTTTAAACAGCTAATCAAGATCTTCGGGATTACTAGAAACTTCCAGGCAGGTGAGTTTGAGCTGTGTTTATTGTGATTCTTTTAATTTTCTTTGACTAAATAAATAAATACTGTCAGTGTGTGCATTAGTGTTAGGGATTTTTCAGTGATTCTTTCAGTAGATTATTTCGTTAAGCCACTAGTTGGCAACAAGTGAATATAAAGTTCAGTCAAAAAATTCTAGATGGCACAGGCTGATAGGTTCTTAAAGCAATCTGCAAACAATGACATCATCTAACATGGCTCGAGCTGATTGGCTGGTTCTGCAGCCAATGAGCTCGCAGCTTAACTTTTAAATAGTTTGGGTCTGTTTTGCTGTAAGCAGTTTTCAGAAACCCTCCACCTCCCACAGCTCCACCTACACTGTTAAAAAATTACTGTAAATTTTACAGTATAATACTGGCAGCAGGGTTGGCAGCCAGTTACTGTGAAATTTACAGTAGTGTTACTGTAATTTAATTTACAGAATTTCCCCGTATTCTCTGATTACAGTAAATAACTGTATTTTTTAAATTACGAAGGGTCAATTTACAGCAATATTCTGTAAATTTGAGTCAAACCGACACGTGACCCCAGAATGCATTGCAGTTTACAGCAATATGCTGTATTATTAAAAAACAGCCAGCGGCAGTAAAATAACGCTGTAATTTTTACAGCAATTCATTACAGTGCACTGTTAAAAAATTACTGTAAATTTTACAGGATAATACTGGCAGCAGGGTTGCCAACCAGTTTCTTGCCAATTTTGCAAAATATTATACTTAATTGTTGGAGGTCTGACCTCTTGTAACCAAACCACTTCCATACTATTGAAGTAGCTCCCTGTTTAGGTACTAAATCGTCATCGGAGGCTGATATGCTGCTATTACTCTCAGGTGTTGTTCTTGTGCTCTAGGGAACATGAATGCGCCATACATGATCGCATCGCTATATCATTGATAATGCGATATGACACTTTTTTTATCATGCAAAAAATTCTACCAGTATTATCGTGGACGGTATGATATGGCACACCCTATCCATCACCATGCCAAACAACTGTTTTTTATGAGTGAGTCATTGAATCATTCACTCAACCGTTCACTCAAAACGCAGAATCACTCAGGAACGGAACACACCACCACTGCATCGCTTCCATAGGAACTATTTGCATTGACGGTGCAAAACCTGATAAATTTAAAAAATATTTGGAAATACAGCATGGTTTGAATGTGAAACAGCATGCCCAATTGTATGGCTGGAAGAACTTTTTATTTAAAATATCTAGTATTTATTTAAAATATACCCAAGTACTAAGTTTGGTGGCGCTCATAGTGTAGTAACAAAATTATAGTGTACTGTCATTTACTAGATTTATTCAAATACCACCTGCATTTTTATTATGTTCACACAGCAATGGCTGCACAGTATTGCACTCTGATTCCAGCCTCTATTCTGAGACAGGCAACACGCCGCAGTGCTACTGGGACTGCTTCCTGGTGGCCTTTCAAATATGTGATGTGAACAATTAATTACTGAGACAACTCACGATGACATATTTCATTAACATTCAAAGCATTCCCCAGTCTGCCAGTGCAGCCTGAGCTCCAGTAAGGATGGCAGGGGAAGGACACACAGCTGGAGGGAAGCCAAGTCTAAAACCCAAGACAACTGTGTCTCACTTTCTGGAAAAAGAAATTAACAAATACTAAGTCATTTCAAGGTCTATGCACTACAAATTAGACAAACACTCAAACACTCTGCGGCACAGGTTAGTTATTTTCACAGAGGGGGTAAGTTAAACTTCAGGTGCTATAAAATGGATGCAGACTTATTTGTGAAGGATTTTCTTTAAAAAAAAAAAAAAGAAAGAAAGAAATCAAAGACTTAGGATCAAAGAAATGTGCAACGAGGAGCTTGACCTTGCAGTGGCCCCAAAAATATAAAATATCGTTTAAATTAATATCATTGCATTGGATAACAAAAACACCAAAGCAAGTGGTATCTCCAAATAAACGAAGTAAATGCTTTTTTTTTTTTTTTTTTTAAATGTAATACTCCTTCTAAAGGTTAGGTAAAGGTAAAATTTTTAGTGGATGTATAAATTTAGTTCACTATGAACAGCATCCACTTAAACAACCACGTAATTATTCATTTATTCATTTAAATCTTAATATCCAGCAGTATTTTTTTCTATGTTTTACATTTAAACTTAGACTTTTTTCTCTTAAACTGTGCTGGTGCTTTCTTTCTTTAAAATGTCATCTTGTTTAATATTTTATATGTAATGCAATGACATTCTGACATTTTTAAGCACACATTTAGTGACCAAATACTTTTTGGAGCCACTTTTAAAACATTATCCAGTATGCCAAATGTAAGAACATAAAGAATCTGGCAAGTTTTAATCTCTCTGAAGCTTTCATCATCATCATTTTCTTATGTGATGCCAGCATCTTCTGAGCTATAGATAGAAAGAGAATGATTCTATGTTAAAACAAGGGATATACGTATATTCATTATTCATGTTGTTTTTCTAACCATCATGACACTCCCTGCTTCACAGAAACAGCATGAGTTTATGGATTAACACGAGAGAGTCTTCAATACTTAATTCCCCTCGTAACCATAGTGAGTTCTTTTTCTTAGCTTTCTTCAATGAACAACATCAATCACAACTGATAACAAGGAGCAAATAACTGGAATCATATTCTCTTCTACATTTACTTTTTGTATGAATATTTTTAAAATTAACAATCCCTCACATATCAGGGAAAATACTGCCTTTGGTTATTGCCAAGACAGCAATTTTACATCTCCAACATTATTTCATAAAGGCATAATAAAAGTTATAGATGGTTGACATAAAATGGATTCTTCTTCATGTTCAGTAAGCAGATGCTAGTAATTCATGACCTCTCCTATACTGGAAAAAAAAATCCATTGAAACCTTTGTGCTTGTGACCTTGTTCTGACTGTAGTATTCTAACAACTTACAGCTGCCTTAAATGACATTAACATTGTTTTTTAAAGGTCTTATCTCATTTGAAATGATAGATATACAGATTTGACTTTGGGCATATTGGGAGGTCATACATTCACTTTTATTTTATAGGTAGACATAGCTTTTTCAAATGTATCTTTTCTTGGGCTGTCAAATTTAAGGGACCGTTCACACATGAACATCCATCTGCACCTTTTCGTTCATATGCGTTATGAGGACCAAATGTCCCCACAGGTATAGTAATACTAGTACATTTGGATTTTGTGGGGACATTTTTTTTGGTCCCTATGTGGAAAAAAGCTTATAAATCATACAGCATTATCTATTTTGAAAATCTAAAATAGCAGAACATTTTCTGTGATGGGTAGGTTTAGGGGTAGGGGTACAGTATATACAGTTTGTACCGTATAAAAACCATTACGCATATGGAATGTCCCCATAAAAAATGTGTGTGTATAACAATCTTCTAGTTCTTCAAAACCAGCCCATGGGCATCCACAAAAAAGAGTATTATTATCATTGCTTATAATATTAGTATCTGTGCTAGTATTAGTATTATTAGTTTCTATAATTATATTCACATATATTTATTAGAATTATAATTACATTACATTTATAATTAGTTAAAAGATGCTCAACCATTAAAGAAACACATTGTATATGTCCTATAGGGCAGTGATAGGCTTAAATGATATGGAAACAAGACATATATTGACAATATATAGACTTCTAAAAGGGGAACTATTATGCAAAATTAACTTTTACATGGTGTTTGAACATAAATATGTGTCGGCAGTGTGTGTACACAGCTACCCATAAAAAATCCACCCTCTCCTTTTTTATGTTCCCAATAAATCCTAAACTGTGGCTGTGTCCGAAATGGAATACTTCCATACTAGAAAAATAGTACAGCAACTGAGTCGTTTATCCAAATACATAGTATTCAGAAAACAGTAGGCGAAAAAAGCACCCGAATGATCTGCTACTTCTGAAGTGCACATTCGATGGACAATTTACTATCCCATGAGGCCACAGGAAAGGATTTATGAATGGAAGTAATTTAACACAACTGACGCTAGTAGGTCACATGACAGTAACAACAAGCCGGATATAGTACGACTGAAACTAATTCATACAACCCCTAATCATAGTCACAGGCAGTGTAAAAAGCAAGATGTCGAGATGTGTTTTCTTTTAATGTGAAAGCTGCATTTTTAGAATTGCGTTTCCTGTGCGAGACATGGTAAAAGATGCGAGCGTAACGGTCAAACACGTCCGTCTAGCAGGTTTACATAAAAAAGCAATGGGAAACTCGAATGACTCGTGACACACTTGCAGCGTCCGAAATCGCATACAGTCTGAATAGGTTCTACATTTTAATTTGAATGTACTTCGTGACCGTTTAAAAAGTATATTCTATATACTTTAGATGCAAAGAAGCGCTGTGTATGAATGCTAGGTCCTTCTAAGGAGGGTTTACAAAGAAAATAATGGAAAAGCAGTGCAGTGGAACGCAAACAGCCCCATACTGTTTCTCCAGTTTTGTTGTTTCCAGAGAGAGGCACGAGCTGTAAAGGCACTGCCCTCTTCTGGAAACGGGGGCGGGCAGTAACAGCTCATTTGCATTTAAAGAGACAAACACATTGCTTCGTCCAAAAAAAAAAAAAAAAAAAAAAAAAAGAGGCATTTTGGGCATGGCATCTGTGGAGTATTTTCGTATTTTCAGCTGAAACTTCACATTCTGGGCACTAAAGACTTATATTACGTCTTGTAAAAAGGGGCTTAATAGGTCCCCTTTAGAGTCACAATTTGTGAATTAAGTTTTTTTTTTCATTGTCTGCCATATTAAATTATCTTCATTTGAGGCTTTTCATCAGTATGCTTTAACGGAACTAAACACATCCAAATAGAAAAGACAAAACACTTTGTGAGAACGTGATGTGTGGCGTGAGAGCAGCGTGGCTTCTCAGACATAGCAATAGTAACTAAAGAGGGTGAGTCTTTGCAAAGGGTCAGATGTGATTCATTTAATTATTCAGCATATTATGTAATTATTTCATTTGAATTGATAAATATCCTTATTCTTTCTCAATGTATAAATTAATGATTAAAGATAATCCCATTCCAATACAAGAGACTCTTGTGAATTTCATCTTTGTCACAGACAAACAGTTAAATGTGAACCAAGTCCATATCCATCCTGCTCAGGCTTAAGTCGGAGGCAGTTATCTCTATTGCTCAGGGGTTCAGTGACTGTCAGCTCCCAACCTTGAATGACACTCTTTAAATCTCTTAGTAACAAGGCTCTGTGGTACAACAAATGTCCTTTTCCACTATAGTAACATGACATATAAAAATCATGATATATAGTTGAGCATAGCGACAGTGTAACAGACAATAAACATTTGAGGGTGCACAGCCTTGGGTACCTGTTCTGCTGGCCCGCGTCATTTTTTATGAAGGCTGACTGGTATACAGACAGCCTGTGTTCATCTATCTCATGGGTGTGATGTAGTGTGAGAATCATGGTGATGGACCATATGGACCCCAGCAGGCCTGACACAGATCGTTTATCCCCACCGCACTTCATATCAAGCTGTGAAATGAACTAAAAACGCCTTTAATTATTCACTGTGATGTCATGATCTTAATTTCATTGAAAAACAAAGAACTGTACCATTTGTCTATAATACATCATTGCGGTGGAACGAGGTCAGACATATCTTTCAAAGCCTACCTACTTTTAGGCAGAGTTAGGCAGCAAAATATTGAGTTTCTATACAATCAGTGTGAATAGTAACTGGGACTGTCAAGCTCCAAAAATGGAGTAGTCCATATGACTGTGTGCTATATTCCAAATCTTCTGAAGTTGTATGATAGCTTTGTGTGAAGGAAAGACCAAAATTTGGAAGGACACATAGAGTTAATAATGACAGAATTTACATTTTTGGGCAAACTATCCCTTTAACCCTGTACATCCTGACATATCAAATAACAGTCCGAAAGAAAAAGTTAGCATTTGTGTGTTTTTGTTGTTGTTGTTTTTAGTATAATATATGATACACCAGCTTTTAATGGCTCATGTAGTATGATATACAAGAACATGGAGCTCGTAAAAGCATAAAAACAAATTTTAGTCAGAGGCTTGTCAAAAATATGCAATTTGGTGCAGTTGCTGATATTTATATGGTAGTAAGATGAAATTCTGATAGCTTATAATGTAAATTAATGAGATCTTCATAACATTATAACAGACTATTTACATAAAATGCATATATCTCAATAATGTCTTAGTAAGTTGATATTTAAATGCTTAGTCCTGTGGATGTTGTAAAACGTCTAATTCAATGCACAGATTCATGATTCCTCACGATTTATCATATAGTACTCAATTGTATCATGTTTTTTTTTTTCTAAATAATAGTAATCAAGTAAACTTAAGTTGATTCAGCCTAGTAAGTGTTTATCTATTACTAACAATATAAAAGTTGTTTTGGTAACGCTTTATTTTAGTGTACTTGTTACATATGTTACTTGCCATAGTAATAACATGCAACTAACCTTCAACCAAAACCTAATCCTACCCTAAAACTATAATACATGGTGTTAATTAATATTACTCCGTACTTAAATATATAATTATACTGTAACAATGACACAAAACAAAGTGTAACCGAGATTTTACAGCAAAAAGACTAGGACCTGAAGGAGGACGTTTTAGAATTATACTTATTAAAACTTAAAAAAAGTATCAAATTTCAATCAGACGTATGTAGTATATGGTGTACAAAAGAGGTTTGATTATGTTAAACATTTAGAAGCCTTAGAAATGTATGTATCAAATATTATACACGGTTTTCCAAATATCAATGCCATAGTCAGGCAAAAGTCAGTCCGTCAGCCCAGAACAAGCCAAGAGAATTAGTGCCAGAATATCCAAGAGAATAAATAACAAACTCTATTGCAGTAGAAATGTCATGATGTGAGGACTTGGGCCATTTACACATTCAGAACAGGAAATTAGAAACGTGTGATGCATGGTGATGACTGTCCATTAGCATTCAAGAGATGAAATAAAAATGCTGTCATTTTTCAGAATATCTTCTTCTGTGTACTGCAAAAGAGGTTTGACGTGAGGGTGAGTGAATGATGAGCGAATTTTCATTTTTGGGTGAACTATTCCTTTCAGAGGATTACAGCCTCATGTATGATCTTTTTAGCTGACGTTAAATTTTCACGTCTGCAAGTGCAATTTTAACCCCTACTTTGTACAGTTTTTGGTTGTGTAAGCAGTCCTGTCATTTCTATTGATGGATACCCCACTAATGCATTATCCTCTGTGACTTTGGTCTTTTGTTCTGCTGAGTGTTTCTGTTCTGAAATGTGTCTCATTTAAACTGTAGAGCTAATGATGAAGTTGACTCAAGCGTGCAAAGAAAAGACTTTCAAAAACCGAGAGGTTTTTTTTTTAAAGTGAATGTATTTATTTTTCTCTCCCAAGAATTGCTGAACTACAGTAGATTGAGCAATATATTTCCTAACAAAGGCAAGGCTGACCACTGAGACTGCCTCCGTTTAGTTATAACCAATGAAACATCATAATTGTTCTTGAACTTATAGTTTATAACCAGCTTGGATGTTGGCAATTAACATCAAGAACAAAAAGCTTAATAGAACAAGAACTTGTACTTGAAAGCAAACGATCATTTAATTTCATGAAACATGATCCTGTGGAGAATTTTTGTAACTGACTTTGGATTATTTATGAATTTCTTTAAATCAATCCTACAAATTTAAACAAACATTCCAAAGTCCACCTTTACACCTGGCATTAACATGATGTCACGATTGTGGACTGTTTTGTTATTGTTGTGTTAGTTCCGGTGTCTTTGAGTTCTCATAGAGTTACATATAATCATCACCTTTCAGTCACTATGTTCGTCTTGTATTCATAATCCCTGTTTTGCTCAGTCCCTTCTCATTGGTTCTTGTTTCAGTTTATATAATTTGCATTTTTGTACTGTATGTGCTGTAAGATATCTTCTGAGTGGTTGTTTTTCTAAATAAATGGATTTACCAGTCTGGCAAAGGCTCATCAACCTCAAGAATAGGGGGCTGGTGGAGGCTACAGCAGGGTGATTCTCCTTGGAACATCAGGGAGGCAGAGCATGAGCCCGAGCCAGAACCAGAACCAGCTGCTTGGGTCTTCCCCTAGCCGAAGCAAGCTGCCTAGTCCATCTCAGAGCCAGGAGCGGACCACTGCGTGATAAATCGCGAATCCAGTTCCCTCCCAAATCCCCATGCCAGTCCCGTCCAGCCATCTGAATGGCCGGTTCCATCTGGAAATCTTTCTCCTCCGATGTCCCCGCCTGACTTCTTGGTCCTGTTTCTTCCACTGGTTTTGTCCAGCTCCCTGGATCTATCGGTGCCACTGGGGTCATCCTGCTCCTCGGCTTTGTCCCCGCCACTTGCTCTATGCGGCTTCGCCTCAGGCTTCCAGTCGACCAGCTTGACTTGAGGTTGAGCTCCCGGCTTCACATCAGGCCTCCAGGCCCTTGTCTCCACCTTGATCTGTCAGCTCATTGGCTCCACCCCGGCTCCTCGCTCCCTCAACTCCGCCGTGGTCTGCCAGCCCTAGGACTCTTCAGGGCTCCCTCTTCCATCCTAATCTACCTCGGTCAGCTGTAGTTCTGTCTCCACCGCAGACTTTTTGGTTTCTGGCTGCACCTTGACGCTCCATCCCTTCGGCTCCACAGGGCTTCTCCTTCCCTCTGGTTTCCCCGTTGTCTCTGGTTCGTCGGTTTCTGAGTATCTCCTCATTTGTTTCTAAAGTTGCATATAATCATCACCTGCCACCCTGTTTTGTTCAGTCCCTTATGGGTTCTTCTTTCAGTAGTTTATGGTTCGCATTCTAAGATATCTCCTGAGTGGTTATTATTCTGAAGAGTTATTCATAAAGACTTTGCTTGTAAATTCTATCGTGTGCTGCAGACCAGTGTTACTCATGCCTTTTCAGAGCACTATATGATAGCACTAGCTTGCTAAAAAAAAAAAAAAGCTTAAAAAAAATACTAAGCTATAAGCTAGAGTAAGTCGCTTCAACCAATTTAAATCCAAACTGGATTTTCAGACCAGTTCGACTAATTAATTTATTCCTCAGTCAGAATTGCCTATGAATGATCAATGGCCATCAGTTTTATGGACTGGGTCCACAACCATAAATTTCCAAAGTGCTCTGCGTTGTGGTTTCTTGTCTTTTGTTTTTTATTCTGCTCTTGCAATGTGAAAAATACAGAAACTGCAGCCTTTTGCAATAAACAATACCCCATGAATTATCCTGACCAGTCTCCTTTTACAGGAGCATGTTAAACCTTTTTCTTCTCTCCTTTTCTTCGCTTTGAAACCTAGTTAGCATCTTTACGTGGAATGTTTCTAAAGTAAGGAAATACAATAGACCAGATACTTTATGTTGGTAAAACATTACAATAAGGTTCCATTTGTTAACATACATTAACTTCGTTAGTTATCATGAACAAACAATGAAAAATATTTTTAAGCATTAACTGATTTTAGTAACTTTAATTATAATATGCATTAATAACTTATTAAAATCAAAACTTGTATCTGTTAAAATTATTTAATTGACCTAACAATAAGCGGTTGAGTATTCATTAACTAAATTTAACCAAGATGAATAAATACAGTAACAAATGTCTTGCCCATGTTAGATAGAGATTAACAAATTAACTAATGGGACCTTATTATAAAGTGCAACGCGTGTTTTTTTTTATTTGTTAAAATGACAGAAAGAGCTTTGAAATAATGTTTTTAAAATTCAGTATGGCAGTCAATGCATTTGTTTTCTCTTGATCCCAGTTTAATTTTCTTTCGAAATTTCAACATTACAAAAGTTCTAGGAAAAGTTCTCATAATCTCAAATTAATTTTCCTCAAAAAAGAAAAAGAAAAAGAAAAAAACTGTACTTACCCCTCTCTTAAGAAAACAATCTACTGAGAAAACAACTTGTTGAAAAAAGAAAACATGGAAACTGTGAGATTCTGTACTGATGTAATATGTACGGCTGGAAAATATCCAGATACCATCAGATACTAGATACAAAATATATGTGAAATCCCAAGTTACTCCCACTAACTCTGAAAAAACTCTGAATAAAGTTTTGTTTGGGATTTCTTGGCAACAACCCCTCAATAAAAATATGAGCGAATGTATGAGATGCCCAAAGGGCATAAAACCTTAGACCTGAACATCTGAGAGACCTCTGTGTGTAGCAATGATTGTGTGTGCAGCAACAGAATGTGAGAAGAAATCACCGCTCCTAGAGAAAGTGCCTGTATCCTCAGCAGAGCTCATACAAACAAACATCCACAGCTGTTACAACACATAAATCTGATTTAGAAGATCATTTGACTTCTATTGTCATGATTAAAATGTGCTAGAAATGCACCGCTGTGTGAAGTATGTGTGAAATCAAGGCCACATCACTACTTCGCTGCCTTTTGGATTAACTGAGCACATCTTCAGGGCGCATCTCAAAAGTGCGGTGTTGCATCTTCTCTCTCGGCCCCACAGCATGGAGAAAATAAGAGGGTGAGTGTGGGAATAGAGAAGAGGTTTTGAAGGGAATGAGTGTGGAGCCGTGCCGTCAGTCTTTATTAGCACTAGGCTAACGCTTCTGCACCCTGTCTGGTTTCATTACCATGACTCATTAGCTCGCACCAGGGTCACGAAAGCCAGGCGACTGGAAGGGGGGATGGAGGAACTTGGGAGGGAAGTGAGCTTTGTCACTTTGGACATTTATTGACCTGTTTTCACAGTGGGGAATGAGAAGGGAAAGAGAGCGGGATGCCCCTCAGAGAAGAGGAGAAGCTCACACAGATGAGCTGTTGGACACTCAAACTCAAGCATGACTTATTCTGTTAGCCACTGCTGTAATGGACTTTGGTTAAGGCTTTGGGCTTGACCTTCCGAAAATTTAGAACCATATCATAATAATGCATAAACAACAAGAATGGTATAATTTTCAGGTCGGCCTCAGTCCGCTTCCAAACCAACTCTGGTGCGGTTTAATAGAAAAGTGAACGCAACACTGACCAAAGACATCTAAACAAAGCAAAAACAGGATGTGTGGTCACAAGATGCGACCATTAAAAGAACACAATGTGTAAGGATACCTGGTTCCTCCCGACATAGGAGCCATGTTGCCCATTAGGGTGTGTTCACACTTGTAGTTCAGTTCACTTAGTTTGTTTGATTCGGACCAAAAACAAAACATATAGTCCTGGTCCGCTTAGCGTTCACGCTGTCATTTTTAACAGCGAACCTTAAGTTACTGAACCAAAGGCATAGGGATACGGTCACAACCTGATTGGTCGGGTTTTATGACGGATATTTTGCGACAGAGCTCGCTTACCGAACATTCAAAACAATGCTGTGAGCTGGATTAAACAATCATTTTATGCTTGTATATATGCTTTATTTTTACCAGCTGAGAATCACGAAGAGCTCATAAAATGTTCAAAACAGCAGCAGGATTTCCTCCGTTGTATGCAGAAACAAATATTGATGAGGCACTTTACTTCCTCGATGCTCCACGTTTGCCCTCGACTCAATTTGGATACACCGATCTTCCCTCGTCGTCAAATCAGCTGACTTGTAGCATCGCATCTTGTGACATCACGTCCTCTTTTTGGTTCGTTTACATGTCTTTGGTCCGTGTTGCGTTCATATATCAATCGAACCGCACCAGAGTTCGTTTGGAAGCGGACCGAGGCCCATCTTTTTAGCGGTTCGGATGGCAGCGTTCACATATGTTCAAACGAACCGCACTAACTGAGCAATCGTTTTAATCGAACCAAACATGACAAGTGTGAACGCACCCTTAGTCCTAGTCCGCTGAGCGTTCACATTAGCATATTTAACACCAAGGCATAGGGATATGTTCACAACCTGACTGGTTGGCTTTTATTACGTATATTTCACAAAACAATTCTGTGCTCGGCTCGTGTGTAGACTACATTTGATGGTATTTTGCCCGGCTCAGATCTCCTGAAGAGCATATAAAATGTGTAAAGGAGTAAAACTGGCAGGAGAAAAGTGAAGATCTGCTGCGAGGAGATGTGGATCTGATGCCTGTACTGATCTGTAATGGGCGACATTGTACCTATGACAGGCAAGCTAGAGCATTCTGTCCTATTTAAGGTTCCATTTTGCGATATCACATTGTGTTTTTGGTTAGTTTAGATGTCTTGGGACCCATCTTTTTTAAGTCCCCTTGTTTGGTGCGCACCAGGGTTCAGACAGCGTTCATACTTATTCAAATGAACTGCACTAACTGAGCAATCACACCATGGTTCGTTTTAATCGAACCAAATGTGCCAAATGTGAACACACCCCAACAGTTCGGTACAGGCATCAAAACCGCCATATTTTCGCATACAGATCTTGGTTTGCGTGTGAATTTCTGGTCATATTTTGACTCCTTTACACATTTTATAAGCTCTTCGTGAGCTCTTTCAGCTGGTCAAAATAACATCATAGTATCCACATAAAACCAGCACTTTTAGTCCAGAACTAAGTATTGTTTGGGATTGGAATTTTTTGGTTTAACCTCAATTGATGAATGAATCTGAAACAGGGTGATGGCATTAAACTGTTACAGATATACTAAATGCAACAACAACAACAACAACAAAAATGCTTTTAGTCAACTGATCAACCGAAGTCAACACAGTTTTGACATCCCTTTCAAGATTTATTAGGACTTCAATTAATTTGACGAATCCAATTAATCTCTCAGTTGCATCTCTCAGAGTCCATGTAGAGCCAGCGTAGCATGTGTGTGAGAATTTATGAGCTTGGAGCAACAGCAAGGAGTTTTACAATGTAAATTTGCACTGTACGTGTTATACATGTTTGCAATGCTCTTACCTTGCCACTCAAGTTTTCTTTCTTCTGCATTACAGTCTGTTCTCTATGTCATACTCAACTCTGAATAATTAGCTGGTCTTGTCAGATATACAATTCAGCTTTTCTAAAATGATTCTGGGCTGGATATGATTAAGTGGGCAGAGGAAGCCCAGCGCTGGGAGAAGATAATCAGAAATCTACCACAAACTACCAGCGATGTCAAACATTCAAAGACCTTGGAGTCGGTTCTTTCTTTTCAATGAATTGTCTTCTGCAAGATCTGCATTTGTTTGGACCATTCTCTCTCAGAATCATCTGAAGTGGTTCTTCAGTCAGAGAAACCGACAGTATCGAGTACTTAAGAACAAATAGCAAACAATTCAAACAATAGGCAACTCTTGAGTAGTAACACTGAGAAAATTCAGCTCCTGGTGTGTTGGTGTGATGGTGCTGCATAAATAAGTGGCCATTTGTAATAAAAGTCTTTTTGTTGCATGCTGTTTTGCAGTTGTTTTCCTATGTGATCATGCTCTAGATGGATTTCTTTGGCAATCTTGTACATTTTCATGCTTTAAAATTCTGCTCAGAATTACCGTTTCCCTCAGTCATTGGTCTGAATAGTCAAATCTAATAGAAGTGAATAGTAGATACACGAATGATAGACACACCAAAGAAAATTTGAACATGAATTAGTACCGATTTTTTGCACACACACACAGAGAAGTGTGCACTTTCAGATAACCTACAAACAACAGAAAAATATGGTTGTCATTCCTGTTTTACACTCCTGAAATACAGTTGCATGCACATAAAATCCAGAGTGACAATTGCATTCTTTTTTAATTCAATTATTTATTTATTTTTCCCACTGCGATACCATTCAGAACATTTTATATAACCTCTCTAAGTGTCCAGTATGAATAGTTTGGTAATAATTTAATACCAATTAGGGGTGTAAGGGTTCAGACTACTCACGGTTCGGTTTTTCTCACGGTTTTAGGATCATGGTTTCGGTACGGTTCGGCATGTGCTATGTTCAGCAAAACCTGGACAACCGACCCTTTGCCGGTAGTTTGATTGACAGGCGATCTAACCAATCATAACCCCAAATCCGCCATTTTTTCCGACAAAGCAGTCAGGGGAGTTAGTAGATTAATGTTATTAATGTTAGAGTAGTGTCTTTCCGCTCTTGAAACAACATTCCTTCTGATGTTCATTCATGTTTATTTGATGCTATAAATGAACTAGTATGAAGAGATGATCGGTTCACGAGCCGCTTGAAGGAGCTACAGAGATCCGTCACGACACATTAAAGAGACACTATACGCTATTTATTGTTTAAACTTCTTAAAAAAATGACAATATTTTAAAAATGAATGATTTCATATCAAAAGTAACCTGCTCTGTCTTCTCTGTCGAAAGTGTCCTCTTTGCTCCGGGATGTATTTTTCATGTGTGGCGTGAGAGCGCATGGCTTGTCAGACATAGCAACAGTAACAAATGGGTCTTTGTGAAAGGTCAATTATCAAATAAAAATAAATAAAATAGGAACAAATAATCTAACTACAAGAAACAGCACAAATAAATACAACAGAGCAAAGACACAAATAAAATTAAAAATGCTTTTCAGGTTTTTCAGGTATCTAGCAGTAGTTTTCAGGTACAGAAATTGAATAAAGTAATCAAATATAAAATAACACTGAATATAAACTTCACTTCATTTAAGCTATTCAGTCAAGAGCAGTGAGTGATTTTTATTTTATTTTTTTGTCATTTTATTGACATTAAAAACACAGAGAGCAGGAATATTAGGCATCTGTCACTTTAAGACACAAGATTTAAGTGAACAGTAGTCTATGCAGTTGTGGTTGGACAGAATAAATTGAGACGCCCATTATCACAAGAGTCATTCCTGACTCAGCATTTTGGACCATTGGCAACATTGATGCTTTGTATCCCTGAGCCTGTGACAGGTCAAGAGTCCTGCTCCCCGCTGGCTGAAAGATGTGGATGTGTGACAAGCCAATAGCATATTTGTCAAGTCTTGTCATGCCGTCAAGGTAAATGAATATCCACTCATCCAAAACTAGTCAAATTTCAAATCTATTACAGTTCAGGCCACTCCTGGACACTATTCGAATTATACCAAAACCTCAGGGTGCGGTACAACACTGTTCTTCAATCATGTCAGGTTTGTTTTGCCACACATTGTTTATTGTTTTCTATTCTTACAACATCAGCAAAATAATAATATTTTATCATTAGTGATAGTTCTCTGATGATGATTATTATCAATACATTTTGCCTTCAATTCAGGCAGTTAGAGTTACTTCATATATTGGGTCTTTGGTTTATTGTGGTGGGAGACAATCCCATTAGACTGAATTTACTGGTTTATTTGTCTTGTAATCTGATCTGTACTGAACTGTATGGCGGAAAGCTTTGTAAGTATCTTTGACTGGAAGGTCTCAGCCCCGCTCTAACTCTCTGGTAATTCAAACATTGTTGTGGGATATAAAAATGTTTACCTCTCCCATTAGTGTTTTTGGAGTCTTCATTCGTCCCACTGGTAATGAAAGCAGAAAAGTTTACAATATAATTATAGAGGATAGTTTTGAGTCTCTTGACATGCAGTCTTAAACAAAAAACAAGGTTTTTTTTATGTTGTTGTTGTCACAGACACTGTTTGTTCTGAAGGCTTCCCTTCAGGAGTTTCATTTTAAGAAAAATCAAACGTAACAGAGCAAAGCTGTTTTGTCAATTACAGCTTGTAAGCTGTCACAGCAGACATTTTAAGAATAAAATGTCTCTTTTCCCATGAGCAGGGTACTTGGCGTCTTGGCAGACAAGTTAGAGTGCTTGTAGTTCACATTTCCAGACTTGTAGCATAAAGTTTATCTTATTCTGCCCATTAGACAGAAACGGACCTTTTGATTGACATGAAAAGTGACCAACCAGAGTTAATTCCACGTGCCATTTAGGGTGAGGCTTTCTGAACTACATTATAGTGGTAGACCTCTGATAATCCCACAAAAACAGGTCAGCAAAGACAAAGGAATGTAATTAATGGCACTGCAGTTTCAGAAGCAAATTCAAAAGTAGCCGAACCAATTATTTCACAGGCATGCCATTCAAAAGTTTTAGGTTTGTTCATGTTTTCGAGTCACTTTTTGCTCACCAACACTGCATTTATAATTAAAAATTATGCATTTAAAACTGTTTTGTATTTAATTATACATTTTAAAATGTAATTTATTCCTGTGATGGCAAAGCTGAATTTTCAGCATCACATAATCCTGCCGAAATCACTATAATAAGCTGATTTACCTCTGATGAAAGATTTATTATTATTATTATTATTATTATTATTAACAATGTTGAAATATATGTGGAAAACATTTTTTCAGGAATCTTAGAAAGTTCAAAAGATCAGCATTTATTTGAAATAAAAATCTTTTGTTACATTGAAAATGTTTTTCCTGTCACTTTTGATCAATTGCTGAATTAAAGTATTCATTTCTTTAAAAGGAAAAACTGTACTGATTTCAAACTTTTGAATGGTAGTGTAGCTCAGAAAACAAAACTATGAATAAATCTGTAGTAAAGGAAAAAAGCACCTCAATAAATAAATAAACAAACTGCTGCCATAGCCCTTTCAAACTTTGATAAATCCAATGATTTTTCTTTTGCAGAAGCACTCACTACAACAACCCAATTCCTGATAAATGTTTCCAGACAGACTAACCTGTGTGCTGTCACTCCCAAAAGTTTTGTAAAGCGAGCCAATTCGATTCAAACTGCCCAGCTAATGCTTGTTATTTTTGATCGGTCAGTTCACAGAGTGTGGGCTGAGATAGAGTAACTAGCATCCTTGAGTCAAAGTGTTTTTGAGTTTGAATCTAACCCTTGCACAAAGGAACATACACTATGTGATAAGCAACTTCATTAGCTTCTGCTCTCCACGGTTAAACGGAATGGAGAATTAAGCAACAGCAGGGTAGCGTTGGACTTTAAGTAGCTGAAATAAGCTGTCAAGAGTATGTTCATCTTCATGGCAACACACACGCTGTGTGTATTCGCTGAA
The DNA here is from genome assembly GCA_037194245.1 of Opsariichthys bidens. Taxonomy (NCBI): domain Eukaryota; kingdom Metazoa; phylum Chordata; class Actinopteri; order Cypriniformes; family Xenocyprididae; genus Opsariichthys; species Opsariichthys bidens. Next base: position 4,096,916 of record CM074310.1, on the reverse strand, counting down.
GTCCCGAGATCCAATAATCATTTGAGCTCACTATTCTAGCAAGTGTATACGGGGGCTCGCATTGTTTCATTCGGCCATAATACGCAGGATTGCACTGCTCAGTGAATGTATTATTCATCGATGCAGTAAAGTCATTTCAGATGTGCTGCTCAGAGTGTGCTCAGCCCTCCTGAGTGTTTCATGTTTTTGAATACCTCAGGGGCATTAGCTGGATGACATGAGATGATTAACCATTTTGGCCTGTAGATGCCAAGCTAAATGGATTCGATCAAGTTAGCTCTCGCTCCAACCTCGGTAATTAGTGCGAGGGATGGGGGACAAACCTCTAGTGTATGACAGCTTGTACTAAGAGACTGCCAACACCACAGAGGCAAAATACTTTGCAGTAATTTTGACGTTAATTGTCAGACATTGCGTGTACGAGCGATACAAATTGTAGAAAATACGAACCACTTCCCTGCATGAAATTACCTAAGATCTAAACTGACAAACATTTCTTTCTTTCAGTAAAACTTAGAAGAGCCATGGGGCATGCATGGAGAAACATATTTTCTAATCGTTAGGCCTAAAACACTCATTGTAGCAAAACTGCAAATGTTGTTTTCATTTAAAAAAAAACTGTTTTAATAATAATAAAAAAAATACACTAGTGGTTTGGATTTAATTTAAGGCTCCATTTAGCAATCCAAAGTCCAGTCCTCGGTGCCACATGATCCTTGGTAGTGTAATTATAATGGTAGTGTAGCTCAAATGTGTAGTACTGAGTACCTTTAAAACAAATTTTGATAAATCCAATGATTATTTCTTTTGCAAAGGCACTCACTTTAACAACCCAATTCCTCAAAAAATACTGCCACGTGTGTACTGTCATGTCCAAAAGTTTTGTGAAGCAAGCCAATCTTATTCAAACTGCCAATTTCAGCCAATGCTTGCTATTTTTAAATACAATATTCATCAGAAGGTCAGATCACAGACTGTGGGCTACATGTCCAATTTCCCCCCTCAGTGTTTAATGATGGAAAATGGCAACATTCCTCCAAGCTTACTGGAAAGGTCAGAGCAACTGCAGCCTCTAAAGATGCATTTTCAGGTATTATATCTCTGACATGAATAAATCCAAATTTCATGCCTTTCTAACATGCTCCAAGTATATTATAAAGGTCACAGGACTGCTGTAGTCTAAATATGCATTTCCACTATACACTTCAGGGTGGAGCCTGTTATGTGTGGGAATACACACTTGAAAGTGTAAAGAGAGATATGAACATATTCAAATTATACACTCCTATTTGCTGGGAAAATTCCCGAGAAAGTAAAATTACCTTTTGCGTGTTTGCCTAATTATGATTTTGGGCGCTATTGCGCGAATGCACAGTCACCTCGGCATTTAAGCTTGGATCGTGGGACAGAGAACAAATCAAGCTCACAAGATCGAAGTGATCTAGATCAGGGGTCTCCAAACTCAGTCCTGGAGGGCCACTGTCCTGCAAAGTTTAGCTCAAACTTGCCTCAACACACCTGTCTGGAAGTTTTTGTATGCCTAATTAGACCTTCAATAGCTGGTTCAGGTGTGTTTAACTGGGGTTGAAGCTAGCCTTATATTTCCCTTTAGGAGTCTGGCAGCAGCATTTTGTACTAACTGAAGACAAGAGAGAAAACAATTAATAATTCCAAAATAGAGAGATATTATATAAGAGAGCAAGAGAGCCCAGATCTTTGAAATTACTACTTCCATTCAGTCCAAACAACATAATTTCAGTTCTACTCTTGTTAAGGTTCAGAAAATTTCGTGCTAGCCATAATTTGAGCTCTTCTAAGCAAGCTAATGGCGGCTGTATGGCATGCTTATTATCCATCAGGGGGAATTTTTTAGGGGAATTTCAAGGGTATGTAAACTTTTGAACTGGGTCATTTTTATAAATTCAGCTATTTTTTGTCTTGTGGACTGTTATGTGAAATAGCTTATTCAGGACATACTAAATTAAAAATAACATGCAATTTTCATGATCCTTCTTATGATCCTCTTAAAATGATTAACATTTTTGCATTTTCTGCAAGGGGTGTGTAAACTGTAGATTTAGTTGTCGTCTACATAATAGTGGACGAGCATACCATCTTGTGTGTGTTGAAAAAAAGAGCGCAAAGGGATAATATATAAAGAAAACAATACAGGTCCAAGGATAGAGCCTTGAGGCACACTGTAACAGAGGTGCACTGCAGAAGATGAATGATGTCCTAGATGAACAGTGAATGTTCTATTTTTTAAATATGAACAAAACCATTTCAGGACTGTACCTCAAATGCCCACGCATGACTCCAGGCAGGACAGGAAAATGCATGGTCAATCAGATCAAAAGGCCTAAAGGGACCAGAGCCATAACTTTCCAAGACTCTTAGGTGAGCAGATTCCATGCTATGGTGTGCAGTAAAACCTGATCAAAGTATTTAATAAATAGAGTTACCCATCAAGATAAGGTGAAAATTAGCCACGGAGATAGGGTCCAGATTAGGTTTTCTGAGATGTTTCACTGTAGCATGTTCAAGGCAATCAGGGGTTGAAAATACTGAAAATACTGAAATACCTCGTTTTAGACCGCAATAATTTATTATTATGGTGTAGGACCTCCTTTTGCAGCCAATACAGCATCGGTTTGTCTTGGAAATGCTGCTACAGCTACAAGTCCAGAAGTGGCCAGAAGAGTTTTTGATCCATTCTTCTTGCGGGATGCAGACTCCCTTCTCCAAAACACCTTAAAGTGGCTCAATAATATTCAGATCTGGTTATTGCACAGGCCAAGGGAGAAGTTCAAGATCAGAGCTTATCAGCACATCTCTAGCACACAAAGTTAAAGTTCAGGTACAAGACTTTTTCTTTGTTCAATTTAAACATGGGTTGGAGGTCTTAATTTTGAACTCTCAAAGTGCACCAGATTGATGAATGTATCTTTAAAATGTACAAAATTTTCTTCCGTGGGAGCATGCCCCTGAAACCCCACCCACCACAGAAACCACAAAATCCTGTGAGAAACACTCACTAATTTTCTATGTACTAATACTATTACTAATTATCTCAATATTACCTAAAACACATGCTTACAAAAAGTGTTTTCTTTTGCTGTGATCAGGATTTTACCACCTCCATCTCATTTTGAGCGAGGAAAAACCCTGATATATATCTGTCTTGAAGACACACAGGATGGATGGATGGATGGATGGAAATGCAATTCAATAAATTCCTTTTTAAATATATGAATACATTAGCTATAAATACATATATTGACACAAATATTTATTAAGATTACCACTAGTATCAATGTTTTGGGAGTCTTAGAGGAATACAATTTATTGTTTAATTTATGTTTAATTTATTCCTTTATTTATTTATTTAGGCCTAAGTTTTTGAGGAAATGTGTTGTATCATTAATACCTTTTAAATGATGCTTGTAATTAGTTGTTAACTCTCACATGAGAGAAACCATTCAATTCTGCCAACTCTGAGGTTTTGAGTGTGTAAGAGTTTGGCTTTCCTGGGTAGTTATTGATGTTTTCATGTATTTTGATTACTTGTCCAGTTGAATGCTGTAAACACATCTATTGAACAAATGAAAGTCACAAAGGTGTTAAACAGAATTTGGGGCAGGATTTCAAGCCACCTTTGTCTTATATTGACCTTCACTTTGGCTTATTTATGCAACATTCAGTACAAGGTTGAGAGCATAGTGAAGATTAATAGCCCCTTTAAATGCCTGTGGTCTTGCACTGCATGGAACAGTGTTGCACATTCTTATGTTCGTGTGAATCCAGGGCTCTGCATGAGCCGCATGCATATCCATATTAATCACTTCACTATTCTTAAGCGCGGTTGATGACATTTGCTTGAACGATGACAACTGATGCATTGAGTAGCAAACAACTAATCAAATTGATTACACTTTCAGGAATGGCCTATGGCCTGTCAAAGGGATGTGAAATTTCTTTCGATAGCAGAACATTTGACAAAAAACAGCATTGTGTGTCTTAGTAGCTAAAGCTCAGGGCTAGTAGTCGAAGGTTGTTGATTGAAGCTCCACAAGGAGCAAGCAATGAGCTACAACTATTGTGCCCTTGAGCAAGGCACTTAACCCCTAGTTGAATGGCGGGAATGCCCACATAAGTGTGCTGTAAGGCACTAGATGAAAATGTATATTAAAAGACTACTTACAGCCTACTGTATCTCAGCCTCAGACATTCATTGGGCCTTTTTATGAAAAAAAGCTAAACAAATTCCTGTGTAAATTGTTCGTAAAAACATTATTACTTCCAATTGCCACACTGAATTGGCGCAACAATTTACATAAGAATGGCTTTCAAACCATTCTGCTCATGTTTAATAAATGAAGCCCACTGTGCATCTGATATCGCACACAAAGCTGGAAAGTACTTGCGCATATTGTAAGCTTCCACACTATAGTCACAAAAGAGCATAGTTCCTGATTGATCATCAAATAACAGGGTCAAACTAGAAACCAGTTAAGTTGGGAATCAAACCATAATGTTGTACACCGTAATGAATTGCTGTAAAAATTACAGCATTATTTTACAGCCGCTGGGTGTTTTTTAATAATACAGCATATTGCTGTAAACTGCAATGCATTCTGGGGTCACGTGTTGGTTTGACTCAAATTTACAGAATATTGCTGTAAATTGACCCTTCGTAATTTAAAATAAAATACAGTTATTTACTATAATCAGAGAATACAAGGAAATTCTGTCAATTAAATTACAGTAACACTACTGTAAATTTTACAGTAACTGGCTGGCAACCCTGCTGCCAGTATTATACTGTAAAATTTACAGTAATTTTTTAACAGTGTAGTTAGTGGTGTCAAAACAATAGAGATATGGCAAAATGTAAGCGAAATTCAGAAACACTTGTACAGGTATGCCATAATTTTCCAAAAATATGCACGACTGTACGGTTGATATGTCTGGAAATAGCCAGAGAGTGGCACAGACTGAAATGTGACAATAGGGGTATCTGAGAGTGGTTTATGAACTAATGGGAATATTTTACTTTTTCGTCAAGCAGACATCTCAGTGAAAATATTATTAGGATTTTAAAGAAAAACAATTTCATAAATGTTACTCACACATACATTGATGCACTATTTTATTTTCTTATTGTAGTAGAAACGATATCTGAATTTGCCCATTTCCATGCAATATAGGCAAAAGAAACAATAGGCTACATTAGGAGAGTAGTATGTCTGACACATTATTCATAAAACAGTAGTTGAAATGTACCTGGATCACTTACTACTACCTGCAATATTTTGATATATACATACAAAGGACACTCCCATGAGGCCTTGGGAGAGGATTAATAAATGGCGTGGAAGCAACACAAGTTATATTGTAGGTTACATGGACATGCCAACATGGCAGATGTCCGGATTGTGTCTCTCTCAGGGGGGTCCAAACTCCAGAGTTTAGCTCCAACTTGCAACCATACTCCTGTCTGGAAGTCTCAAGTGTGCCTAGTAAGACATTGATTAGCTGGTTCAGGTGTTTTTAACTGGCCCTCCAGGAACAGGATTGGACACTCCTGATCTATAAAGCAGGGATGGGCTACTCCAGTCCTGAAGGACCATTGTCCTGCAGAGTTTAGCTAGATCCCCAATCAAATATACTTGAAAATGCAAACAAAAGTCTAAAGGCTTGCTTGAAAATTACAGGCAGGTGTGTTTGATTAGGGATGGAGGTCTGCAGGACAGTGGCCCTCCAGGACTGATGTTGCTCATCCCTGGTTTTTATTTATTTAATTATTGTTCGCGAACTAAGTTCTTCTTCAAATTTAGTGCTTTGACAGCATGAGATTTTGAAAGACAAAACTGACTTAAAAGAAGTCTATTGTGGTAACAGCTATCCCTTTTGGAAACGCAGAATTCACATTTTACAGCGCGTAAATTTGAGCTTGTTTTCCTAGTATTTGTGTTCACATAGCTAGTACATTGTGTTTGATTTAGGCATACGAGAGTGTTTATGCAGTAACACAAGTATAAAAGCACTTTGAAAAGGTTGGTTGTAGCTGTCAGCCAAACCAAATACAGTAGAAAAGGTCTGATTTGAACACCAAGTATCCATACCTGTCAACCCTCCCGTTTTTACTTTACATTCTATTCCGCTATCATCCCGTTTAAATATGTTCCTGCATTTCTCCCGTATTTTTAATCTTTCTATAAAAAAATCATTCTTGCAGTTGTAGTTCTGTACCTCATTCCCAATACTATACATCTCGACGTAGGCTACATTCAAATCACGTTAACGCTGCAGTAGCTATGGTCCGCAAAAATCACAAAAAATTTATTATTTCCTTGAAAGCCTTGCTTTTTTATATGCGCTTTTTCTGAGTGCATGAACACCCGAAGCGTTATTTTCAAATCCTAATGTTGACAGGTATGCCAGTATACCTAGTAAAACCACTTAAATAAATAAATAAATAAATAAATAAATAAATAAATAAATAAATAATGGGAGATAATTTAAGATATTTTACAAAGCTTGCAGGATTCCTGTAAAAATGATAAGAATTAAAAGCACTGAAAATGGCCTGGATATTACATTGGCCACAATATACCAAAGTAAAGTATATGTATTATTTCTTTCTGAACACCCCTTTTGAATAAATTTAATTTCATGTGAACCCTGATAATAACGGAAGGTATCTGACCGACGAACAATGTTAGGTATGTTTAATATTCAAAAAGAAGCGCATGGAATATTACAGCACATGTAATTTACCATGAACAAACATCTCAGCCGTACAGAAGAGTTTTATATCTTTTAGTTAAAGTCATACATTTTACAATTACATTTATTCATTTTGCAGATACTTTTATCCAAAGCGACTTCCAAGCAAGGAATATAAAGAGCAAATCATTGTGAAGAGGCAATAGACATAAAAAGTGCTCACAATACATGTTTCAGACATTGCATTGACATTTTGACAAAAAAAAGAGCTTGAGGTCATATTTTATTCATGTCCAATAATAATAATTTTACCCATTTTCTAAAGGGCTAAACGGTACACCATGCTGATACTATGAGCGCTTTTGTGGAAATAATTAATAATTATTATTAAGTTTGACAGGTTAGTGCCATTAAATATTTGAAGCATATTCAATTTTGTTTAAAATGCGAAGATATCCATGTGAATAAAATTAAATAAAAATAATATGGGGGGATCTTTATTTTGTTGCTTTTTGATGCATATATTTGTTCTAAATCATTTTATATTACATAGAAAAAAAAAATTATTTAAATGACAAATGTTGTCTTCGCAATAAAGCATAAAATTACTGGAAATAAAATTATTGATGCACTAAAAATTACTGGAAATATTTACTATGATTAATAAATGCTATAGAAGTATTGTTCACTAGTAGTTAAAGTTAACTAATGTTAACAAATGAAACCTTATTGTAAAGTGTTACCCAAATAACAATAAAATAACACTGGGCTAAATAAATATTGAGATAAAACACATTTGTGTTTGTCCTTCCTAGAGGTTTCATTACAGGATGAAAAAAAGTCATCTGTACAGTGGCTTCTGGTGTCCTACTAGCCAATTTTCAACAGAATTTCAGTCTTAAGCATTATGTACAGTCATTGGAGATTAAGAGGAAGTTCATGTGCACGGCCGTGTCTCTCAACAGGAGGGTGTTAACAGCCGCAGTGAACTCCCTGCTGAGTTAATGGTCCCACAGACTCAAAGAGAACATCTGAATTGCTCGGCAATTCCGTTCAGTTGTTGGGCTGGATTCTCACGGCCTCAATTATCAATAAGCTTCTACTCACACAGAAGAACTGTGTGTAAAGAAGTGCATCTCGCAATCTTAATCAGGGAGATTTACCTTTGTATTACTCTGTGAAATTCATTTAATTTTTTTCCCAAATTCCAATTTTCCTGGAACCCCCCCGGTTACATTTTTCTGGATTCCATTTCAAGTAATCCATCTCATTTATTATTATTATTATTTTAGTAATCAAAAGTTGAGATTATTAAAAGTTTAATAACATTTTAAAAATGTATAAAACTTTTAAAGCTCTGTGAAATCTGTTTTATTTTTCCAGAAATTTTGTGTTTTCCATTTTAATGGCTGTGGATTGCATTTTAATAGTTTAAATAAATTTGAATATTCAAAAGGTGCGTTTAATCAATTGAATTCACTGAACTTTAACAATTAACAAATAATATTAATGCTATTAGGGCCTAATGATATATTTTATTTTCATAGAAATACTCTGTTTTTTCAGGATTTAGGATTTAACACAAACTTATTATCAAAAAATGGTGAAGGCATAAATAATCAATACTTACACCTACAGTGATACTGTGATCTTTCCTACGTGATTGCATAATGTGTGGCACATCGCAGAACAGTGTAAGACGAGCATTTGTGGTTGAAATTTACATTATTTATTTATTTTTAGAAAAATATCAATCATTTCGCTAGATAAGACCCTTATTCCTTGTCTGGGATCATGTAAAGCCCTTTGAAGATGCATTGAAACAATCTGGACCTTCAACCAGTGAAGTCCACTATACGGTGAAAAATCCAGGAATGATTTCCTCAAAAACCTTTCAACTGATGAAATAAAGACATAAACATCTTAGATGACATGGGGGTGAGTAAATTATCAGAAAATTTTAATTCTGAAGTGAACTAAACCTTTAACATGATTCCAGAACGCAAGCAGTGTAATGTAATGTAAAAGCTGTAGGCCATTGTCCCTCAGAATATCTGTTGAAGATCCAGTCTGGACCTCATCAACAAATCTCTATGGTCCTACAGCATTATGCTACAGCCATTCATTACCATCAAACCATTAACAAATCCACTGAAGGGCTGGAAAACTCCCTCAAGGATGGTAAAACTGTAAACCCCATCAATTTTGGGAAACAGCTAACGATCCCATGAAGAATGCTGCTTAATAAATATACTGAATAATGTTTTAATTAAAATCCAACTATAACAAAATCTTTTTGACGATTTTAGGGGTAGATTTGAGTGATAAAAATATAAGTAGCCAAGTATAACAACAAAAAATGTTATTTGAACTACCCCCACTACCCACTCCCAACTCCCCAATTGATCCATAAAAAAATCCCAATAAATTAATAATGTAGAAACATTTTGAATTGTACATCCAAATTAAAAATAGCAAAGATGTCTAATAAATCATCCCAAAAAAGGGTTTAAAGGTTGTCTACAGCATTAATTATTTTATCATTGTTTTATGGTTTCTACATGAATCAATAATTTATAAGTTGAAAAGAATCAGAATATAACATAAAAAGACTTTTCAATACTTTCAGCACATCCTTTGAAGCTTCACTCACAACCCTACAACTATGAGGAAACACTCTGTCAGTGCACAAACAGCCAGTACCCAGCATCTTCTCTGTCTCACTGATGAATATCACTTTGCTTAGTGACTGATGATGGACATTAGCAAAACCTGAGCTTGAGAGAAGTCATCTATGCAGGAAAACTCATCAAATCAAATCAAATTTGATGGCTCTCTGGAATACTTGGTTCTGATCACTGTATATTATCCCACTTGTATATTCTCCCACGTGTGTTTCTAAGTCCACTTCGCACAAAGGAAACAGATGGACTGCTCTAAGTTCTATTTTCTTCATTAGAGCAACTCAGAAGAGAGATACTTCACTTCTTTGTGAAAGCCAAGTAAATCCCCTTTATAGGGGTCTTTCTTTCACCTGTCCTCACCTCAGTTCACCTCACCCAGCTGATAAATAATTTTCCTTGAAAAGTGTTATATATTAAATGAGGCAGACATTTAAAATATATGAATATATATGAATTTCAATAATTTAATACCTGACCAGCCCAACAAATCAATGGTTTCTGTTTGGGGTAGGGTTATCTTTTTGTCTTTTTTTCTAATATACCGCAGAATGCAATGTAATGTTTTCCTGAATGTCACTGTATGTTAACTGCAATTGAATGAAAATGTCTTATTGTCAGCAAGGGGTTGAAATAAAAATGAAAAATAAATGCAGGATCTAATCGCATGCAGTTCTTCAATCTAAACAACCTCAAATGTACATTTCTGCAGTAATACATGTAACAAAATGTGGGAAATTGAACAATCACTTTAACATAGATGGGATCTGACAAAGATGGAACAAAACAGGGCTATAAACACAGAGGGACACACTAGGGACTTAACAAGATGATTAACTAGACACAGCAACACATGAGGGCACATCAAAAACCATGGCAACTGGTGAACAAAGACAAGGGAAACTGAACTGGAAATGTTGCAAAACTAACTCAAACCAAACTCAAACCCAGAAAAGGAGCAACAATTATAGTTATATTGATATTAAAGACAGCCCTGCTCCCGGTTATTGAAGCTCTGAGACTAGCAAGAGGAGCTTTCAAATCGTCAGTACTCATCTTGCTGGATCAGTCTGCCGCTTTTCACACAGTTGACCACCAGATGCTCCTGTTAACCCTCATGATGAAGGGCATCTCAGGGACTGCACTCCAGTGGTTCAAGTCTTCCCTCTCAGGTAGGTTCTTCAGGGTGTCTTGTAGGGGTGAGGTGTCTGGGTCACATCATCTAGCTATGGGATGCCTCAGGGCTCAGTGCTTGGTCCACTTCTCTTCTCCATCAACATGTCATCACAACCATCTCTCATTCAGAAACATTGATTTTGCTATCACTGCCATGCTGATGACACACAACTCTACCTCTCATTCCAGCCAGAAGATCCAACCGTAGCTGCTTGCATCTCAGCCTGCCTGACAGACATTTCTGGCTGGATGAAGGACCGCCATCTTCAACTCAACCTTGCAAGTAGCTCTCTGTCTTTTGTTCATCTAGGTATCCCCTATAACATCAATAACTCTTAGGTAATTTTCAATCATCCACAGCTATGTGCTAAACCGCATAGCAGACTCTCCAGGGCAAGGCAGGAAAAATTCAGGAAAGGCACTTTAGCAACAGCCATATTCATGGCCAACGACAGCGAAAAAATGCCTAATCATCATCGCCAATTTGTGGTGTCTGTCCAGAGTTAGTAAGCAATGAAGTACACGAGACATGAGTTGCGAACTTCATCGATCTTGTTTACTCGTTCACTTCCGTTCTCACACATTACATCATTACACAATTCATTCATGTACCCAACACCATGTCTTTTGGGCACTTGCATGATAATGTCATATGCATAACACACAAGAACATCCTGTTTGGAACAAAATTACGGTGAGGAAATGATGACAGAATTTTCATTTTTGTGTGGGCTATCCAAACTATCCATTTAAGGCAAACTGTCATCTGAATTTGAGAACTGACAAAGCCTCACTACCTGTGATAAATTGCCGAAGCTTTTATTACCCATGGCCTTCTCAGATGTTACAGCAGTATTTAACAATGATTTAAAGCAATTCTGTCAAAACAAAGGTCAAAGTTTGCCATAAAAATCACAGAGACATGTAACTATGCTGTTTAGGTTCTGAAGCATGATTGCTGCAATGTTTCTCTGTCTGGATACAAAACAAATCAACCAAACCATTTTGGTTACCATTGACTTCCACTGTTAGGGTTATGGTTCTCTCACTCTCCAAGCTTGTCTTAATTCACCACTAATGATCGGATGACATTCATGCATTTTTGAATATGGCAAAAATGAATGATATCTACAGTTCATGTTTACTGGAATACATGTGTAATATATTCACTATGCTAAAAGAACAAACTTTTTTTAGACTATTAAGAAGTTTTTAATGATTAAGAAAAAATGGTTCTTTTTCCATTGAAATGAAAGAAAAGGAAACTCTAAAGTGGAGCATATTTTATAATAATTTGGTGCTCTTGGGTTCAGCTGTCTTTTTGATTGAAGACAAGGATTACAGAGCAAGACATTGTACAAACACAATGATTATATTTGTCTGTATAGACTACTACCCTCATTCTATCATTCAGTAATGATCTGGCCATGCCTCTGCCACCCTATTAGAGTTTATTAGATATGATTCTATTTAGACTGTTCAAGTTTTTCTGTCAAAATGTGCTGGTTAGGAATTGGACGCTAGATGAGATTTTTATTTATGCCTATATGCGATAAAAAAGCCAGAAAGAGTAGAATCCATCCATTTCCAAAAGTCATCTGAAATACCCTCTCAAGAGGCAGAAGACCCACTTGAGCCAAATTTCATTCTGATCTCCCCAAGAGCCTGACTGGCTGCTGGGGCTGTGACACTACTCGATTTTGACAAGGAGCCAAATGAAAGCTGGGAGGATGTCACAGAGCATGAGGCAGCCTGACATCGCAATTGCCAGCTGTTGGCAGACGTTTTCAGGCCCCACCTCTCAAACACTTCAATAAAGCCATCAGGGTCCCAGAGGTGTTTATTTCTCTTAAATACATATCAACACAAGTTAGAATAGCTAATCCTAAGACATGCCAACTCATAAAAATGACTCCAAGCGGTGACCATCACTGGAAGGCTTCAGAATCCATTTAATGGTGATTATAATGTTTTTGATTTTGATTGTCTCTACATACATTTTTGCAAAACTCCAAAAACCTTCTGTGACGAGCAGGGCGGGCGAGAGCCGTGAGGGAACGGCGCAAGGCCGGTGACGCGAGTGATAATGAGCGTCAGCTGTGCGGTGCACCGGTCTCGTATCTCTCACGGAGGAGCTCCGGAAGCATAAAAGAGGAGCGATAGTTCCTCACGGAGACTGCCGCCACTTCCGTTTTGTTGTTTGTTTGTTTATTTATTTTATTATTAAAATTATGTTGAACATTCGCCGGTTCCTGCCTCCCTCTTCCCGTTCTTACGAACAGTGTTACAGTTCCTCCGGGAGGAAGGAGGGACATGCTGTCGAAGAGCCCTCGCTGCTGAGGGGGATTGCGGTGCTGAGGAGGTCAGGCAGTGTGGGAGAGTGAAGACCGTGAGTGGCTGCCCAAGGCGGTGGTACTGGAGCGACTGAGCAACCGGTGGGACGGAGAGCTCGCTGTCGTGCCCTTGGGACAAGGTGGGGTGGCTGCCGTCCAGGAGGGAGCGGAGGAGTCGCTGCCGTTTGCCAGGGGCCGAAGCCTGCTGCCTGTGCCATGATGGGGAGGAGCAGGGAACGGGGGACTCGCTGCCGGCTGCCCTCCGCCGGAGGAGCCATCGCCGGCCGCCAGGGGGCGGAGGAGGATTGGGCCGTCCACCGAGCGTCCAGTACCATCGCATGGCAGGCTGAGGACCGAGCGGCAGTGTGTCATAGAACTGGACCAAGAATTTTTTTTTTCTCCTCTCTCCCCTCTCTTGTCTTTGTCGCTCCTTGTGCTTCCGTCTCCTTTTCTCTCGTCTCATCTGTCCTTACCCCCAGGTGCTTCCAGGGGCGATGGGGGTATGTGACGAGCAGGGCGGGTGAGAGCCGTGAGGGAACAGCGCGAGGCCGGTGACACAAGTGATAATGAGCATCACCTGCGCGCTGCACCGGTCTCGTATCTCTCATGGAGGAGCTCCGGAAGCATAAAAGAGGAGCGACGACAGTGAAGGACGAGAGAGGACCAGGCCTGGATTTTATTTTGTGTTTCATTATGTTTGTTGAGGAACTGCCGCCCTTTTACTTTCGTTTTATCGTTTGTTTATTTTATTATTAAAAGTTATGTTTAACGTTCACCGGGTTCCCGCCTCCTTCTTCCCGTTCTTACGAACAGAGTTACACTTTCCTATTCATACAATTCACTGCCATTTCTATATGAACACTAGTGGCAGTAAAATCGCCATATGTCGTATGTATGATTTTTCTAATGCGGTAAACGCCAAAACAATGTGTCCTGTGAAACACAAATCATGATAAAAGAGCTCAAAGACTTGTAGAAGCATGCTAAAACTGCATGGTTGCTGCAACAATGCAATTTTATTTCAATTTTGCTTTTGTTAACACTATTGGTTATGTTTAGGGTGGGGTTTAGTGTAAGTGGTACGTTAATGTGACGGAGAATTAACCTTTAAGAGCCACTCTCCAGACATTTCATTTCCAAACTGCAGCAAAACTTCCAACAACCAACATATTTGGTAAGCAGTCATGTAATACGCAGGATAATGTACAGCCCTCTTTTTCTTTTATATGAATAGTTTACTTCAAAATTAAAATGAGCACATTCATGAGAAAAGAAATGTTTTTTTGTTGTTTTTGTTGATTTTCTTTATCCTGTTGTTAGAAGCAGTCTGAATGTAATTACACTGAGAAAAATGGCCATGATATTCTTCAGAAATTCACATTAAGTATACCATGAAATAAAGATTTCTTTTTTGGTGCAAAATTTTTAGGTTAATTATTCCTTTGAAGAGCTCCAAAGGGTGAATGCGTCCAAACCAAAGTTCACGGTTTCAGCAGACGCCTTTCGTTCACGGAGGGTCACGCATGGAAATAACAGGGCCGTATTTCTCTGAATGAAAAACATAGCACGCAGATTTACAGTTTACTCTGCCTCACCTATCAAGGTCCCGCTTTGCCTCATCAATCAAAGCAGCCCTCCATTGGCATTGGGAGTTATTATACTGCATTTGTTTCTCCTTGCCTCATCTAGAAGAAGGTACATGGCTTTAAAGGTGAGGTCCTACCATTAGATGTCCAACACCTCAGAATTGCCCCCACCCTTAACCAGAACCATTCTGTTCAGCACAGATTTCACAGTTACTTTATAAGCCTTAAGACAATCCACATTTGATAATGAAACTATCTTGTTTTACAACAAAACCACCTTGAAATAAATTAGCAAGTTATTAATAAGTCTACAACATAAAAAGATCTTGAGATTACTTCAGTAAGTCTTGTATAAGAGACTCTAAACCAGTCCATTATTCTTTGTTATTGCACACAAATCTGCACGATATGATCACCAAACCAATTAACAGGCACTTAATAGTTCAAAACATTGGTCAGATGGACTGACTTTAACAACTTGAAAACCAAGATAACTTGAGGCAGCTTCACATCAAGGTTGTTACATGTTCTGTCACGTGTTCCTTTAGTTATGTTCCCGTCATCATTAGTTCATGGTCTTCAGCCTTGTGTTTCCCCTGTATATAAGCCCTGTGTTTCTTCTGTTCCTTTGCCATTAGTTATTTGGTTTAGATGCCTTGCGTGGATCTTGATCTCTTGACTACTTCTCCAGTTACTGATTAAACGTGAAAATGAAAATTCAGCTGTGATAACAGAAACAAATTACATTTTAAAATTCATTAAAATAGAAAATAGTTGTTTCGCAATATTACTGTTTGTACTGTATTTTATTATTATTATTATTATTTTTAAATAAATGCAGCCTTGGTGAGCATAAGAGACTTCAAAAACTAATTGTAATGTTTCCAAACATTTTACAGGTACTGTATAGGTAGACCTGCAGTTAGACCATGAGTATAACAGATAAAAATTTTAAGAAAATTAATCATATTCAAAATATTAAATATTCATTTCTCATGATCACAACTTCTCTAAGTTACACAAATGTACCAACAGGTGACAGAATAGAACCAAAATATAACTAAAAATATTTTCTTGTGATCTCGAGATAAAAAATTTTCGACTTAATCTTCTCTAAATTACACAAATGTACCAACAGGTGGTAGTATAGAACCAAATATAACTAATGGGGTAAATATATCCACCTTACTGTGTTAGTATGCTGGCCCAGATTGTACACGTTTGGGACAGAGAAAGTGAAGAACTTACTTCTTCGTGATCGCTTTGATTTGAGCAGTATTGTAATTAACTTGACTAATGTTAAATGTCTGAATAGGATTCATTTGCTTGAAAGTGTATCTGTTATTGTTACATTCTAACTACTAGATGCATGATCAGTAGTTTCACTACCGCAATAGCGTTCAGTAATTCTAAACTTACTGCTTTTTAAAACTGATTTTGATGTCATTGTATAGTATTAGTATTTGCACCTCATATGATTTATAGACTATGTAAAGATGTGTAGCCGCTTATCATTTAATTCAGTGTAACCTGAGAGTGTGTAACCTATTTTATTTTCTAAATATTTTTGTTGGAAACCACACACATACACATCACTGACTCTCCTTAAACGGAGATTGAACTGGATTCAGTTTTTTGGGGTTTTTTATAGGAGTATTGCACCTCTTTTTAGTGGAGAGCGAGGAGGAGGAAGACAGTCTATGCTATATGACGGATAAAAATAAACTTATTAAATAACATAATTTTATTTAAAATGAATTAGGAAAATAAAGTAGATTGAATCCAAGTAAAGTTTTTAGAATAGTTGTAGAATAATCTGGCATCCTTCTGAAGGCACTCTTCCTGCTCTTGAGGTGTTGAATGCTCTGTTGATATTTTAAACATGTTAATTACACAAATAATATGTTTAGCGTACATTGATTGAACAGTGAACAACGTGATTAGCCTATATTTATTTATTTATTGTAGACTTTAATATTAAAAGTAAACATTTTGCTGAAATATCCACTTATCCGTCGATCACATGCGCTTGAAAGTTGTGTTCGTTACAATAGCAACAGTAGAATCCGGGTGCAGTGTGTTTCAGAATTCAACAATCATTGTAAAAAGAACTTTTGTTATGTCGAGATGACTAGAAAACAACAATTTTGGTCATCTCGAGATGACAACAAAAGATCCAATAATAATCCATACAAACACATACAATCTGGGCCAATATACTAACATATACTAATACAGTTATATTTGGTTCTATACTGCCACCTGTTGGCACATTTGTGTAACATAGAGATTAAGATCAAGTTGTGATCAAGAGAAAACAACTTTTTTTTTTGTCGAGATCACGAGAAAATTAAGTCATAATCACGAGAAAACAAGATAGGAAAAAAAAATAACAATAATCCATAGCCGTTTAGGGCTTCTGTACAAACGCGTAAAATCTGGGCCAATATACAAACACAGTAAGGTGGATGTATATCGCACCCCATTAAGTTATATTTGGTTCTATACTGCCACCTATTGGCACATTTATGTAACTTAGAGAAGATTAAGTCGTGACGAGAAAGCAACTTTTGTCGAGATGATGAGAAAATTAAGTTGTGATCACGAGAAAAATATTTCTTGTGATAACAAGAAAAAAAAGAAAGAAAAATAATCATAGTCAATGACCACTTCGGACTTCCGTACTTGTATAGCTCATAAAAGAATTCTTTTTTTAATGTACATTTATGTTATATAAAATAGCGGATCAAACAACATGGAAGTTGAAAGAAAATCTTCAGTGGTTGAAATTTGCTAAAACAACTTTTACTATGCATACAAATGCATATCTGAACAAATTATAAAGAACACATAAATGCTTGCAGTCTCCAGGAGGGAGAGAGACAGAAAAATATCATATCATATACTTTTCTCAGAAAAAAAGGTACAAATGCTGTCACTGAGATGGTAGGCTACCATTTAAAAGGTTCTAATATGTACCATTTAGGCACTATGTATACCAATATGCAATTTTGAGGTACTAATATGCACTCTTTAGGTACAAAGGTGTACCTTTTTAAAGGGTATCGCTGCAGTGACAGCTTTAGTACCTTTTTTTCCGAGAGTGTAGCTAGTAATGGGCTTCATTAGCTTAAAAGGTTCATCCTGTTACACTTTGGACTGTAAAAATGTCATGTATGCAGGGCGGACAAATTTCCTATTTGGTCAGGATTATTGGGTTATACTAATCTTTTTCCCCAGTCCTATTTCCCCCATCAATAAAACTGGCAAAAAGAACTACTACAAAAACTCTTGTCCAGCTTGGGTTATGACATTCATCTCCTCTATAGATATTGTGATATACCTCACTAAAGTAGATTATAATATATAATATAGCTCTGGAATTAAGGCTAGCTTAAGGTTGGAGTATTACCTCAGCTTAAACACCCTAAGGGCAAACTTTAGCAAAAAAGTAGGACGACTAAACGTGATACAGACAAGAGTGTCGCATAGACTGGGCTCTTATCCCAGGTGTCAAATATAGAGACATCACTGCACAAAACAATGTTGAAACGTGGATCTCCGAAACTGTCGGGAGGCACATGACACCGCAGCGTCTTCCAGTGTTTGACACGATTTGCAGTCCTAGTTTCTCCTGAAGGACAAATGCTTCATTGGCAAAGGAAACTTTTTGACATTTCCCTCAGGTACACGGATATACACATCAGCATTTTCAACTGCTATTTTAAGCCCTATTGAATACATGTACAGGAGATTTGTCTCATAAAAAGAGCTGTATGTGCAAAGGACCTAGAGATCGTATATTTTCATGAGGCACCTTGAGTAAAACATGTTGGTGCTGATAGAAAATGGTTGTCCAGAATCCTGTTCATTGGCACATAATTGTGTACACAATGCTAATTCTAGTAATTAAACACAGTGATACTAATTACTACAGTAAACTAAATTTTCATTATTTTGACAAAAGTTTAGCATAATTTTCATTGGAAAGTCCATTTCAATCTAATGAATCAGTTCATCCTACCTTTACTTTTATAGAGCTGCAAAGTCTGCGACCATCCTAACGTCCTTAACGGTCCTCTCTCTCTTGTTGGAGTCCCTGTAGCATTTAGGCCCTGTTTACACTATAAGTTTTGTTATGGTTGCACCTATTGTTTACACGTCGCCGACGGACCCCGTTTTAGTTTGAAAACGCTGGGGTTGCATATTCATACTGTGACGAGCAGGGCGGGCGAGAGCCGTGAGGGAACAGCGCGAGGCCGGTGACGAGATTGGTAATGAGCGTCAGCTGCGCGCTGCACCGGTCTCCTATCTCTCACAGCATAAAAGAGGAGCGACGATTGTGAAGGACGAGAGAGGACCAGGCCTGGATTTTATTTTGTGTTTTATTATATTTGTGTGGGCAGCAGTCTCTGTTAGGAACCGCCTCCATTTTACTTTCGTTTTATTGTTTGTTTATTTATTTGATTAAAAATTATGTCTAATGTTCGTTCTGCCTCCTTCTTCCAGTTCTTATGAACTGTTACACATATATAATTCATTCATATATAACATGGAGACTGTATGGTAATCTTAGCTGGCTTTGTTGTAATATTTTATCAGCCACTGAGCAGTTAAACTCTGCATTTTACTGCAGCTGGCTACATGCGCAAAAGGCAACTGTTTACATTTGTACGCGCATGCCCAGTGTGCATGAACGGTCATGTGACATGCGTTTTCGGCTGTGTAGTGTAGACCGTTTCTGAAATGCTGCGGAAAAAAACCAGTGTAGACGAGGATCGTTTTAAAACAAACGCACTAGTGCCTACATATTCATGTTTTAAGAAATTATTTTCCATGAATATGGCTGCATTCTAGTTGTTGTTTGATCCTGGTTGGTTGAGTTTATTCTCTTTTTTTCTTTTTAAGCCAGAAACCTGTATCTGATTAAAATTATATCATTAACATTTAAAAATAAATTGGCTACTTCAAAAGTAGCACTACTTTAATCATATACATTTTTTTAGTAGCCTGTAACTGTGTAGCTAAATACTTTTTTTAAAAGACTGTAGCAGGTTCACCAACACCGATCTTGTGTTAATTAATGTTAATTAATGTGTTAAATTCTACATCAGAAATCAGAAGACTATATTAAATTTTTATAAATATATTACTGGCCAACTCCTGCAATTATCAATCATTTATTGCATTTTATAGCAGGGCTAAAACACACACACACACACACGCACACAGTGTAATAAAAGCAAACTCAGCGGTTTTACCATGTAGAAGAGAAATATGAGATATATCATGTTATATCCTCTTACTTTTCCCTCATTGCTTGCTGTTTAACAATGAATTACTCTCTGCTTCTTAGTGATCTACGACCTTGCAACCCCATTAATATACCATTGAAATAGATATTAAAAAGCAAACACTATTATTCTTTAATGATTTATCATACCTGCATTGCTTGTAAACTGTTGAATAATCAGGCGAATCTGATCGGTTTAATTTCTTATCAATTAGCTAAATGTATGAAAGTCCTGGAATTTTTTTTTTTTGCACGAATTCAATTTTTAGTCTTAGAGAAAAAACACCCACTTAAAACAAGACCACTTTCGATTATGTCCAAATTGAAATTTGATATGCGTTTGATATGAAAATAAAATGATCTGTGAAAGGGCTAGTGTGATTAAATTAAATCATTGATCACTCAATCAGTGTTTCAACCATGGAAAGACGTCCATGGAAAAACATCTTGCTGTCACACATTGTTACATTTACCTCAGAAAAGCCATTCAGTGGCCATAAATTCGACAGTTAGCTAGAAAAATAAACTCTAGAGAGGAGAATTTTGCTAAATGTATGCAGCATATTACATATTCATCATATATTCAACATTTAATGTATGTTTGGATAAATCCATCAAGTTCTGACAGCAACTATTTAAATGTTTATATTTCAAAAAATGAATTGAATTAGTATTATAACTTTATTATAATAAAAAACTTATTTCAGTGTTTGTAGGCCTATACGAATCAGTTCATTTTAATCTTCAATATTGTAATAATAATGTACTACCAACTGACCAACTATTAGTTGCGAGATTATTTTTCCTTGAGAGAAGTTGAATCTGATACCTCCAAATGAATCGTTATCTAATCTAATTCGCAAGCTCGGGAAACGAAATTTGTGCTATTACCCAGCCCTACTAATGATATAAAAGAAAATTGACCTTTAATAAAAAGAGCCAAACAACTGGTAGTAATAATGAAAAAAGATACAGAAAAACTGTATTTTTGTAGACATTTATTCAAAGCAATGTTATGATTTCAAAGCAATGACTTCTATATTGGAATGATATTATAACCATGGTTTGGCATGTCATATTTATAGGAAAAAAGATGAAATGCAAAACATTTAATGTCAACTCTGGTGATATTTCTAATGTAAATGTTATGCTATATTATGCAAGTCTGACTGACACAAACTGACATACTGTCCAATGTTCAATACATTATTTTAAAAGAAAGACTGATGCAAGGGTTACTGATGCTTTAAAGCTTTTCAGCCATACATGTCTAAATACTTTTGATTCACACAACAAGTCTGTTTCAACATGGCCATCATTTCAATGCAATATCTGTTTGTTTGTTTGTTTATTACCATCAGTTTAAGGTCCAGTTCTCACTATCAACTAATTGGTTACTAGCATGCATATTGCAAGGATATTGGCTGTTTATTAGTACTTATAAAGCACATATAATAATGCTTATTCTGCACGACCATATTCTACATCCCTTAATCCTACCCAAAACCTCGCTAACTATCAATATGCATTAATTATGAGTTTACTGAGGCACAAATTGTAGTTAAAGGCACAATATGTAATTTTTTTATAAAAAAATATCCAAAAACCACTTGGACAGTGTTATATATTTCGTTCCGCTGTGTACTTACATTATCCTAAATGTTTCCAAGAATTTATAAACTCAGAGAAATTCACGATTTTAAATAGTGTCCTGTCCCTCCCTTGTCACTTGTCGTCTGTCGGTAACGTAATATCTGCGTTATCGCTGGTTTCCACTTATACTGCATAGTAACCATGGCAATAGACACGGACAGCTGTATAAAGTCTAGCGGCACGCATACATTATGGGACAAAAGGAGAAACAAAACTAGGATCAATATCGGCGTGGCGTTTCCGAGATGGCGACAAACTTCGACTTGACAGAGACGGCGCTCTTGTCTACATAAGACTAATCAATGTTAGATATCTCAAGACGATGAAATGTAAGAATATCATCAGTGTGATACTGTAATGTTGATCTAGCTTACTGTTACGTCTCATACAGCCAACAAACTAATACACAGAATAACATTACAACTTTCCACACACTCAAATACAGTTTAGTATGATAGTGTAACGTTAGACCAAGTGAAACAGCGCTGCGTTACCTCACAGTTTTAATTCGTCAAATAAACTGACCTGTATGGGTAGTATTTCAGCACTTGCGAGTAGTTCAGTAGAATGAAATGTCCTCATTCCTTTATCTCCGGGACTCGCATGTGCCACTGATATCTGTCTCTCATCGCGATTCTTTGCCAGGTCATGTTAAAAAACATGCATTCACTCATCCATAAACATTATTAGATCAATCAACATGACGACAGGTTCCATGTTCCACTCGTTCACTGCGTCATCAAACTACGCCATCATTATTATTTTGAAGAGTTTAGCGACCCCTAGCGGTGAAAAAAAATACATATTGTGCCTTTAATAGTTGGTCAGTAGTGAGAATTGGAACCTAATCTATAATCTATACACTTTTTTATTCTAATAACAGATTAGTTTGTGTTATTTGAGCTTTTCATGGTCCATTTGTTGACCACATGGGTAAAAACGTATAAAATGAAGAAAAAAAAGAAAAGAAAAAACTGTCACCAGAGCACAAAATTTGTTGGATTAATGTTCCAACCCATTGCATTCAGAATGCTATGAATTTTAATGTTCAACTTTTAACCACACGGTTCTATTGGCAGCATTAGACGTCCAGCCGGAAGCGGTAAAAGAAGAAAAGTACCAGACACAATAGGTTCCTGCACAAGTTCATTGCTTGGTCCATAATTAATGACCATGTACATTGTCAATCAATCCTAAGTCACACTAATACCTACAGACATTCAGCCCACTTCAGAAGGGCTAACGCTCCATAAGGAGAGCTGACAAGTTTCCTTTATCAAAGCTGCAATTAACTTATTTACTGGCAGGTCATTATTTAGAAGTTCATTAGCACGAGAGATAAAAACTCATCCTTTGGTTCTAACACCACCATTGTCTGTTAACATGCATTAGTCAAGTGGTTTGGCAGCTCCATACCATCATGACACGACATTAAACCCATCACTCGTAACAGAGGCATCTGCTAGTCTGCATGTTAATAACGGCTAATTATTTAGACCTGCTGCCATATTTCCTGTCTTTTCCAATTCTTTCACTCGTTTCCTAGCACTAATTAAAGCGATGCAAAATCTCCATTTCCCACCCCACTTCTGGGGTGTAAACAAATCATTGGAACAATCCAATTGACATTTCTTGTGACAACTGCCACAACAAAGGTTCGTTTCACATCAGCACAAAGAGCATTCATGTGATCAGAGATGGCCAACTCAGTATATCTGTATTAAAAAAACAATGGATGAACAATATGAAACCTTAATATATATGCAATTCCTTAAAATCCACTTTCTTACTAGAAAAAACTCTATGCAAATGCATTAACTAAAGCACGTGCATTAGCCTTGACAATGAAGAGGTATAAAGAACATAACCTGACTTTGAGAACTGCATTATGGGTAATTAGCAGGAAAATGGGAATACACTCTCAGGAGAACAGGTCTCAATTATTGTAAACAACTGCAGTGTATTCACGTGTGTGTCGCCACGTTTGAATATTGTGATGTGAAAAGGTTTCTGAGGTGTGGATGATAACAGTTTCTTTTGTTTGTCATTTAATCAATACAAATTATAATACAGTGTTTAAAAAATAATTAACAACAAATCAATAATACAAAACAGAGAACATTTCTGACTGCCGTAGTTTTCTGATTGGCTAAAAAGTATGGAAGCTTGTTTCCGCCACTGAATAAAAAATAAAAAAGGTAATTGTGACTTTTTATCTCACAGTTCTGACTTTTTCTCAGAATTGAGTGATATAAACTTGCAATTGTGAGTTATAAAGTCAGAATTGCGAGACATAAATTAGTAAATCAATATTTTTTTCTCAGAACTGCGAGTTTATATCTTCCAATTGATCATTTGCAAAGACCCGCCCCCATTAGCTACTGTTGCTATGTCCGAAAAGCCATCCCGCTCTCACGCCACGCATCAAGTTCTCAAATTTCAAAGATTGTAATTTTTAAAAAAAGTTTAAACAATAAATACTGTATAGGGACTATTTAATGTGTCGTGCCAAGTTAACCAATATTACTCTACTAACTCCCCTGACTGCTTTGTCGGGCAAAATGGCAGATTCGGCATTATAGTTGGTCAGACCGCCTGTCAATCAAACTGCCGGTGTTGTGCTGAATTTCGACTCCCTGCCAAATTATTACCCCCATCATTGAAGTTACTACTGTATTGCCAAATCCGAACACCTCCCCCACATCTAATCCTAAACCTACCAATACTAGGGGGGAAATAATTTGGCGGGGATAGGATTTCGGCACGACACTGACAAAGGGTCAATTCTGTCTATAATAAGCAATTGCAAGTTATAAAGTCAGAATTGTGATATAAACTCACAATTATGAGGAAAAAGTCATAATTCACAATTGCGACTTTATATCATGCAAATCTGAGAAAAAAATCAGAATTGCGTGATACAAAGTCAACATGCAATTGACCCTTCGCCGGCAGTTTGATTGAAAGGCGATCTGACCAATCATAACCCCAAATCCGCTATTTTGTCCGACAAAGCAGTCAGGGAGTTAGTAGATTAACTTTGGTTAACTTGAACTTCAAAAACTGTGTGTACTCGTGTCTTTCAGCGCTTGAAACAACATTCCTTCTGATGTTCATTCATGTTTATTGACCTTCCATTCTCTTTATTTTTCTTCTTAAAAATGGCTATTATTTTTAACATAAGAGTGGGCACGGCCATTCTTATATTCTTATAGTTATTTAGCTATTGAGGCAAATGACTCAGAAGTCTCACACATTCATTGAAAATAGCTTACTTCCACATTGCAAAACAAGGCGGATTGCTTGCCTCACAAACTAAAAAGCATTTAATCTGGATTTATAGCTGGATATATAGGCTTTTTTATACACATAGAAGAAATAGGTACCTAAAAAATATGGAAAATGGCAAAAATGTGGACGTTGCCAAAATATGGAACCTGCAGGCCGCACAACACTGCATCTATATAACCTCCTCCTGTCCATGGAGATTGTTCTGAGAATTTTGCCAAGTGAACACATTATATATACAGTAGTGATTTATGGGAATCACTAATGTCAACTTTTGAACACATGGCTGTTCCTCTCAAGCAACTGAACTGCATCATAGCGGCAAACTTGTTCGCTTTCACCACTATTTGTTTCTCTTCAGAGCCTGCACATTGACACAAGCTCTATCAAATGCACACATCTGTGGGATTGCCTCTATCATTCAACCCTGTCTTGGCCAGATCTCAGCTTCTTATCTCTGGAAGATATATAGTGTTATTCCCAAGAAGGGAAACGAGGCTCCCAAAACTCACTGTGCTCCCATGAGTAATTTCCAAGCCAGCAAAGTCCATACTTAAAATTCAGTAAATAAGAAGACCTTTATTGTTGGCTACTGGTGTTTTCTTCAAAGCACATAACCATTCAGTGCCATCTTATTTTCTTTCTAGTAGGTGACACCTACTGCATAGGGCTTCTTTTAAGAGTCCTTATGAGATATAAAAGAAAATAAAAATAAAAAACCTCCAGTGACTTTCACTATCAATATGAGTAAATTGACAGAATTAGCATTTTTGGGGGGTGAACTCCCTTAAAAGTCCTTTCCATGTTGTATATATACATACATAAATGTATGGCAGGTCGAGAGAGAGAGAGAGAGAGAGAGAGAGAGAGAAACATTTAAAGCATTTTAGCATAAGGCAAGTGTGGAAAATGTGTAACAAAATGTGGAAAGAAATGAAAGGGTCTGAATACGGTCTGAATCTACTTTAAGTCACTAATAAAATATGCAAATTTTAATATTATAATTTGCAATCCTTTTTAATGTTCCTCATACAAAACTATCATATGACCTCAGAACACTTAGAATATAGCAGGAGTCTTATGCAACGCTGTTATTATTTCATCAATGGTGCACTTTGAATGTGCACTTGTACACTACAAGTTGAAATATTTGATAATAATAATACTTGAAATATAAAAAGTATATTTTTGGAAAACCGTACTTTGCAGATAATATAATATAATGATATAATGAAGTAAAAGGCCCCTCAAATGTACTTATCGAGCGTTCACTTTTTCATAAAATGTTTTAATAATCTTTTATCCTCCTTTAAAGTACACTAATGTCGATGTGTTGACTACCATACTAAATCACATGTAAAATACTCGATTATAATTTTATTGGTGTTATTCAAAAATCTATATATATTTTAAAAGTCGAAAACTTTCGTCACTACAAATGTATTATGACAAATTAAGCACTCTTTTTTAGAAGTATGCTAAATTATTAAAGGGTTGTAAATTTTGTGAATCCATTCATTATAATATAGTTTACTGTAACTGACCCTTCGCAAAGCCACGCCCCCTTTAGTTACTGTTGCTATGTCCGACAAGCCATGCGCTCTCACGCCACACATCATGTTCTCACACAGTGAAAAATACATCACGGAGTAACAGTTTCACATTTAAAATATTTAAAGAAGTTTAAACAATAAATACCGTATAGTAGCTCTTTAATGTGTCGTGACAGGTTTGGTGCATTAATACTTACAGGGTGAATGATGTCAGAATTTTTATTTTAGCTGAACTATTCCTTTAAACATGCTTGCATTCAAAAAAAAAAACCCCAAAAGGTAAAGGCAGATAATATACAGAGCTCTTTTCATTGGAACTCCAACTGGCTCTCAGCTGCTCTGAATTAATTCATCATGCAGCAGCTCCTGATATAAATGCAATTTGTTTTGCAGGGGTAATGTTCCTTACTGCAAATTTATCATGCCAGGACTCCAGGACAGTTTGTTCAGCTCTTCCAAGAACTCCATATTTCATCTGAGAGGCCATTTTAGATGCCAGGATCATCGTTAAGAGAAATAATTTTTAATATGTTATCATTGATTTGGTTAATATAAATCCCTTCATCACTGACTGATAGGAAAATTCAGATATTGACTGACCTGTAGAGATCTTTCCTCAAAACATGACAGTTCTACGTGGCCTCATCATTTGAATTAAATTACACATGAGTATGAGTACATTTCGATTATCATACATCACACATCACTAGCGTCTGTGTGTGTTGAACTAATTCTTGCCCATTAGCACCTGAACTTGCATGAGAATTCATATCTCATCTCTGGTGATTGCTCTTGATAGCGTCAGTCCATTTAAAGGTTCAGTAAGTAATTTTCTCTCATTAAAAAGTTTTACACCTGAATATTTAAAATTATGTACTCTCACATGAAATGGAAACTCCAGTCATGTCAGTAGATTAATATATATTTTTTATTATTATTATTGTAAATGGAGCAGGTTGCTTAATAGTGGCCCCGTATTTATACTACTATATTTATCTCAATAACATCCCTGTTATCAGACATATTTCCTTGAGGAATAAATGAATCATGCATGACTGCAAATAGTACATTTTTACATCAGTTAATGACTTTTCCGTGATAGTGCCTCCACACCACTAGGTGTCAGTACAAATACAAGACTACTGCCATATCATGCCAGCAGAACAAACAAAAACTAATGGAAGCATCTTAAATCATTAACGTAGATGAGTACAGGGTTTTTCCTGCATTTGGAGGCAGCCAAAATTCAACTTCATCCCGCTAATTTGTTAATTTAATGAGATAATACTTGATGTTCTGCTGCACCGGTATCACTGATAGCTGACTGCTTTAAAATGCTCCCGTAAGTGTTTGTTTAAGCGCTCTGTTAAGAGTGTCAAATGTTTTTGCAGCATTGAGCTTTGCAGTCAATCACAGATGTATCTATTGAGCACGTGAACGCAACAGCCAATCAGATTTAAGATAGTCAGAATTTGCTCAAAAGGTGGGGTTTTTGTTCAACATGAGTTCTGCATGCTCACAAAGCCTATCATTATAACCAACAAAGTATAACCATGACATCAATAAGAGAATCATAGTTGCCTGGTTGCCAACTTTGACTACCTAGCTAGAGTGAAATTTTGATGACATGACACACCCCTAGTTGAGATTTTAAAGATGCAACAACTCACTTTAATGAGTTGAAACTGTCCCTGCTAACTTTACCTTTTCTGTGTTTAAACTTGGACAAATGCATTCTCAAGTCATATTCACCACTGGAAAGCTTGGCGAAAGTTTTGATTTCCTGAGTTGGGTATGGCATTAATTTAAACATGGTGAAGAGCAGAACAAGTGCTGTCGTGACTGGTATTCTTCATTAGCTTTTTCCACAACAGCTACATTGCCTTGTCTTGTCATTAAAGTAGTGCATATTTACATACATGAATAATCATTTGAAGCATATTGTCTGTTTTATACACAGCAAAAAATAGCAAGTATTTGACCAAAATTCCAATAGAAACTAAATATCATTTCAGCTTTAATAAGATTTTACCAATAAAAAAAAAAACACTTGAATGTGACAAATACAAAAATATAATTTCTACAAAAACATAATTTCTTGCATAAATCTTTTGGTACATGACCATGCATATTTTCATCAAAATGATTCCACTCATTTCTCTGTTGTGCTCCATCCTTTTGAAATGCATGTGTGTGTTTATATTTTAAAAGTTATAGCTCAATTTGATCTGTGGCTTCTAAAATGCATCTATTATCTTACTTATAGCACACATATTCAACTAATACACATTGAAATTAACACCTGCCTGGCCTGCTGTGACATTCGGCAAAAACACTCCTCATGTTTCTACGAACATAGACTCATTGGAACAACATCCATCTACCTACATTTTTACAAAACTCAAAACACATACCGATACAGATCACTGCAGTTTCCAGCTGAAATGAATAGCAAAATTACTCACAAAATGATGATTACGAGGCAGATTAACGATTAATAAAGACCTCAAAACACTTTTACCATAGCGCATTTGTAAACAAATACATTTGACGTTTGCATCATATAAGCGGCTCTATATGTGTGGCTTTTCTGACCTAGCAAACTTGCTCAGTAGCTCACCTGGTGCAACACTGCACTTGCGATGTGGAGTACTCTGAGGCCAGTGAAACACAAATCGAAATAAAAGAGCTCAAAGACTTGCAAGAGCAAGCTAAAATGGCATGGTTGCTTCAGCAAATGTCTTTTTCACGTTTGCTTTTGTTAACACTACCGGATATGTTTTGAATGCGATAGAGCATTAACCTATTAGCTCTACTCACCAAACATATAATTTTGTAAATTTCATTTGTCGTGATGCATACATGTGCATCTTAATAAATTAAATGTTGTGGAAAAGTTAATTTATTTCACCAATTCAACTCAAATTGTGAAACTGTATTAAATAAATTCAATGTACACAGACTGAAGTAGTTTAAGTCTTTGGCTCTTAGAATATGGTGACATGCCAGCTAATCAACTAATCAACTCAAAACACCTGCAAAGGTTTCCTGAGCCTTCAAAATGGTCTCAGTTTGGTTCACTAGGCTACACAATCATGTGGAAGACTGCTGATCTGACAGTTGTCCAGAAGACAATCATTGACACCCTTCACAAGGAGGGTAAGCCACAAACATTCATTGCCAAAGAAGCTGGCTGTTCACAGAGTACGGTATCCAAGCATGTTAAGAGAAAGTTGAGTGGAAGGAAAAAGTGTGGAAGAAAAAGATGCACAACCACCAAAACTGATTCAGGAATTTGGGTGAACTTCACAAAGAATGGACCGAGGCTGGGGTCAAGGCATCAAGAGCCACCACACACAGACGTGTCAAGGAATGTGGCTACAGTTGTCGTATTCCTCTTGTTAAGCCACTCCTGAACCACAGACAACGTTAGACATGGGCAGTAACTAAAGGGAGCGGGTCTTTGCGAACGGTCAATTGAGGCGGATCTTTTTTTTTTATCTGATAACATGATATGCGCTTAAACTACGATGGAAACACATTTACCAAATAAATCCCTTGATGTGCAACAAAAAAAGAATGTATGAACGCATTTTTCTGTCAGAACAGAGGCATGGTGAGACTGCACACCTGGACTAATCAGAGGACCAATTTCATTGCACAAATCAAAGCATCTCAAATCTTGGTTTGCTCACTATGAAATGCCCAAGCCAAAGTCTGTCATCAAAAAGGTTGAGTATAATTACTTCCCAAAAGTGTTTCACGCAAACACCAGGTGTCCGTCTCTGAACGCAAGATAACATGAGAGCGTTTATTGCATTTCTTCAGCGAGCTCTGAGGTGCAAACATTAATGATTCACAAAAAAGAGCCTTCTCATTTTGACCCCCTACCAAATTATTACGCCCCTAGTTGAAGTCGCTACCATATTGCCCAGTCTTAACCCCACCCCTAATCGAAACCCCTTCCCTACACCTACTCCTAAACCTACCAATACTAGGGGGGTAATAATCTGGCAGGGGGTCGAAATTTGGCACAACACCTCAATTGCAGCAACTGTCATTTTTATTACAATTATTTTGCACGTTTCCAAGGAATTGACAATTTTGTTCCCTTGAACACATGGGATGGAAACTGTGCTTTATTTGCAAATGTGTTATGCAATATTCTAATTTTGCACACAAGTTAAATTCACAACTTTGTATGGAAACCTAACTTGTGTAAGACCAAACATGAAAGTGTGTGTTTCAAATGAGATGGCACCCATATAGTTAATTTTTACATAATTTTTGCGATTGTTACTTATCAGCATTCCTCTTTATATTATTGTTGGAGAAAGAGACATGAATTACCCAGAATGCCCGAAGACACAGACATAATATAATGCCCAGCTTGATCCGAATGTTATGGAAGTGACATGAGCAGATAACGAAAGATCTGACAGCTTTAATTTGAAAAGACCTTAAGCTTAACAGCTCAACAGGTGGGATATGGCATGTTTTTCAGATAATCTGGATCACAGGAGCATGGCCACAGGCAACACATTCCTCCAAATGAGGTTGTGACCTTTAGTTACAGTGAGAAGATAACACATTGATTGACTTGTTCAATGCTCTTAGCACAACCTTAGAGCTGTGTCTGTGTGTTAGCAAAGAACAGAGGATATGTTTTCTCACAGATTGTGAGATTGTCTGCAATTAATGATTTTGTTTTTAGTCAGAACATAACAGACTGACAGGCCACTTGCATGAATACAATCCATTAAATAATTAGCTTGAGGTACTTGATATTTTTTACGGCAACATGGAGTGTGAATGGGTAACACAGGTTATCCAAATTAACTTTGGGAACTGACTGGATCATGGAAAGTTAGTTGGAAGGTGGTATTGAAAACTAAGAGACTTTGGTGGGAAATCAGTGTAAAAAGTTAATAAACCCTGTGTGGATGCAGAAAGCATTTTGAGAAAAAATTATGATTTTTTTTTTTGCTCGTTCTCATGACTAAGAACGTAGACTAAAGAGAAAGTGAAGAGAGTAAATTGTGATTTCACAGTGATTCAATATGCAATCCAACGAATCTACATTCATTACAAATCTGCATTCAGCTATTTTTACCAAGCAGGTTTCCCCAAACACTGCTTCATGTGACAAACTCACACCATTAGTTAAGCTAAAATCAACATAGGCTCATTCGAAAAAATGTGCTTTTCCAAAAATGTTCCAACTATAGATAGATAGATAGATAGATAGATAGATAGATAGATAGATAGATAGATAGATAGATAGATAGATAGATAGATAGATAGATAGATAGATAGATGAGAGATAGATAGATAGACAGACAGATAGATAGATAGATAGATAGATAGATAGATAGATAGATAGATAGATAGATAGATAGATAGATAGATAGATAGATAGATAGATAGATAGATAGATGTGGTCAGATGATAGATAGATAGATAGATAGATAGATAGATAGATAGATAGATAGATAGATAGATAGATAGATAGATAGATAGATAGATAGATAGATAGATGTGGTCAGATGATAGATAGATAGATAGATAGATAGATAGATAGATAGATAGATAGATAGATAGATAGATAGATAGATAGATAGATAGATAGATAGATAGATAGATAGATAGATAGATAGATAGATAGATAGATAGATGTGGTCAGATGATAGATAGATAGATAGATAGATAGATAGATAGATAGATAGATAGATAGATAGATAGATAGATAGATAGATAGATAGATAGATAGATAGATAGATAGATAGATGTGGTCAGATGATAGATAGATAGATAGATAGATAGATAGATAGATAGATAGATAGATAGATAGATAGATAGATAGATAGATAGATAGATAGATAGATAGATAGATAGATAGATAGATAGATAGATGTGGTCAGATGATAGATAGATAGATAGATAGATAGATAGATAGATAGATAGATAGATAGATAGATAGATAGATAGATAGATAGATAGATAGATAGATAGATAGATAGATAGATAGATAGATAGATAGATATAGATTTAACATACTGTTGGCATGAATTAACACATTGCTAACATGTTTTAACACATTTGTTGAATTTAACACACTGATAGCATGAATTAGCACATTACAACATGTTTTACCATGTCGCTAGCATTATTAACACATTACGAGCATTAATTAGCATGTTGCTAGCATGATTTAGGCCGCTGTCCTAGGATAGTCGTTAAGCTTTACTTAGCTACTACATAAATATATATATATATATATATATATATATGATGAAGTTTTTTCTCAATAAGGATAAATTATGATATTTTGTAAAGAGTAAACAGTAGCAGTTTCAAAGCTAGATGTGTAAAAGGGGAAGGCAAATATAAGTTAGCTTCTTCCTTCTCCCTTTTTGTTTCTTTTTGTTTCTTTTCTTTTGAACATGCTGTGACTTTTATTTTTATTATTTTTTGTTAAAATATGTTTTGTTACTAATGATCATGTTCTGAAGAGGAAAAAGAAAAGAAAGAAAATAAATTTATTCATT
Organism: Opsariichthys bidens; assembly: GCA_037194245.1. Taxonomy (NCBI): domain Eukaryota; kingdom Metazoa; phylum Chordata; class Actinopteri; order Cypriniformes; family Xenocyprididae; genus Opsariichthys; species Opsariichthys bidens. The sequence goes on along the minus strand of CM074310.1, from coordinate 4,064,076 downwards.
CATTCATTCATATATAAATATTTTGAGCTACTAAGCTTTGCTAGTAATAGACATCAAATCTTATTGTACAAATGTGTTGAGCCCCTTAATAAAAAGTTTATGGGATTTTTCATAGTTCAGTCCGATCAGTTAGAAAAGATAGAGCATACTGAGTTAGAAGAGTCTGAAGGTCTGACCCAAGTTTGGTGGTTATAACTAGAAAACTCTATGAGGAGATATTGTTTAAAATTTGGTCTCAGAAGACGAAGTAGCAGCTTAAATAGTAGATCAGCCAACACAACTTACACAATCTAAAGAAGCTGTTTCTCTTTGATTTGCTGCTTAGCATTCATGCTAACTTTGAACCCACAAGCTATAACAGTTAGCTATGATATGGCTGTTTGGGGTGTGGATAGGTGTAACAGTTCATTAAAAATGTTACAACAAAGCCCTTATGATGATTCCAATAAATGAAAGTGGTTAAATTGCAGTCTATGGAGGAGTCAGATACTTCATTTATGTTCCAAAGATAAATGAAGGTCTTAAGGGTTTGGAACGACATGAGGGTGAATACTTAATGACAGAATGTTGATCTAACCCTTTCAGGGAAAGTCACGAGTTTTTTGTTGTGCATTGAGGGATTTGTGTTAAATGTGTTTCCATCATAGCTTATAGACTAAAAACATTATCCACCTCAACTGAGCACATAGATTTTTTGTTCATTAGAATTTATCCACATCTTGGCATTTCCATCCAGTTTTTTTATGTGATATCCCAAAATTAACACAAAAATATGTGTATGGCAACATAGCTGGTGACTGAACTCTTATGTGATAGGAATACACCAAAGTCCCTTTCAGGCAAAGTCTGTTCACTCGGCCGGCCATATTTGCAACACTTCCGAGCAGCTATTGCAAGCATCCAAAACCAAGTCCTATCTATCTGAATGGGGGAATTGTGAAATCTCAAAAACAGTTTGGTGAACTCACAATTACATAACATATTTCAAATCAGCAACTAAATCTGACATGTCCCATAAATGTTTGTTTCTTATTCTCAAATAGCGCTAAAAAAAGCTTGCTTTTCAGAATAGATGAGCCAATGTGCACCATAAGTGTGAGTCTCAGGTTTCTGCGGGAACTGGAGCTTCCAACGGCATCTACAAAAGGTGTTACTTTCATGCCCTGTCTCCCCCATACAACAACCAGCATAATAAAATGCTGGCAAATTCACGATCATCTGTTTCAGATGAAACCAAATGGATTTTTGTGTAGCTCACTGGACATTTCTCTTGTAAAGTGTTGCAAAACATGCAAGCAGCGACATAATATCCTTTCACATAAATGCCATAACATACACGTGTTTACGTCAAGCATGGATTGGCTAAATTTGCTAAATCAGGCCACTCAAACAAACAGAGCAATGCTCAATGCACCACTATTCACACTTTTCAGAAAAATCAACCTACGAATGGCTTGCTTATAACGTTCTCTGTATATTAAACTGAAGAGAAAGTGTTTTAACATTGAAAAACATCAGCTTTAAATAAGAGAAAAGTGCAGATTCTCATTAGTATGATTGCCTGCACATAATATCCCATTTCTTCACCTTTTAAGTTTTAATATTGGCAGAGCCCTTCCCCCAGGGGAAACTTTCAAGGTTAGCTCAAACGTTAGCGTAATGGCTAACAGGGAGACCAGAGGCTGTTTTGTCTGAATAGAAGTCAATGAAAGAGACGCCTCAGTACGCATAAACTTTTGTGCAGAAACAGCTCATTACTTAATAAACTGACTGGATTTCTGCTCATTTTCAACAAATTTGCAATTAAATTGGAGTGAGATGTCGTAACTATTCCATCTGAGCGCAAATGTATCTTTATTTATTGACGACCATTTAAAAGTATCCATATTCAGACAAAATAAATTTTTTGCAAGCGATATTAAAACGTAAATATTCCACTATATTATATACATCATCAACAGATCAACATGTACATCTACATTTTAACACTGCCTGATTTTTCGTTTTTATTATTCTTTTTGGAAAGATTCTTAAAAGTATTAAATGGAATTTATATAGTTCTCTGCCTAGTACTTTTAACACCACAGCTCAGCATATACGTTATAGTTTAACAAAACAATTAAAATAAGACAGAAAACGAATAAAAATATAAATCAATTAAACTTAAGATTACATGCATCCAACATGGATCTTTCCGTTTTTTCCATTATATCACAGTACATCCATTTTTTTTTCCATTATATTATATGGATTATTTTTGCTATTAAAATGTCTGTGTCTGTTCTCTGTGATGCCAAAGATCATGCAATCACTGTGAAGAGAGCAGTGTGTGTTCTATGGTTCTGTCAGCCAATCAATCGGTTTCGTTTTCAAGGTGTAATTTTCCAGAATTCTCACATTTTCGTGAGAATTGAGATGTGTTGCGATCTTATTGCTCAACTGACCTTCCAATCACATTATAATTAGCGGCCAATGCACAATAAATACAACATAACATCACAAACGAATACATTTATTATATGAATAGGCATTTTTTTTCATAGTTTATATCTTTTTATTTTGCTGTGAGTATTTGTGAAAAGTACTAAATAAATATCAAATGTTACCTATTCTTTGTCAATGTTAAGATTCATTTTAATATGCCAATAAAAATACTGCAGGCTATAAAGTTATCCACTAACCATTCAGAAATGTTCGGTTTCATTCTAAAAGTTGTAACATCTCTCCATCAGTGTCCGACTCCAGATTGAACAATGTAAGGCCGAACACCGTTACTGACAGTCGTCATTTTGGCTGCGTGAGATTCTCCAGCTTTGTTGTTGTTGAGCAACCGAAGAGCGAGCTGTTAAAGCTCCGCCCTCTTCTGGAAAGCAGCAGCTCATTTGCATTTAAAAGGACACACACAAAAACCCAGACATCTAAATAGGGACAAATTGGACAAACTACAATAAATGATCACAGATTTTTAGGATGAAACTTCACAGACACATTCTAGGGACACCTGAGACTTATATTACATCTTGTAAAATGGGCATTATAGGTCCCTTTAAAAGTTTACAGGCTTTCATATGTCAATCGCCTGCAGAGTTTTCTGGAATTTCTAATGTTTGATTCTCTCAAGTCTGCATTCGATGTCAAGAGGACATCCGGCTACTTTATTACCTGTAAATTTTACAGTATAATACTGGGAGCAGGGTTGCCAGCCAGTTACTGTAATTTTTACAGTACCATTACTATAATTTAATTTACAGAATTTTACTGTATTCTTTGATTTACAATTTTTTTTTTAATTTACTGTATTTTTTTTTATTAAATAAGTCACTTACCACAGTTGTAGACCACTGTCTCTTGCTGCTACCAGAATCTCAACCGTTGAAAATCCTACAATACCTCTTTATGCTTGATATTTTCAGTAATATCCTGTAATTTTGAGTCAAACCGCCATGCATTGCAGTTTACAGCAATATGCTGTATTATTAAGAATACAGCCATCTGCTGTAAAATATTGCTGTAATTTTTACAGCAATTCATTACAGTGTACTTGCTTTCTTGAGCATTGTAATGGAACTTTGACAGTTTATGACGTAGTACGAGAACACAAGGACGCAGGATCGCTTATTTCGAGAAACAGCCCATGATTCGTTTTCGATACGAAAATAATCTATTTTGAGCCTTGCTGACAGTTACTCGTTTTCCAACGATACAGATGCAGAGATTTCCCTCTTCACCTCTATAAGTAAATCTCAAGATCTCTTCAGTCATGTTCTCCAGTACAAATTCTCTCACTAAGCACCATAGACAATTTACAGATGCAGAATCTCCCTCAACAGAGCCAAGTATGTATGAGTTTTTGTTTGACAAATGGATGTGCAGTTGGCAAAGGCTCACTTCCTGTGCAAGAGCGCAAGCTTTGTTAATGTCCAGAAGGGAGTGTGGCAGCATTGACAACTCTGTGACAGGGGCTGAGTCACCTTGTCGTTCATCATCGGAAGTAATGTTTTGACATGAATGTTTAGACAGCGCACGGCTACAGCTGACACACCGCCGGTGATGATTATGCTGTTTATGTGCCGCTGCCTTCCAATGCAACCGCTGGGCAGCGAAAAGATGAAGGGGCCCGAGATAAATGTAGTGTTTTTTTCAGCAGATTGTATTATCATTATACAAACTCAACAGCAAAAATACATCAAAAACAAATAAATAAAATGCAGAACTTAACTTAATTTTCACAACATTTCCATATCCAAAACCAGAAGCATCAATCTAACTCTGAACACAAGCAAACACAAAGAGAATCTAGTTTGAATGCAGTCACATCAAATCAGAATGACGATTTATAGCGGACTGTTACGTGTGACACACTCCCAGAAGCAAAGTCAAATGAACCATCGCAACGTAAGCTGAACAAAGGCGAAGGGAGGGTTCCATCATAAAAATCAGTATTTTCAGTGTTGTTTTGTTCCACATGATCAAATACAAACACCATCATATATATACTGACAGCTATAAAGCCCACCAGCCCTTACTGATGATCAGCGATTCCCGACCCCACCATTCAGATTCCGCCAGAGCATAACATGGGAGGCACAAAGATGATAAATCCACAGAGTATAACTACAAATATGCTGTTTTGTAAGTGAGGAGGTTGGCTGTCTTAGACTCTTAAGACCCCTGCTGTAACATTCAAACTAAATTTAGAAAGCTTTAGGCTTTAAAGCAGTTTGCTGATGGGAATTCTCTCTTAAAACAAGTCTAACTATCTTACACAATTTTTATTCTCATCTAATTTTGGTTAGATATTTTTACTGGGAAATGAAAGAAACACACTGATAAATAACATGAATTGTGCTGTGTTTAGTGAAGAATTCATGTGAGTTAAAATATATGACTTGTGTTCAAAAGTTTGGGGTCTGGTAAGATTTTTGTCATGTTTTTGACAGAAATCTCTTGTATGCTCATCACGGCTGCATTTATTTAATCAAATTGAAACAATAATATTGTTATTGTGAAATATTATTACAGTTTAAAATGCAGTTTATTTCGGAAATGATCAAACATCATGCTATTGTGTATTTTTACATTTATTTCGGTTTTCCATACATAGCGCTCGTACATTTTTACATAAATATACATCCAAGCTGGCCTGTAAATTAGCACAGCATAATAACAAAATAAAATAAAGAATAACAATAATAAAAAAATACTATACACATATAACATTTAATAATTAAAACTAAATACAGTATTTAAAAAAGTAAAAGATGATTTAACATCTTCTACCTTAATATTAAATGAAGTCTTTTTATTGCCATACAATCTAACATCTCTCTTATACAATGGCATGTAGTGGGAGTTTCCCACTTTATTCCAGAAAATATAATAATATATACATTATTCAAGTAATATTATACATATCTATTAGTTACCCAAATGTTTCATACTTTCGGGGAACTAATAGAATAATTTTATCACTTTTCTATACGCAGTCAATAACGTACTTTTTAAAAAACAAAGTGCATATATGAAATGTAATATTTAAATTAGTTTTGCATGTAGGCATACAAATTTGTACTTTTAACCAATGCATTCTCGCGGTTCACTTCTATTGGAAACGCATGAGTTTTCGCAAAATGACCGGGCGAGACTAAATTATTATTTTTTGTGTTTGAGTGTGTAAATTAACAGCATGTCACAGCTTCAGTTGGAACATTCCACAAAATTGTTTTAAGATATGGTGTTGTTCAGCCCACTGAGAGCAATATGACTGTCATTTCACACTGCAATTCATTAGTTTAGAATCAAACAACACCAGATTTCCTCTAAATCAGGTGGATGTATCTTTGCATTTCATAATGTTGATAGCAGCATTATCTGTGGAAGGGGATTAAACGCACTTGGAGGAGAAAAAAGTATATCATGTTATCTAGAGCCTTTCATCCAAGCAGGATCCTGCTCTTTCTGGCTGGTGAGATTGCTGCTTTGCAAAGTTTAATCTCTAAAAGCCATGACACATTTAAAGCTTGACCACTTGAGCTTGTCTTTGTCTAAGTAGTCAGACCTAGAGAAATCCCTCTTTCTGTCTGAGCGTCTATATAAGGCATGATACATTTAAAGCTTTGGATACTTCTTTCTTCTAAATGGACAGACCTTTGCCTCTCTCACACACATTCTTTATTTCCCATTCCTTTTTCTTCCTCTATGTCTGCATTTAATAGCTTTATTAAACCAAAGATCAATAAGTTAATTTAATTGGCATTCACAGCTTGAGGTGTTAATGGGCTGGTCAGGGTGATCAACATGACAGCTGTTTCAATGAGTGCCCATTCTGCAGATTTCCCCAGTTAAACCTCACTGTGGATTCCCATAATGCTCAGCAGTTATGCAGATCCTTAATTTATGATTGCCCTCATATGGAGCACATACCTGCAATTATACAGAGCAAATCCTGTATTTAAAAAGATTAGGGACTTAATTTGATTCACAGACCTGATTATGGGAAATACGCAGGCAACTAGGAATGAAGACAAATTTCAGTAGAAAGTGTTATGTAATGTTATAACCACATCAGTCTATTTCAAATGTTCTTTGCACTTTAAAAATAGCTAGATTTAATATGTTATGAAGTAAATGTGAGTGGTGCTTGGCCATGCAAAAGTTGCTGCCATGATTTTCTACTTGTAATGATGGTGAAACTCAGAAACGAGGCAGAGCTGGATCCAAATGCAGTGAGGGGCGTTTACACAACAGTTTTCAACTAAAAACAGAAACCTTTTTACCTATTAATTTACACAACAATGACATCTTAAGGGCCTGAGACTGCAAGCTTTTGAAAACAGGTTTCATAGTGCAAGTTTTTGAATACAATACTGTTATCGTCTCAGCGTGTTAACAACAAAAACGGTGACGCCGTTCGCATGTGTCTATAGGCACGTAAGTGACATCGCCAGCTACTGGCCTGGCAGCAGAATAAAGTGTTTTTAGTCATTTTCATAGGTCCGTGCGAACGGGAATCATTTAGACGATGTTGTCATCTGTACACAAAAAGCATAGTTGTCGTGTAAACATACCCTGAGATTAAATGAAAATAAGATTCAAAATACAAGAATAAAAACACTAGGGAATACAAGGAGAAAAATGTAATAACAGGAAAAGAACGGATTTAAATACACAAGGGGTAACAATTTAACAAGACACACCTGGGAACAATCAAGACTAACAAACAGGGGGAACTAATAAACAAAAGGACTACAAACATGGCACGAGGAACAGGGGAAATGTAACACTAATTAATACTATAAAGCAATGAGAATACTTTTATGTGTACCGAAAAAAAAAAAAATTATGATTTTTCAACCATATCTAGTGATGGTCGATTTCAAAACAACAGTTTCATTGTTTTGAGTTGTATGAACTCATTTCCTTTAATTCAGACTAACTTAATTTTGGGCTGGGATTTTCCCAGCATGCTTTGCCCATGGCACTTGAAAGGGAGAGTAAATATTGAAATTAAGTGTGATATAATTGTTTTTGGTGGAAGATTGCAAGAATGGCAAGGGAGATTTAGTAGTGATTAATATTTTGTTATGGTAATTTACAAAAGTTTCTGTTAATGTGGATTTTTGGAGAGTTGCCATCATAGAGACATGTGGTGCATGCGGCTTGGTTTGGGAGCAGGTAAGTTACATGTTTTAAGTTGCTGTACTCAATCTGTAAGTGCAATACCATGCTATTGTTAACATGTTAGCAAATTAGCAAGTTGGCCTTTTCTGAATTAGTTTGTGTCCAGGCCTAGTCCTCTCTCGTCCTTCACTGTCGTCGCTCCTCTTTTATGCTTCCGGAGCTCCTCCGTGAGAGACACGAGACCGGTGCAGCGCGCAGCTGAAGCTCATTATCTCTCACGCCACCGCCCTCGCGCCGTTCCCTCACAGCTTGATTTGATTTGCAAGAATTCAAAGTAAGTTAATTAACTAAATATTGTATATTAATTGCTATCAATTGTTTGAGTTCGCAGACTTAGAACCTCAAGTAAGTAGCAATTAACATGAATGAGTTCAACAAACTCAAAACATGGTAGTTCTGCTCATAAAATTTGATGTAACTGATTACCTCAAATTATTTGAGTTAGCCCAAATCACTTATTTGCCCAAGATATCTATGATATTCTGAGGCCAGACTCACCATAATATTCTTAAGAAAGATGTCAATAAATTTCATCTGATGAATTCTTAGAAGGCAGTACTCCTGCCATGTTGCTGAAAATGATGTTGAAATTATAAAATTAATAATAAAATAAATTGTATAAAATTGTAGACATTTTTGTAGAGATGCTACTGAATTTCGAATTGAGCAAAAACTCACATGCGTAATCATGACCGATCATTGTTTATATTATCAATTATTGGCATCACTTACATTGAAGTACAAATAGTAATATTCCTATCTACTTAGTCTTATGTTAATGTTATACTAGTGTTATGTTTTATTATTTGAACCCAATAAATTCATTAAACATCTTATGTTTGATCCTTTTAAGACAAGACAGAGGTTATCCAATCTTTACGATAATATCTAAAAAAACATTGTTTTCAGGAATTTGAATTATCGTATTTTTAACAAGACAGTAGATAAGAACATTTTTAAGAAATTTGTCTGGAAAACAAAATATCCTTAACTTTATTCTTAAGTTAGAAAATAAGAATAACAGTTAGGAAGAAGTGTATTCTTGAGAATGTTTCATAATTTTGGCCCATGTCCCTACTTCAATGTACTGAAAGTCTATAAGATTTTTGATTTATCATCTGCCACGTCTGATCGGTTATGAAAGTAATAATGGACTTCTTATCAACAAGCTGCCACTATCATTTGAGCTATTATTCATATTTTAAAAATAACTGAAAATAAAGAGCATATTCACAGGTTTGTAGATGCTGATAAAAACCACTGGCAGAATTCAGAACCATGGTGGCATGTTTATGCAATTTATGTTCAGAAATCCATCAGCTGAATTTAGTATATTTCCAATATTTTCAGTGAGGGGGGAAATGAGATAATGAGAGTTTGCAAAATGATTTAAATGGGCTGCAGTCCTGAGGTCATGGAGCAGTAATGTGATTTCACTGCAGTATTCTGAAGGTGTATGACTATGATAACCACATCAACTAGACCTGTGTTTGGTGGGCGACCAATTGTCTGTGGTTCTGGATTTTAATCCGTTTGCTTAGAATATCATTTAAAAGTAGATCCAATCTTTGCTTTAATCCCTCCATCCACTTTTGCTTATGTTCAGAGATGACTGACTGCTCACTCCTCCTGTCTCTGTCAATAGAATCAGTAAGTCCTTTTAAAGGAGTATGGGCATTTGCTGTAATTCTTTTTAAATCTCGGACTACTTTCCCTCTCAGTCTATCTTTCTTAAGACGGCAGCAGAGAGAAGAAATATAACATATATATATATAATACAATATTTACAATATAATATATAAGAAAAGGATTTTTCCCGTGTTCCACTTCAATTACTTGTTCTTAACAAGGAACAAAGCGACAAGTGATAAAAGATTTTTCTCCATTACTATACATTTGCATGACCAGCTGCGGTAAGTAATGTGTAGAATTACATTTCGTAATTGGCTTGATTTTTATTCCTGCCGGGTCATGCTGGGTAGCTCCGCCCACATCAGCAACTAATTAAACCAAAATTCTTCTTTTTAAGTATATTAAACATTAAACACGGACAAGGAGAAAGTTCTACAAAAAAAAAGAAGGTGTCTGAAGAAGCATCATGGCAAAACAAGTTATGTGGCCATAGTTGCAGTGAGTTGCGAGTGTAAGAGAGCATGCAAAGTCATCCACACAATTTGATTTTTGGCAGCGATATCGTTGCATCATGCCTGGCACAGAAACAGTTTACAGAAGCATTACCAAGTCCCCGAAGTCATTGATTTTCAATGAGGGATGGTGAGCAACCTTTGGTAATGTGCTGTTGTACAGAGTCGAAACATAGAAAATTCTGTCATCATTTACTCAGCCTCATGTTGTTTCAAACCTGTGTGACTTTCATCTTCAGAACACAAATAAAAATATTTATAGCTCATCAAATATGGTAAACAGAAGCTCAACCATGCATGCTTGACACACAAGAATCAATAAGGTTTGTTCCACTTATAAAATGATTCTTGGTTCTTTACACCAAGAACGATAACTATAAAGATAAATACCACGTTCTGGCATGAAACTCTATATGGCACAGACTCATAGGTCCTTAATTCAATTGCATTGTCATATACATACCACAGCTGATTGTTTACCGTTGCATCAGCAGCCAATGAGCTGCAGCTAAAGATTCAAATACCAGTAGTGTTACTGTTAGCAGAGTCTGCAGGGCGCTTTCAGAAACCCTCCCACTTCCCCAGCTCCACCTGTATAGATCTGCTACAAACACTTCATTTTTAGAACACTTCTTAATGTGTATCAACTTGCAAGAAACAAGTTAGCATTTTAGCACATCCGGTTCCATCATTCCAAAGACAATGGGTTTTTGGTTAAATGCTTGAAATAAGTCTGAGGTGAACACAAGTTACTTAAAGCAGTCTAGTAGTCTGATACTCTACTCTGGTTTCACAGACTTGTGTTTATAATCAGACGCTTTCAAATAAATAAATAAAAATGTTTCATTAAAGACAGAACGAGTTTTCAGAAGCTTAGTATTTAGTTTGTTTATAGCCTACATTTGTTTTTGTTTTTAAATAGGCGATTGTATTTTGGCTTCAAAATTCATAATGTAACGAATCCGCTCTGCCTTTCGTTCACTTACCACTCTCTGGACCCTGTCACATGGACTACATTTCCCATAAGCCCTTCACCCGGTCACTATTCACCCTGCCAGCTGTAACATTTTATACTCACTTCCCTTCACTATAAAAGCACCACTGTCACTTATACTCACTGCGAAGTATTGTTAATTTTATTTCAGTTTTGAGCATTATTTACTTGTTCTGTCTGCCCGTTTCCTGATCCTGCCTGTTTTCCCGTTTTGTTGTTTATCTGCCTGCCTTTTGACCATTTACCTCGAATGTCACTATGAGCCTGTCTGTTCTTTGCCACTACTGTTTACTGTTGAGTTAACCATTGCCTGTCTGCCTACGTCTGTGAATAAAGCTCGCTTTTGGATCTCATCCGCTGACTCGCCCCTCATTACACATAAATGTTTTGCAAATTTAAGAAGATTATGATAAGAATCAAACTTTTGTCAGCTGCAGAGCCTGCTTTCCATTATAATTCAAAAGCCAATGGAAAAATCCTACGAGCTTTGTCGAAAGGACCAGGATTTTGTTAACTTCCAGGAAGGCCTATAGCGTTATCACTACAGCGCTCTATACTGTCAATGTCTCTAGCAATTTTTAAGCTAGTTGTAGAGCTAACTACTTTTGCAAAAGGGTAAATTAACTGTATTTACAACTTTAAATAATGAGTAGTTTGTAGCTACTTGTTACAAGCTAGAAGTTTAATAACTTGAATATTTTTTCACCCTCAGTATCAGGCTTTCTTATCTTAAAATGAAATCATTATAATATTGTCCACTTTTATGACATTAATTATAATACAGGTATGCTTGAGTAAATGATAGTCCATTTAACATGAAAATAAAAACATTTCTGGCTTGGTGTTGTTGAAGGGGTACTTGAGTCTTACTGATGGTCATGAGGATGAAAGTGCATTGCTGACAGCTCCCCTCAAACAGCAGAAGCACAGAACAAGACAGTATTTGTAATGAAGACATGGTTTTGACATGTTTAATCTGTTCGTGGACACATGACACACTAACATGGGTGGGAGCTGGAAAATAGGAAGTGAGAGGAGATCAGGTCTGGATATTATAAGAACTCGGGACCAAGGTCTTCATGTTGTCACTGTGAACGATGCTGAGACCAGGAGAATCTGACGTCCCCTTAGAAACTTTCAGCAAAGAACCTTAATGCGTTCGGACAGTCACAGATGTGTCCTTGGTCGCTGGAGATTCAGTGACTTTCCTCGCCCAGCGTTCAGTTGGATAGTATCCATCCAGTGAGACGTGAAGCATGTGGGTGACTGGGCTCAGCTCAAATCCTTAAGACCTCTCTCTCCCTGAATCTCACCAGACGGCAAGTTGGCAACAAACAGTATTACCTTCTGCTTGTTTATTTCTCAGGTGATTTATCAAACCTCCTCAATCTGTTGGCATGGCCATATTAGCAGCAGTAAAATTAGCATAGGACTCAGTCAGCCGTATAAATGAGGTGGGGCAGCAGCACACCATTTAAAAGTCACCAAATTTAGTACGGTTATTACTTGAGCTCTTTTTATATGGTATTCATTTAGCACAATTAATTATATATATATTTTTTAAAAGTGTCGAAAGAAGTTAACACATCACCTTGAACAAACAGCAATTCTAAGTACTGCCTGTATGCTAGGACTTATGTTTAATGATATGAAATAAAACAAAAACCATCCTGGCAGTGTTGCCAGATTGGACAGGTTCCCGTTATGAACAATGGCATTTTTGCACGATAAGGAAGCAGATTTTGAACTTGTAGCTGTAGCCTATGTTGCCTCAATGCCAAAATGGCTTCAATTGTTGCTTCAAAACGTGAATTACACCTATGGTGAGAGATGAGGGTAGTCGTGGCCTAGTGGTGAGGGAGTCGGGTTTGTAATCTGAAGGTTGCTGGTTCGATTCCCACGCCGGCAGGAATTGAAGGTGGGGATTGTGTATAAACAGCACTCTCTCCACCTTTGATACCATGACTAAAGTGCCCTTGAGCAAGACACCTAACCCCTAATAAGTCGCTTTGGATAAAAGTGTCTGCTAAATGATGAACAATGAAAAATGTAAAAAAAATGACTCAAAGGTACTTTGTAAATTAGAATTGTAACTCTGAAATCAAAGCTGTCATGAATCCAGTTCGTCACCTTCCATTCACTTGCCACCAGAGGTCGCCCTTCAATATCATGGACTCACATTCACAGACTACATCTCCCAGAATCCCCGTACCTGTCACTGATTGCGGCTCCAGCTGATGCTCATTACCCTAGCCTTTTTTAAGCCCTACGCACACACATTTAGTTGCGAGGTCATGTTTATCCCTGTGTAACATGTTCATTCCCGTCTTGTTTGCCTGTTTTTGATTCTGCCTGTTTCTTTGTCTTTTGATGATTATCTGCCTGCTTTTTGACCTATTGCCTGGATTATTACGACGAGCCTGCCTGTTCCCTGCCATTACTGTTTTCTGTTTCATTGACCACGTTTTTGAATAAAGCTCGCAATTGTATCTCATCCGGTGACTCGCCCCATCATTACAAAAGCACAATTGAATAATTGTGATGGGACTATGCTACTGCTGTCCAGCATCAGGACATCTTTTTAACCGTCCAGCTGCTGGATTTGATCAGTTTTGACTGTGCAAAGTTCTGCATTGTACTATGTACATGAAAGACGTAATGTTGTTCTGTCCAAAGATAAAGTGCAACACAAAGGTAAGCGCATTATTGTTGTGGTGTTTTTTTTTATATAGTATGTATCAATGAATAACACATTTTGGTGTGTGAAATGCCTGCTAATTACGTTGCTTTTTCCGATCACTTATATTGGGCACTTTTTTGCAATTAGATTGGCTTATTCTTACTGTTGACATTGAAAATTATGCATGTGCTTTTCCGAGGGTTAAATTCATTTATTGTTTCATTGATTCAATTTTAACAATTTCCACACAGACATTTAATAATATTTGCTAATTCTCTCTATCATAGGCTATTTGCCGTTTTTATCCATTTTTATGAGAAATTGATTAATTTACTTTAATTTTATCAGCATTATTTTGTTTTAAGGAGATAAAATGGTCCTTATCAGCCTTGATTGACATGGCAATAAAATTCTATCAGATTATTTAGGCAGTTGTCGTTTTGGGCAGGTTTTTTCTTGGAGTGGGTGGGTTTTGGTGCGATTTTGGGCTGGAGCTCGTCGATCCTTCCAATGTCATTTGCATCCGTTGTCTGCTACAGTAATGTTACACTACTGTTCAAATGTAAGGGGTCAGTATTTGTTTTATGATTTAAAAGAAATTAATATTTAGCAAGAATGCATTAGACTGTTCAAAAGTAACAGTAAATGATGTTTTATTAACAAACGCTCAAATGATCTAACTAATCATCACATCACTCCAACCAGCAGTCATTAATCAGCAATCAACATGTCTGCCAATCAGCATGAGCGGAAACCTATATATATCGACGCGGCCGACTCACCTATGCTTTTGGACAGTTTCAGCATCCCTCCAACACCCCGTCTCCTCACACTTACCTGGTTACTTCTTAAACCAGAATACGGGGGGAGTACTCTGGGCTCGGGCCGAATACTGAGCTCAGAGCCCTCTCCCCAGGCAGCACGCCAAATATGCATACTAATTACTCTATCTGATTATTTGTAAGTGTGAACTCGTGAAAGACATTTATAATGTCACAAATGATTTCCATTTCAAATGCATGCTGTTCTTTTGAACTTTCTATTTGTCAAGGAATTCTGAAAAATATTTAATGGTTTCTACAAAAACTATCAAACAGCAACCGTTTTCAAATTTGAAATGTTTTGAAATGTTTCCTGAGCAGATAATCAGCATATTAGAATGATGTAACACTGAAGACTGAAAATTCAGCTTTGCCATTAAAGGAATAAATTATTTTAGAATATACTAAAATAGACAATTGCACTGATATTTCACAATATTACTGTTTGACTGTATTTCTGATTTTAAAAAGCAATCTTGGTAAGCATAAGAGACTTCTTTCAAAAACATTAAAAAAGTTACAGACCCTTCCCACAGTACAAAAAATTATTGGGTCCACTTAAGACTTATCGACTATAAGTATTATTGCACCTACATGTCTACTAACTTTCATTAGAGTTGGCTATTAGTCCACCAACAGGCATTCTATGTACTATAAGTAACTTTGCAACTACATGTCAACTTACTCTGCTAACCCTAACCTAGTCAACTAATACTAATACATCTAGTACTCTAAAGTACTAGTTGACATGTGGGTAAAACATTGCGCTTATTGAACAGAATGTCTAAAGTGCAACCAAATAATATTGTTAATCAGTATTTGCAGTTAAAACATAGTAGTGCATCTTCATTTAATGACTTTTCTCAGCAAGTATTTATAAGAATCAAACTAAGGATAATTGAATCAGCATATTAATTAATTGAAATGAAAGATTAATTAGTTGACAGCCATGGCTTTTACATACAATGCAGGCATATTTGTTGGCAGCTTCAGTTTCACAAGACAGATGGTCAAATCAACAGATAACAGCTCTGACCGGTCTGATGTAAAACCAATCATGTAATATCCTTTAAGAGTAATTTAAATGAGGAGTTTAATGAGAAAAGAGCAGTAGAGATGCACATGCCAGAAAATTAAGCATCACATTATGAAAGGTCCCAGAGGAAGCTAAAGACTGAATGACTGAATGAAGAAATGAACTCCCTTTCCATTTCTCATCCCAGAATTCCCCTATATAGGCTATATGATATTTCACCATCACTGCTTAGATGTTCAAACCACAATTACAAAGATCGTTGAACCATGACCAAGCATCAAGTTCAAAGGGGTTGAAATTTCAGCACTGCATATTTTGCTATTAATATAGTGCAAAATTTATATAACATTCATCGTATCAGTAAGAGCGCCACCTGCCGGTGCTATTTGAATTTCCTCAGGCATGAAATAGTATTTCTATGCACTCTTCGTTTATTAAATGTCCTGAAATCATTACAGTCTCACTTTAAATTCTGTTGAACTGTTTTTACATCTCAGGGTTGCTGACACAAGGCCACCGCTGTGCTGTGTAATGAGGTATATAGGTGGGGAAGAGCTTTTGAAACGTCTACAAGAATCACAACATAATCAGGATGTGGCCCTATTACCACAACAAAAAAGTCCATGAGTGGCACAGAAAATGATTACTTAAAAAAAAACATATCTAGAACCTAGGGTGAAGAGCTAGTGTGAAATAGGGATTTATTTATTTATTATTCTTTTTAACACTGCAGTCAGAATTGGATAATTCGTGTTGGTGTGAAGAAGAAAAACTCAGTTGGACAGCAATAGCTTCATATCTGGCACGCTCTAATAATATTCTCAGAGTCCATTGAGAGCCATTAAATGTTCATATATATATATATATATTTCCAACAAAAACAAGTTATGGCAGTCACTGAATATTGAAAGGATGCTGTCCTTGAGGGCTCCTTGAGTAATGAACTGACGTGTGCAGGTTGGCCGACGTGGATCCTGTGAGGCAGACGCCAAAGTAATTACATCAAACATCTTCATTTTGCATTGCAAGATTTTGTTCAACTACCTCTGTGCCATGAATACATGTCATACATGAAGCACTGCTATTCGATGCTCTCTGTGCTTTTTGTGTATTTCGCCTTCTCGACGTGTAAAAGCGGTCTGTGTTGTTTATACCATCGGGAGATCTTCATGCAGGGCCAATTTATTGATGTCAGAAGGTCTCGGTTTACTCCTCTCATAAATTCATCATTGTTTTATTCTGTGTGCACTTTCTGGTCCAGTGTAAGTGCTTTTGAACTGTAAAACACGGCAACATATTTTGACATCAATATTGCATTCGCTCCACAGAAGAAGCTGGGTACTTTGCAATATCTTAACTTGTGCATCAAATTGCAGAATAAGGATTATACAGTAAATAAAAAAGAGAGAGAAGAGTATGGAAACTTGTTATAAAACACTTTTTCTCACAATTCCGAGCTATAAACTAACAATTGTGAGAAAAGAAACTTTATATGTCACAATTTTGACATTATTTCTCAGAATTGTAAGATATTGCGAGTTATAAAGTTACAATTCTGACTTTTTTTTCTTCTCACAGTTACAAGTTTATAGACTTTTTTTTTCAGAATAGCTCATAATTTCTCACAATTGCGAGGTATAAACTTGCAATTGCGAGAAAAAATGTGGAATTGCTAGTTCATGTCTCGCAATTCTGACTTTATTTCTCGCAATTTTGTTAAGAACAAGTCAGAATTGCGAGACATAAACTAGCAATTCCACTTTTTTTCTCGCAATTGTGAGAAAAATTTAGTGGCAACAACAAGCTTCCATAAAAGAGAGCCTTTAGAAATGAAAAATCACAAATGAAAGAGCAACCTCTGAGGAATAAAACGTTCCTCTGGGAGTACAGAAGGAAACCTGGCATGGAAATCAAAATTGTTGAGTGAAAGTGTTATTATCGAAATTATTTTTTTTATTATCGAAGTCTATCATCAAAAATTTGACATTTCAACATGAA
Source organism: Opsariichthys bidens (assembly GCA_037194245.1). Lineage (NCBI taxonomy): Eukaryota > Metazoa > Chordata > Actinopteri > Cypriniformes > Xenocyprididae > Opsariichthys > Opsariichthys bidens. The sequence goes on along the minus strand of CM074310.1, from coordinate 4,046,723 downwards.
CTTATATACTCCACTACCATACAATCTATGCTATAATTTGCACATCATTTGTCTAATTTTTTTTTTCTTCAAAGGAATTTTAGGAAAGACATCCAAGACAAAGTTGATAGTATAAAAAAACAAGAAAAAATATCTGAGAACTTCATGAAAGAACAACCACTGAGCAATAAAACGTCCCTCTGGGAGTACAGAAGGAAACCTGGCATGGAAATTAAATTTGTTGAGTGAAAGTGTTATTATCAAAATTATTATTATTTTTATTATCGAAGTCTGTCATCAAAAATTTGACATTTCAACATGAACTTATATACTCCACTACCATACAATCTATGCTATAATTTGCACATAATTTGTCTAATTTTTTTTTTTTTCAAAGGAATTTTAGGAAAGACATCCAAGACAAAGTTGATAGTATAAAAAAACAAGAAAAAATATCTGAGAACTTCATGAAAGAACAACCTCTGAGCAATAAAACGTCCCTCTGGGAGTACAGAAGGAAACCTGGCATGGAAATTAAATTTGTCGAGTGAAAGTGCAGAGTGATTCATCCCGTGCTGGTAAACACTTTTACTTTGGGGATCGTGAAGGTCTTCTCATGTATCAGTTGGTTTGATATGGTTGTAATATTTCTTGAAATGATCACAGTTTGTTTAAGAGCTTCCTCCAAGGTGTTAAGAACACATCACGGGGACCAACGCTGTGAAAAATGCCTAATTTCAGCAAAGCTATCTGCGACCAGCTGGAATGTTTAAAAGCATTTCATGAACATTAATCTCAGAACCTGTTCGAACAGTTTGGGCTTTGCAGTTAAACTGGTTTTGAAACTTTTCCTTGAATACTGAGCAAAAAGACACAGTATTATTCCGATCATTTCACAGTGAATTTTATGACTGACAATTACACCTAACATAAAGTGACAGCTGACAGTTAATTAATTTTAATTAAATGACACAAAATATTATGAACTATAAACACTGTTGTGATTAATTCTGGTAGGGCTCGACAATTTTGACTGGACTTTTTCATTAGAATAATTAAATTTCTTTCAACAGACACGTCTGTCTGATTTACAAGGACAAACTGATGTACCGTATGGACAGCCATGACTATTTCAGCCTCTCAAACAGTTCTCGGAAAGTATGTCGCACTGCTTGATTTTAGATAATTTAGGTTTTTGTCAAACAGACAGTTCTAGTCATTTAAATCTCAGTGGCATGTAAATAAGTCATTATTCCTTCTTTGCACATTGACTCATTGCTTTTTGCAGTTTTCATGCTTCACACTTCCTGTCTATTTCTGCTTAATGAAGTGATCCTATCTACACATTTTATTTCCAAAACCAGTGCTTACCAAATTGTAAGCCACAGAGGTCTTGCAGGGGGGCCGTATCCTAAACTAAAATAGATTAAAATATTCTTGCTCAGGAATATTTTTATCTCATAACATCAGTTTGAAATTGATCAAAACTAATATTTTATTCATTATAGCGAGGTGAGAGACCTTACTTGTTACTGTGTTCAATTAATTATGTCTAATGATTTCCATCAGTCAGTCAGGTGACAACTGACCCTTTGCCGGCAGTTTGATTGACAGGCGATCTGACCAATCATAACCCCAAATCTGCTATTTTGTCCGACAAAGCAGTCAGGGAAGTTAGTAGATTAACGTTGGTGAACTTGAACTTCAAAAACTGTGTGTACTCGTGTCTTTCAGCAAATCAACTAGTATGAAGAGATGATCGGTTCACGAGCCGCTTGAAGGAGCTCCAGAGATCCGTCACGACACATTAAAGAGACACTATACGCTATTTACTGTTTAAACTTCTTTAAAAAATTACAGTATTTTAAATTTGAAACTTTGTTTCATATCAAAAGTAACCTGCTCTGTCTTGTCTGTAAACAAGTTGTCAGTGTCCTCTTTGCTCCACAATCTATTTTTCACTGCGTGAGAACATGATGTGTGGCGTGAGAGCGCACGGCTTGTCGGACATAGCAACAGTAACTAAAGGGGGCGGGATTTGCGAAGGGTCAATTATCTGCCTATTCCAAAAAGCATCCATGGGTAAAAGCATGACATCGACCCTGATTCGTAATATGACCTGTAATATTCGAATATTACAACTAAGCAAAATATATGATAATAAAACATTTTATTTAACATGTGCTCAGTACTCAAAGCGCTACAAACAGTTGGAAATAAAACAAACAAAATATAAAAATTCAATAATACAATACAAAAACAAGTCATAAAAATCTTAAACATTGCAATACAAGTAATTAAAACAGTAAAATACCAATCAACTCAATGCGTGTAGGCGATTTTAAAAAGATAGGTTTTAACCTAGGTCTTCTTGAAACTGTCTAATATTGGAGCATTTCTGACAGTGAGAGGAAGTGCGTTTCATAACTTTGAACAACAGAGAAGCTCTCACATGGATTTTAATGTACATGGTGGTTGCTAAAGGAAAGGAATCAGCACAATGAAGAGAATGAGAAGGCACATAAAGCGCAACTAGTCACATATATAAGAAGAGACCTTTCCATGCACTGTTTTGTAAGTTAAAATGAGAGTTTTAAAATCACTACACGACTAAACAAGAAACCAGTGCAGACTATAAAGAATGCCGGTGATGTGCTGACGCAATGAAATATAGGTGAGAAGTAGAGAATTCTAGATATAATCTAGCTGCTTGATAGATAAAGCAGGTAAACTAACAAACAGAGCGTTACAATAATCAACCCTGGAAGTAGCAAATGTGTGAATAAGCCTTCCAGCATCAAGCAATGTGAGGAAAGGCCTAATTCTAGCAATGTTTCCAAGGCAGATTTTGTAATACTCGTAATGCTTGATTCTAACGTCAGATGAGCATCAGAAATCACAGCAAGGTTACGAGCACGAGTAGATTGAGCTACGACACTATCCATAATTGAATTAAAATTGCTACCTTTATGGATGGCAGCTTTTGCACCAATGAGAATAACCTCTGTCTTTGAACAATTCAATTTTAAAAAAAATGATGGTGCATCCACATTTTTATTGCACAGAAAAAATTGAGGAGGCAACATTAATATCAGACTTAAAGCATAAAAGTGGTAATCAAAACCATAATTGCTAATAATTTGACCCAAAGGAAGCATATAAATGCTGAACAATATAGGACCCAAAACAGATCCCTGAGGAACACCATGGCAGACCTGTCCAACATCAGATTTATTGTTTCCAGAGATTACAAACTATCAAACTATACAAGGAAATATTTCTAATGCCGTTTGCCACAACAACCATGATGCTTCTAATATGCTGATTTGGTACTCAAGAAACATTATTATTATCATCAATGTTGAAAACGGTTATAGTTCTATTTAAACTATAGAATGTGTTTCTAATAATGTATAATAATGTCTTTACTGACACTTTTGATAAATTTAATGCATCCTTGCTGAATAAAAGTATTATTATAATTTTTTTTTTTTTAATATTACCGATACTAAACAATTGGGCAGAAGTGTATAAAAAATAGCCCCAAAACAAGCCAAACGATCAAGCTTTGAATGAACTAAAGTAATAGAGAGTCATTCTATAAGATTCTTTCCTCACGTTGCAAGTGAGACTTGTCTATAAATTAGTAATTTGTGGAGGCCAATGTATTTAACATCACGCACATGTGACACAAAAGAGCAAATTACTATTGCGACAAGCAAGTTGTTTTGCAGTCTGATTCATTTTGCTTTTTGTAAGTTCATCATAATGACCAAAAAATTACAATGACCAATCAAAATATAATCTTGCCTCTGAAAAGAACCCAATTTAAAAAAAAAAAAAAAAAGAAATTTCAAAAGAGAGCTATTAATATGTTCTAGCTAAACTGTTTGTAGGCATGAAAGAATGGTTGGGTGCCGTTTTTTTAAAATCAATTTTAGACTTTAATAACAAAATGAGATTTCAAGGACAAAAGAGATGGGCTTTTTTTTTTTTTTTTTGGTACTGGGACAACAAAGGTACAATAAACAAGAAATCTCCCAGACTACATACACAATAGAGTGATAAATCTCAGGCTGTTTGTTCTAAAGCTCCTGTAAATAGTTCCCTGCAGATGAACTGCAGGTGTTACAATGACTGATAATGGAAAGTGTGTCCTCAAGCTCCTCTCTGCTGTAGGGCAAAGCGGCATCATCTAAATCTACAAGATGGTGTGCAACGTAACAAACAACTAGACAAGTCCAGAAAAGCAAGGCAAAGGGCAAGACATTTGGAGAGCTGAGACCACATGGATCAAGCATAGTTAGACATACCCTAATGATGTTTGCGTGGGAGAGAGGCCATTATGAGAGCTACAATAAAGAATAGGCAAATCTGCACTATGCAACACTGCAGGGGGAACCATAAGCTGTCAAAAAAAAACTCTTTTACAAGCATTTGATGGGTTTGTCAGATGAAATATGGTCTTTCCTTCACTCTGCTGGCACTTTCTGAGGTGTTATAAAGCAAACACACAGTCAGTGAACTTGAGCGCACTCAGAAGGTTGTTCCTACCTGTCATATCTCTTTAAGCATGTACCCAAGATTCACAGCAGCTCATCTGAAGACTGTGCACTCTCCTGCGTTCGTTTTTAGAGATGTTGTTTACGACGAGTTGTTCTGATGATTAAAACCTACATGAATAGAAACAGACACGTTCCCTTAGAATAAAGTGATATTGTTTTTAAAGTCTCAGGCAAAGCAGCTTAAACAAACATGGATGGTGATCATATAATGCCTAATAAAGGTATTCATAATGTATATTATAACGCATTATATCTTCATTATATCTTTTCATAAATAATTGTAAACAAAGTCAAAATGTATTATAATATTTGCAAATTCTGAAATTATAATGCATTATACTTTCCAAAGGTGTGTTTTTATGTTAAGAGTATTATAATGTATTATAACTGTGGCTACAATTATTCAGGAGACCATACAATGCCCTAAAAGGCATAATTACTGTATTAAAAATACTTTTATAATGCATTATACATGAAGGCTTAGAGACAGCGTTAAATTACATCATGTCTCAAAGCACATAACACTGCATGACCGTAAACAACTTACAGAGCTCTACTTGTACCACCTGACTGCTGCAGACTCATTACGGCGTTGATAGCGTTGACATAGAAACGCATAAATCTGAGTCTGAGCATGTGAACAGCTCCGGGTAGAACATCGCTGGTTGCCTTCTTGTAATACAGTTAACGTGGCGTGGAACGCAGCATAAGCTTGACAGACCGAATGCAATGATTGGACAAAATCCTGAGACTTCCACAGAAGTTCCATTTCTAATAAAATAGTAAAACTAATAGTAAAAATAGTAATACTGAAATAGTATTTTCTTATAAAATATGTAAGGAATAATTGAAGATGATCTGAAGAATTATTAGAAACGAATGCACACCTTCACAAGTGGAGTTACACCTTGGGTGTCCATTGTTTTCTAATAATTCAATGGACCGTAGTCAATTTTTCTGCTTATACTAAGGTTACCACACCTCAAGACATGGTTCAGATATTATATTTCAAGACATTTGCCAGGTTTTTCTCCTTAAAACACTCGTGCATAGGAGTAATTTCTTAAGCATCTCATCCCAGGCCTCTGTTGCAAATTCAAAAATGTCATATAGAGATAGTAATAGAGGCTTGAGCCATTGATAGCAGACTAATACAAGCTATTATTTCAGTTATTAGTGAGAGAGAGAGAGAGAGAGAGAGAGATTAAGCGTATGTGAAATACCCGAGTCTTTCAACAGTGTTTGGCAGTGGCGTCTCAACTAATAGAGAAATTGTAAGTGTTTCGGCTTCAAGAATAGGGGCATTATTACCTCGCTAGTAAGAAATATCATGTTGCTTTTAAAGGCAAAAATATGTAAATTTGTCTTTGTATTAAAATTAAAATTAAACCTTGCACAGCATTATATATTTCATTCAGCTATGTATTACATTTTCCTAAGTGTTTCCAAGAATTTGTAAATTCAGAGAAATTCACAATTTTAAATAGTGCCCCGTCCATCCCTTGTCACTTATCACCTGTCAATGACATATCTGCGTTATCCCTGGTTTCCGCTTGTACTGCATAGTAACCATTGCAACAGACATGGACAGCTGCGTAACGTCTAACAGCACGCTGTTGTTGTTTGTTTCAAACATTATGGACCATGGCAAGGAAACTTTGGAACAGAAGGAGAAACAAAACGAGGATGAATATCAGCGTAGCGTTTCCAAGATGGCGAGAGCTTTGTGACAAACTTCGACTTGACCGAGACGGTGCTCTTGCAGTGTTAGAATACCATCAGAATGATAATCTAAAGCTATTGTTAAGTCTCATACAGACAACAAACTAATTCTAAATATTGCAACTTTCCACACACAAATGCAGTTTAGTATGATAGTGTAACGTTAGGCCAAGTGAAACAGCGCTGCGTCACCTCACAGTTTTAATTCGTCAAAAAAACTGACCTGTATGAGTAGTATTTCAGCACTTATGAGTAGTTCAGTAGAATGAAATGTCCTCATTCCTTTATATCCCCTAGAACTCCAGTGTGCCACTGATTTCTGTCTCTCATTAGTAATCGCACCCACGATTCTCGGCCACGTCCAGCTCATGTTAAAAACATGCATTCGCTCATCCATAAAGATCATTTCCCCATTAACATTATTAGATCCTTCAGCATGACGACAAGTTCCATGATTCCATACTCATTCGCTCCGTCATCAATCTACGCCTTTGTTATTGTGTTGAAGAGTTTAGCGACCCCTAGCGGCAAAAAATTCGTACTGTGTCTTTAACTTACTGAACTATTTTACTGATTAAATCATCAGAGCAGCGCTGAAAACACTGTGTGTTTCTGTGTGAGATTGTGCCCATACTCTATGTGTGTGCGTTCGAGTGGGAGAAAGACAGTATGTGCTTTCCGTACAGAATAAAGCAGTCTTTTGTTATTGTAGGCTACAACTGAAATCATTTCGGAAATAACAAATCAATCTGTGATGTGATATGGACATGTAATGCTGTCAAGACCTGCCTGAAATGACTTGCGGTTCCCTGAAAATATTTGCACACCAGAGCGTTTGTCAAACAATTAGCGTTCGATGGCCCCGTAGTATAAACTCCAATTAACTTATATATTCGAAAAATCTTTTTTTTTTTTTCTTTTTTTTATCTTTTTTTTGAATCTTTTTTTTTTTTTTTTTACTACAGTACTTCCTATTTCTATTTGGACTACATAGGCTTTAATTTGATTTTAACATAATTTATTAATATTTAGGAGAAGGGACATACTCATTCTAGAGAGCATTTTAATGGATGATTTTCTTGGACGAGAAAAGTACATTTAAAGGCGTATATCTGCTAAAAGTTTATTTTGTAACTTTTAGACATCTGCTGGCATACAGATGGGAGCTAATAGACTTGGACACACTCTTTACCTGTTCAACAAGCTTACACATGCTCAGTCGGATCACGCACTTGGGGGGGGGGGCAGATTTATCCAGTGTCCATGTCTCCCTCTCTTCATGTTTGATTTAGTTAGCACATCTGGCTTAAAGAAGTGTGCAGATAAGTATTTGATCCAGCCTGCATGCTGGAGTAGTCAGTACAGTGACAGGCACTAGTGCTTCTGCACACTTCACATATTTCAGCTTATCAGTAGTGGGGCACACATGGCTTTACTGTGCAGGAGTCAAGCTGTTGATTCATGGGCTGCACAAATGCAGTATTTTGCTTTAGAGTCATATTAAAGAAGGGAAAATTGACACAGACAGCAAGACTTCACTGAAAAGACAAGTATCACCGGTCACAGGATGCTGCTTTGTTAGTCTCCACCAAACCAACACTAAACAGTATAAACTACACCAAATCAGTATATTAGAATGATTTCTGAAGGATCATGTGACTGGAGTAATGATGCTGAAAATTCAGCTTTGCCATCACAGGATGTATAACCACATGACATTTAGTGTATGTGTATAATTACTAATCTCTTACTAATCCTGATGCGAAAGGTTATATCAATTTCTTTCCGTCATGGCTATATTAAGCCAATTAATCCGGTAATTTCTGCACAATATACACTTGAATACAACCAGCCTACAGCCAACACATGCATTAAATCGGTGGAGCAACTAGAATTTTATCCACCTAAAGCACCAGTTCCGCCTTAAAAATAACTTGTATAACTTTATAAAACAGATAATACAATAAATTGCTTTAGTTGCTATATCGTAGGAGTTTTTTTTTTTGTTTGTTTGTTTTTTTGCCTTAAAAAGAAAAAAAATGACAATTATTTCCTGTGAAAATCAACATTATGCCACTTTTCCAGTTGATTAAACCGGAAAAGTATGCAATGTTTATGTGTGTACTATTATGCATTTTGCAGTATGTAGTATGCAGCATCTGATTCATTATTAGTGTCAAGATCAAGGGTTTGATGCCCAGAGAATGTGCAAATATGCTGGCAAAAAGTATCTTAAATGCTCTGTAATTCGTGTTGGATAAAAACGTCTGTCAAACGGCAATGTAAAATAAATGCAGTACTTTAAGGATACACAATGTTATCGCACTATGGGAGATTGTCTCTGGACAAAAAAAAGGGTTGAAGTTTCACTCAATTATGTCAACTGGAACATCTTATTACATTAATGAGATCTAGAAAATGGCTCAGCTGGATGCAAACTGCTAAATGTAAATGCGTGAAATAAATTTTCACCGTTTCATCAATGCGTTTAGCACAGGAAAGCTTTATAGCCTATCTGCAGTAATACCCCAGGGTGGGAGTTTCGTTATTAGTTTATGATGAGACAATCTTCAGAGATCCGCAATAAATTTGGTGGCCCAACTTCATTATACTGAGACGTTAATACAGGAAATGGTTCTCAGTTTTGATACTCTCAAACTAGTGTTTGCAAGACAGAATGAAATGTATTAGCGGGCTTACAGCTCTCCAATGCAATCACAAATAATGACCGCTGAAAACCACGCACAAATGCACCAGTTCCACGCTTTGAATTCAGCTCTACTCATATCAAGTTTATGGATGACTACCAGAGAGTAAAGAATTCTCACAAGACCAATGAGTCCACAATTCTAAATATCTACAACATTCCCCTCACTCTCCGCGGATATTGCCAAAACGAGACAAACGAGAGCATGTGTGCTAGTAAGTATAGGCAGTGTATGCAAATGTGAGTGAGCATTTGATTTGTAATGATGAATTAGGGGCCTTCATTGCACATGCTGATTCAAGGCAATGCATATGGCGGAACAGAGCAAAGAGCTTCTGAAATCAATAAGCTCCTAACCACCGAATGAGTAAAACTCTTGTGGAACTCGTTTCTCACCCTCAAGTTGTTAATGAACCACTCAAATCCCGAACAGCACTTTTAGAGGCTAAGGTGCGTGATAAGAAACGAGGGCCTTGAGTTCCTTCTCCGCAGTCCTGATTGGATTTGATCTGCCACTTTTTCAACATACTCGAGCCGTTATAGCTTACACGCACGCATAAATCACGCCTGCAAGGGTGGAAATGCTACTTTGCATCGCAAAGCAATGTGTTTTCTGGATACATAGAGAGCGTCTAAGTCATCCATTACTATAGTGCTCCGTCTGGGGAGCATAAGTCAATTACTCAGTTTAAATTTTGAGAGCTTGTTCATCCGAAGGGAACAAAGTAAGGCGCTACTACCCGCCACAGCGTTAAATTCTCCGCAATAACCACGCGGGACCGGCGAAGAAGCCAGCATGTTTGATTAATGACTAATATTTTATTAATACTATTTTCCCCTTTCCAAATGGAACTTGCAGGGGGAAAAATGAATCTTGTCGGAGCATGAGAAACCAAAACAGACCCCGAGGAGTGCTTAAGGTTACAGGACTGAAGCGTGTCCCACTCTAACCCCTTTTGCTCTCGAAGCGGATGGAAAGGGGGAAAATAAGGCTGAATTGTTTGCTTGAAAACACACAAGCCCATCCCAACTGTCCACTGTTGATTTGCCATCTCTTGGCAGAAGCACTATCTGCCGACGCAGTGAGAGAGAACTTGCCTCTATCTCCGTCTCCCATGTTGGTGAAGCAGCCAGAAAAGGACTACGAGAAAGGTCAAGACCACATTTCAGCTGGAATGAATGAGCCACTAGAAGTTCTTTTCAACTTCAGAAGTGAAAAGTAGTTCTTTCCCAATTTCTGATATAAGGGGTATTTGTAACTGCATGAAGCAAAGCAGGCCGATGTCCCGTTGGGAGGATGACAGTGGACCCAGTTTGGAGCCACTTAAGATTTCATTCGTGCTGTTTTGAGTGTAAGGTACAGACTAAGTTTTTTTTCCCGAGACAATTCGGCAGGACACAAGACTGAGCTCCAAGGATATTTGGCTGTTGCTGCAATCTGAAGGGTTATTGGGCAGAATCCATTAGCCGCCCATTCTTCACGGCACATTATATAAAGTGTGAAGCTCGCCATTTCCGCGGTGTCCACCAGAGAGGCTGTCACACACTTCAAGTCAGAGAAACACATTAAGCGATGGGCCGCAGTACTTTCTGTCTATTCAAAGAGGGAATAAAATGAATTTTGTGGGTAGGTCTACATAAATCGATATACATCTTTGTTTCAAAACACTCTTCGTATGCACCAGTGTTTTCCAAAAGTTGTTCATCCACAGGGAAACATCTGAAAACGTTTAAATCATCTTGCTGAACGTGTAAAACATAATAAAAGCTCACTGAGCAACCAAACATACATTTTTCACACTATTCTTCTGGCATGATCATTTTATTAGCAAAATATCCCACCACTAATGTGCGTCGAGGTTTGTACTCAATTGTTATTTCACATATGGAGTAAATCGCAATTGTTTTCATGTTTTGCGACAGGATGGCAATTGCAAGTAAATATTCTGTCATCTTTGCAGGAAAGTTATATTGTACTAAGTGACACTTATTTTTAATAACACTAAGAGAGCAGGCACAACAAGATAATCATAGATATCGTCATCGTTATTAAATACCTCAGTTTTTCACAGTCCAACACGAAAACAGTCCTTTCAAATTCATCCATTTGGGACAGCGTCTTCAAAAAGCTCTGTTTTCACTAGACAAAAACACTGTCTCGTATGGAGGACCAGGAGTGCCACATTAAAAATGAAACGAAGAATCAATTAATTAATTTAATAATTCACACATAAAAATGTATATAAACTGCTCCCACGTGTGTACTACATTTTAGCACTCGATTGACAAAAGTATAAAGAAAAGCATTTGGCAAATCCTTTTTAAAAAAAAAAAAAAAAAAAAAGCCATTTAAAAAGCCATTTCAAATGATTTACAAATGTATTTTTTTATTGTTCTATTAATCTACGTTTAAAAACAGGAATTAAATAAACAACTTTAAATATGTCTATTTATTTGCCTATATAAAAGTGATTTATTTATATACATTTTTATGTGTGAATTATTAAATGAATTAATTGATTCTTCGTTTTATTTTTATGTGGCACTCGTGGTCCTCCATAGTCTCCGTGTGGATGGAAGGCCAAAATGTAGAGAGAATGGTGCATTTTCAAATGTATCTAGATTAATGTGGACATATCCTGCTTAGTAACTGCCTCTGACCTTGAATCAGATCTTAAAGGGTTAGTTCACCCAAAATTGAAAGTTCTGTCTTTAATAACTCCCCCTCATGTCATTCCAAACCTGTAAGACTTTTGTTCATTTTATTGATGAAATCTGAGAGCTTTCTGTCCATCTATTGACAGCTACGCAAATACTACTTTGATGCTTCAAAAAGTTCATAAAGAGATCTTAAAACTAATCCAAATGAATTGAGCGGTTTAGTCCAAATTTTCTGAAGAGACTCGATAGCTTTATATGATGAACAGATTTAATTTAGGCTTTTATCCACATATAATATTGATCAGCGACCATAAACAGAAGCTCAACTGAATGGCGATAAAAAATCCACTTGCAGAAGCTCAAAAGTGCTGCGTAAAGCATGCATGAACCTCATTGATTCTTGTACGCTAAGCGAACATGCTTGAGCTTCCGTTTACCACAACTGATTAATTAAAGTTGATTAATTTTTATATGTGAGTAAAAGCTTAAATGAAATCTGTTCAACATAAAAAAGCAATCGTGTCTCTTCAGAAAATTTGGACTAAACCACTCAATTCATATGGATTAGTTTTACGATCTCTTTATGAACTTTTTGAAGCATCAAAGTGGTAGTTGCGTAGCTGTCAATGGAGGGATAGAAATTACTCAGATTTCATTAAAAATACCTTTACTTGTGTTCCGAAGATGAACGAAAGTCTTAGAGGTTTGGAACAACACGAGGGTGAGTAATTACTGACAGAAATTTCATTTTTGGATGAACTAACCCTTTACATGTACATTCAGGACACGGAATGAAAACGTTGAGTCACTGGCCTTAAGATTATGAGCCGGCATTTTTTTTCCCTTTCATTAATTCACTCACAAGGATTGCATGGAAAGCTTGTGGCACACAGAAGAATGAACCGACACTGCATATTTTTTGGAGAACAAACTAAGTGCAATCTGCTGCATCTTTTCCTCATTCTTTCGAGACATGATGAACGGTCGCCGGGATCTCTAGAGATCAGACTATTCATTTCAGCACATTGTGTTGTGAAACTGCATCACGCTTTTGATGCTAACATCTTAATGATTGTTCAATGTGCTGTAATCAGTCTATTTGGCAGTTTTATCAGTAAGACTGTCAGTTTGTGATATGGGTTGTCCATCAGGTTGCTAATTACACCAAAATAGAAATTAGTGGTAAATAAAGCAGTAAGTCATGAGAGGTTATAGTTAATGAAAACCCCTTAAACTCGTAACAGTAACATTACTGCAATGCAAACCTACAGTAAGTGGCTTATTGCTTTTATAAAATGCTGCCAAAAGACATCAGCACCAGTTAATCACAGCTGCGCTGGTATTCAGACCGACAGAACAAGCGCAAGTGGAATATTGATATTATACAACAGTATGATTCTTACATTCTAAGCAGCAGTTACTTGGCCTATTGTTTTTCTCTAACAAAAAAAAAAAAAACTCCAATGATTGCACAATTGTGACTTGCAATTTGGAAAATAGTAATAACAATTGGACAAGTATAAAACTAAACTAATGACAAAAACACACTCAAAACTACTTTAACTTTAAAAACAAATATATATATATATATATATCAAAAAATCTAATTCAAAATATTAACAAAAACTGCGATAGAATACACTCAAAAAAAAAAATTCTGTCTAAACATAAGTTTTATGTAATTTAATTACATAGCAATTTTCCATCCATTTGGATTACAGTTTTAACATAAACAAACTTATAAACTTAATGTGATTCATATTTGTCAGTCATACGTAAATGAAATAGATAAGATTTATGTAATAGTTCACAGAAAAATGCCCAGGTTAATGAACACTGTTTAGTGGTCATGTGTGTGCGCACTACTGAGTTAAAGTACCGTTGAAGCAGTGTCAGAGTTAATGAGATCATTAAGTGATGATTGAACATTAATGATGAACACCTGCTGTTAACAAGCAGAATCACTGAAGGACAGAGAAACACAAGAACTATGAAATCAACTGAAGATTAAAGACATTTAATCTCTCATTATTCATATCCTCAACTGTCATGTACATATGACTGACAAATATGAATCACATTAAGTTTATTAGTTTGTTTATGTTAAAACTATGTAATCCAAATGGATGGAAAATTGTTATGTAATTAAATTACATAAAACATATGTTTAAACTGAAATATTTTTTTTGAGTGGATACCAAATTAGCACCATGTTTGTTTCCGGTGGAATAAAGTCTTATAGCCTAGGATTAAAAAGTTAAATTACTATTGTGAAACTTAACCCAAGGATAAAGGTCACCTTAATCTGGGGTTAAAACTCTCATCTTAAAGTGTAGTATTGAAAGCCCTTATAGTGGGGATAATCCAGTGCAGTGTTTCAACTCCATTGAAAAGAGAAAACATAAAGAAACCAGGTAACAGCTCTCAATTCTACTGAATATTGCTATTCATCCATCACTGCTTGCTGAAGGGCAGCGTATTGATGGGAGCTGTCATTATTACCGTTTCATCTTCATGCAGACAGAAACTCAATGGACAGCATTGGCACGAAGGACAGAGCCACTTAAAAACACAAACACACACTTTTGCTATGATCGGTCTCACTTGCGTATGTCTGCCGACTACACATATAGTGCTCGTGCATGACGTGAATACTCGGATCCGTCACGTATGCAGATTAATGTCTGCCACAGTGGACTTTTGAATTGAGCTCATTTTAGTCTGGGTTGAAGGCCACCGATCACTTCTGTCAATTTAAACCAACCACTGATCGCAACTGTTCTCCATCATTGTCACTGTAAAGATCCCAGTCTCTTACTTTTACCCATTAAAGTAGAGAAACAAATGAATGCCTGTGTCTGGAATCCAGAATCCTGTCCATTTTCCAAATGTCACAGATCGATAGGCAATTTGATGGATGGCTTCAGGAATAGGAAGATCCCACCATGAGAGCCCTTGGCTCAATCTAACAGGACTTGTGTAAATCAGGTTAACAGCAACCTGAGGCAAGAAGACATGGGAGTAGACAGAATATTCCTGTCTGTAGCCGGAGGATATTTGTGTAACTATACAAATGACAACAACTCTTGTTAATTCTCTGTGTGATTTTCTGCAAACTGCTGTTCATTGCACCAAAGGCTTTAAATCAAACAGCATATATCAATGAACAGCATATATATTAATGCAGCAGTAGACATGTGCACTGAATTTAAAGTGTTGACAGGGAATAGGAGTGCACATACTCATTTATCTCGAAAGAGCGTCTACACTGACAGTGGTTTGCAGTTGTATACGGTGACCTAAAGTCATTAATTTTCAACAAGAGATGCTGATTTCTGGTGACATGTTAACAGGAACTCCTGGCGATGTGACGAAGTTGAGCTTTCCTATATGCAAATAAGCAGACCGTGTATCCTTATTTTGGTCAAATACGAATACACATTATAAACCGCACTCGACAACTTCCAGTGTTTTTGACTGTATTGAGAAAAAGTAGCATTTTATCATTCCCCTTCATCTCTGTAATGAATCCGCTCTGTCTTTCGTCCACTTGCCACTAGATGTCGCCCTCCCATTTCATGGACTCTATCCACCACACTACATTTCCCTTAAATCCCTTACCTTCATGTTGATTACTGCGCAGCTGTTCCCCATCTAGTTCACTATTTAAGTTTACTCTGTAGCCCATGTTATTTGCAAAGTCTTGTAAATCCTAGCGTTATATCCCTGTCTTGTTTCCCTGTTTCCTGATCCTGCCTGTTTATCTGCCTGCCCTCTGACCTGTTTCCCTGGATTATTACTACGAGTCTGCCTGTTCCCTGCCACTACTGTTTATTGACCATTGCCCGTTTGACCACGTTTTGTCATTAAAGCTCGCACTTGGATCTCATCCCGTTGACTCGTCATTACAATCTCAAAGGGAGATGCTCAGCTGGCACAGACTGGAAGTATGCAAAAAGTACGCAGCCTGCTTGTGGTATGTAAATGCCACATCAGGAACAACAGTGATTGGCTGATGGCACCATAAGAACAAGCTCATTTTCTCTTAATTTATTATAAATGAAACATTCACTACCATTCTAAAGATTGGGGTCGGTAAGATCTCACCAAAGATTTATTTGATCAAAAATATTTTCATATTGTAAAATATTATTGCAATTTTTTAAAAAAAAACTGTTTTCTATTTGAATCTATTTTAAAATATTTATTCCTGAGATGCAAAGCTGAATTTTCAGCATCATTTCTCCAGTCTTCAGTGTCACATGATCCGCCAGATATCATTCTAATATGCAGATTTGTTGCTCAAGAAACATTTATTAGTATTATCAGTGATGTTAAAAACAGTTTCATTTTTTAATAGGTTTATTTAATTGAAGTTAATTAATTAAATTACTTTATTGTCACGTTTGATCCTAAAAATTCTGTCATTAATTACGCCTCCTCATGTCTACATCCGTAAGACCTTCGGTCATCTTCAGAACACAAATTAAGATATTTTTGATGAAATCTGGTGGCTCAGTGAGGTCTCTATTGCCAGCAAGATAAAGGAAACTTTCAGATGCCCAGAAGATACTAAAACATATTTAAAACCGTTCATGTGAATATAACATTAAGGTTGAACCATTGTAAAGCGACAAGAGTACTTTTTGTGCGCCAAAAAACTCTTCAACGGTATCTAGTGATGGCTGATTTCAAAACGCTGCTTCGAAGCTTTACGAATCATTTGTTTTGATTCAGTGGTTCGGTTCGTGTATCAAACTGCCAAAGTCACGTGAACCGCTGAAATTGTGAAACACTTATGACGTCACGAAGCCTCGTTTACTAAAATCACGTGACTTTGGAGCTCCGAACCACTGATTCGAAACAAAAGATTCGAAAAGCTTCGAAGCAGCGTTTTGAAATCAGCCGTCACTAGATATTGTTGAAAAATTCCTATTTTGCTTTGTTTTGTATTCTCGTCATTTTATAATATTAAGATTGAACCACTGTACTCACATGAAGTGTTTTAAATATGTTTTAGTAGCTCTCTGGGCAATACTGGCAATATAGAGACTTCACTGAGCCATTGGATTTCATCAAAAATATCTTCATTTGTGTCCGAAGATGAACGAAGGTCTTACAGGTGTAGAACGACATGAGGGCGAGTAATCAATGACAGACTTTTCATTTTTGGGTGAACTAACCTTTTTAACGAGTCCTGGATGAATTGCTTTTTTTTTTTTTTTCCAAAGGCATTAACAAGCTGTAACATTACAATCACACACATAGCAATCACTTTTGGGAGATTTGGAAGCATATTATTGAAGTATCATTTTGTAGAATGATTAGTTTTTTTTATTTAAAAGTCTTGAAGATTGCAAGAAGTCAGGACAATTGGAGTTAAATGTACACATTTCTGCCTATATACAATTCAACAACATAGTAGTCAACAATACATTTAAGACCCTTATCTTCCTTACTTTCATACTATAAATATTGCATTTCCATGTAAATGAATAATTACCATTCATTGTACTAAGTTTGCCAGTTTGGTCAGTTACAGAATCTAGAGGCTAACTGGACTACGCTAACCAACCAAACACTGACCCTTTGGTGTAAACACCCTCTTGCTTGCCCATAGAAATTGCTTGAAACTTATTTTACTACCACAATGTGGCATATTTAGAGTTACTCAAAATATACAATTAGATATGTGTCGATTACAATGAATATATATTTAACTATTTATCTTGAACTGATTAGTTTGTGAAAAGTGGGCAGAATGGAAACACAAGGTTGGAGGAGATGAACAATTAGAAAGAGGAAATTGTCTTGCAATCATATTTCACCACACAATATGGCCACAAGTAAACATGGTAATTTTTGACTTTTCAGCCACAGCATAAGTCTTCAGGTCAGCTGTTCTGAAAAATCCTTGAATGCACTCAAAAAAATATTTCAGTCTAAACATAAGTTTTATGTAATTCAATTACATAGCAATTTTCCATCCATTTGGATTACATAGTTTTAACATAAACAAACTAATGAACTTAATGTGATTCATATTTCTCAGTCATATGTACATGAAATAGATAAGATTTATGTAATAGTTCACAGAAAAATGCCCAGGTTAATGAACACTGTTTAGTGGTCACGTGTGTGCATACTACTGAGTTAAAGTACCGTTGAAGCAGTGTCAGAGTTAATGAGATTATTAAGTGATGATTGAGCATTAATGATGAACGCCTGCTGTTAACAAGCAGAATCACTGAAGGACAGAGAAACACAAGACATTTAATCTCTCACTATTCATAACCTCAACTATTACATAAATCTTACCTATTTCATTTACATATGACTGACAAATATGAATCACATTAAGTTTATTTATGTTAAAACTATGTAATCCAAATGGATGGAAAATTGCTATGTAATTAAATTACATAAAACTCATGTTTAGACCGAAATATTTTTTTGAGGAGTGTGGGAGTTTTAATAAAGTGCTCAAAAAAAAAAATCAGCACTCTTAGACATCAAAACTCCCTGAGCCGCATTCTGCACAACTCACAATTAATTACACGTCATCTCATCAAACTTTAAGAGACAATGGAGCCTGCATTCATTAGCTGACGATGATGAACTAATAGTGGCGTGACTGCGAGAGAAAAAGTGATTTTCCATAGTCCCATACCAGGACCAAGGGCCACTGCGAAATGTGCAATTAGCCCTGTGGAATTGTGAACACACTGTGTGTGATCAGCCGTTCGGGCTGTGGAGTGTCAACACCCCCAGATGAAACGTGACACACTGATTAATGGCGCGGCGGCAGAGACTGCCACTGAGCTCATGAGATAGATGGGCCGGAGTTTAGTTTGACTCCAGACCACTGCATGTCACAGATTAATGCTCATCCCACTCTAGGATCTTGGTTTAATGCATCAAGTTAGGCGAGCTCTTCAAAACACATGGATCGTCAAATTAATATTTCACCAGAACAAATAATGCAGCAGCATGTTGATCTATGTTCGTCTAAGTTAGCTGTTTGAAAATGTCATTTCATGCAATCTTTGCTGTCAAGTCATGATCAAAGATATAAAGAAAGACTGTCCATCAGACGACTAACTAGACGTGTTGGCTTCTTTAAAAACATACACTACCATTCAAATTTTGGAGTCCGTAAGCTTTTTGTTTTACACTTTTTATTCAGCAAGAAGACATTACATTGAGCAGTGATAAAATGAAAGACATTTATAATTTTACAAAACATTTTAATTCAAATAAACTCTGTTTAACAATTCTACTCTTTTCCACATTTTCAACTAATAATAAGAACAAGAAAAAGAAATGTTTCTTGAGCGCCGAATGATTTGATCACGTGATTTGATCTAAGACTTTCAAAAACTGGAAGATAAAAATTCTAATTCATTAACGAACATGAACTAACAACGAGCGATGTATTTTTAAAGGATTGTTTTAACCTCATATTAGCTTTTAAAATGTATTCGCAAATATCGAGCTTAACATTAACTAAGATGAGTAAATGCTAGAAGTGTTAATCATTTCAGTTCATGTTAAACAAACAAACCCTTATTGTAAAACCTCAAGCATTTGAACAGTATAGGTGGGAGCATTTTTTCCCATTGCTGGACTGTGATATTTTTAATGTTTAATGTTATTTTGTTGTGGTATCATCCTGTGGAGGAAAGCAACGGCGGCAATTTCCAATTTATTGCTTTTCTACAGCTTGCTATCTATTGGTGAAAGTCAATGCAATAAATTGAGCTACTTCAGTTCTTTGAAATAAAATAAAAAGTCTATTAAGGCAGATTAGAACCTCAAACCCCCTGTTTTCAAAGCAAATCCATGACCACTACACCAACACGTCCAGCTCGTTAGTCAATTGCTGATCTAAATCCCAGTGGCAGATGAGATAATCAAATAAAAAGTCACAAGTTCATTTGACCTGGTCAGCAAGAATGATTGCTAAAATCAAATTACAAATTCAAATTGAATCCAATAGTTCTTTAGCTAGCATTAGTAGGCTATGGCTGGTTTTTGTGATGTACCTGTGCCACAATGGTATTAGACGCTACACTGCTGCCATCTATTGACGTGGATCAACACCAATGCCATACGGTGGCTGAGAGAGCTCAACCTCAGAGCGCTGCAAATAAGAAAACATGAGTGATCATGAGTTTGACAACACATGCAAACACAAAAACGCACTGCAAATATCACAAACCACAATGGAAATGTTTCAAGGAGACCCCAAAAAGTGACGTACCCTACTTGACAACAGCACAAGCTAAAAAATATTAAAATATATTATGTAGGCATTAATGTGTTTCACTAACAACAACGTGTTTTAATATGTGACATTGTTGTTAACTCATTAAACTTTAAGAGATGATAATTTAGTGGATGATTTAAAAATATTCGTTAATCCTGTAGCGCACTAATGTGACGTAATCATAACGGCCGCCGGAGGCGCTCGACGACCACGTCATCTGTGAGCGTGAGTTTCTAGCAAACTGAAAAACACTTTATTAAAAAAAATAAATACATGAAATAATGTACAGTTGCAGTTTTTTTTTATAGTATTTAATAATTGTGAACACATTGTGCACTCAAATGCCGTACACTATACAGGGATTAGTGAATGAGTGAACGGGAGAGTGGTTTCGGACACACCTAATAAGCAGCTCCTAGTAGGGTTCGTCACTTTTTGGGTCCCCCTTGAAACATTCCCGTTGTGCTTTGTGCTATTTGCAGCACGTTTCCGTGTTTGCATCTGTTGTGAGGATTTCCAACACATGTGTTGTCAAACTGATGATTACGTTTTTTTTTTTAAATTTGCATGTGTTTTCTTATTTGCGGTGCGTTGAGGTCTCTCAGCCACCATAATGCCAGTTTCAGAGAGAGATCTACACAAAAATCCTTCCCGTTACCCGTCCAACAAAACAAAAAAAGTAACTTGGGCGCTATAATTTTCTCCGCAATCAAGTCTTTCAGGTAGGCTACTGATCCGTCTTCAACTGACTAATTTTCGCTCTTCACATCAGCCCTTCGCATTGCCAAACAACACTAAGCTACTAGTGTATCTACAGAGGCGGCATCCAATGAGCGTGAGGATTCTCTCCGACGTTCGGATAGCGAAACGCCGCGGGTCGCATGGCGAAATACATGCACGGGTGACCAGAGCCATTCATAAATAAAACGCAATAGAAAACTATTTCGAGTATATGTTGTTGTCTGAGAGTTGACAGTTTTTTGCTAGGGTGCGCCACCCTCGTGTCACCACCGCAACAGCACCGAAAACATGGGGAATTTTTTAATCGCACACAACCTAATCGATATTCTATAATTAACTATAATTAACTAATTAAATATTCATAAATGTGACATATCCCTATTCTTAACTAAAACACAATTTACCAAACCAAACTACTGAATACAGTTGTGAAAAAAACGGTAGTGGCGCCGTTTACATTTCAGGTTGGACTTTGAAATAAGCAAATACTACACCTAATTAATATTCATGAGCCAGTCCCTTGCCATCATGCTATGTCATATTGTGTGTATGGTCACAATACATTTGCTATGCATTAATTAAACAGTTACATTAGAGCACCGGTAAAGCAAACAATAATTAGCTTTACAGTCTTAATTTCCATGCAAAATGTAATACGAAAGTAAACACTGGAAACATCTAAATAAGAATAAGAAAAAAATTCTTTCATTTCTTTCGGAAACTTCAGCAAGAGCCCATTTTAGGAGAAGATGAGCCTGTGGGCATGTGGCGGGACACACTTCAGTGGAGGAAATTCATCACAGCACCCTTCGCTCCTTGTTTTAATTACACACAACAAACAGCATAGATGTTTCCTAATAAGATGGAGTCAGTGAGGGTCTCATTACCAGTTATGAAGGAGAAAAGTGGGAGGGAGAAAGTGGGAGAGCTTTCATAAGCAAAAGAGAGGATTTCTCATGCATAGCCTACAGAAGCAACGAGTACAATAAACATACAGTAAATCAGTACCAAAATGACTTGGCATGAGAAGTGTTGTGTTTTTAAAATATTTGTTCAGTGTAGAACCAGGGGTAGTACATTTTCAGGCTGTCTCCTCAGAGTACTGATTAATCTGCATCATATCTTCGTGTGATTCAAAGGCCATAAAATGGCCCTAAGAAGTCGCTCCAAATCTGACTTTCTTTCTTCTAGAAGACCGAAAAAAATATTTTTTTGTCCTTACAATGAAAGTCCTTATGGGACAGTGCTGTTTTGGACCACTAAGTTTCATTAAATGAACAAAAACAGTTCACAATATGTTATTACATTCATATTAAAGGGTTAGTTCACCCAAAAATGTAAATTATCCCATAATTTACTCACCCTCAAGCCATCCTATGTGTATATGACTTACTTCATTCAGCCAAACACAATCAGAGTATTAAAAAAATAAAAGGATATTTAAAAAAATATCCTGGCTCTTTCAAGCTTTATAATGGTAGTGAATGGGGCTTGAGATTTTGAAGCCCAAAAAAGTGCTTCCATCCATTATAAAAATAATCCATGCGGCTCCAAGGGGTTAATAAAAGCCTTCTGATATGAAGCAATTCTTTTTTTGTAAGAAAAATATTCAGATTTATAACTTTATGAACTATAATCACTGGCTTCTGTTAACAGCCGTACAGAAGTCTAGTTCCCGCGCTTTGCTGATGGGTAGATGCGCTTTTTTTGGCCTTCAAAATCTCGAGCCCCATTCACGCCCATTATAAAGCTTGGAAGAGCCAGGATATTTTTCTATATAACTCCAATTGCGTTTGGCTGAAAGCAGTCGTCGTATACACCAAGGATGGCTTGAGGGTGACTAAATTTTGGGATCATTTTAATTTTTGTTTTATCCTTTTGAATACTATTAGCCATTTAATGTGACTTAGGTTTTTCAAATACTTAATGTGGTCTTCAAAATTTGAATTGCAATAATAATGGTGTGCAAAAAGATTAAGCACATTCTGCCATATAATTTCTATAAGACTCTATAAGCGTCAAGCAATCATAGGTTTGGCCCAGTAGTAGCAAGGACTCAAGATTTCAAAGGAGTTGCATTCTTGTGATCTGAATCAACACTTGAAACACTGGAGAACAAGAGTGTTAGCTGTGCATCAGCATTAGAACCTCGTTTGATCTTCGCATTTGCATGAAGCATCTTCTTACAACATCACCACTTACCGGCGATTGAGTATTCTCACCTACAACGAAAGGCCTCTTATTTATCAGACATGTTTTTCAAAGGCAGTTCATTTAAGACATTTGCAGAGTAAAAGGAATCCCTTGGTAAGTTTGCAGCTGCTGGGGATGCATGCACATTCAAAAGCAGAGAAAATAAGATACAAGCTAAAGGATTCTTAACTCCGAGCAACCAACATGATTGTGACTGTTTTCAGCTTTAATTTCATGAAGGAAGGGCAGAATCTCACTCTATATGTGAAAAGCATTCGTCTTTATCAAGTGGAAGAGCAGCAGCTCTGTGATGCGGATGTCCTGCAGTCACACAGCACAACACTGTCCTCTACTGACAGAACGCTACATTCCAGCTGGGAGGCTTCATTCGCATTCAGCTATTACAAATATGAAAATCATGTACAAATATGAGTAAATGTGGTGAAAGTGTCCAGGTCATGTTTCATCCCAAAATCTATATTGGCATATGAACCACAAAAAAAAGAAAAAGTTATATTTAAAAGAAGTCTCGCGCTCACCAAGGCTGTTTTTATTTAGTCAAAATACAGTGAGAATATTGTAATGACAGTAATAGTGTAATAACAACAATAATAACGTATTAACATTGTGAAATATGATTACAATTTCAAATAACTTTTTTCTATTTGTATATTGTTCGGGTCACCAGTCTAGTGCATATCGACTACATTTCCCATCATCCCTCCTTCTACTCACCTGCACTCAAAAGGCCCTCTGGGTCTTGTCTCGTCAAAGTATTGACTCACCCGAGTAACCATTCCTGTTCTGTCCCCGGTTCCCGTCGGCTCCCTGGATTCTCTGCACAGTCTATGCCATCACTGGCACCATCTACACAGCATCTCATCCAGCCAAGCCACTTCATCTGCCATCATCCATACCAGTTGCATTACCACTCTGTCCTCCCATTACCCTTAAATAAAGACAATGCTTGATTTAACCTAGTCTGCCCTCTTCTGTACGTGACATACATTTAAAAAAGTAATTTATTCCTGAGATTCAAAGCTGTATTTTCAGCATCACATGATCCTTCAGAAATCATTCTAATATGCTGATTTGCTGCTCAAACAATATTTCTTAATAATTATGAATGATAGCATTTTTGTAGAATCCATCTCTCTCTCTACATATAATAAATTTCTTTAGAGATTACTGGTGGATTTGATTTTGTTGCAAACCTAATGCCTGTTGCTATATTATAGTAGTCTCATTAACAAGTAAAAGAAACGAAAAAGTGTTGTTATATGGAGTAATGTTTATTGCTGATTAGAAGTTGAATATATATTTATATATACAGTTGCATACATTGTAAAACCAAATATCCCATTCTATGGAATAAGAGATGATGATGATGATGATGATGATAATGAATGTCTCCAGACTCGCAGGGGTAATGAACTGTAACTTAATCAAACACTGCTGATTGTCTCTGTGGCACCATCTAATACTGCAACTCGATAGTAATGCTGTGTAATTGCATTTCTACACCTATTTTCAGGATCTGGACTATAATTAAATAAGCATTGACAATTTTTTTTTAATCAGCATTACGTAGTGTTGCTGAGCTTTTAAAAGTCTTGCATTTTTAAATAGCTAAAATGAACGTATATATTCAAAAGAATAAGAATGGTTCATTGCAACAGAAACATATGGAAACTTGTTTCCACCACTGAACAAAAATATATAAAAGGTAATTGTGACATTTTAATCTTCCAATTCTGACTTTTTTTTCCCCCACAGAATTGCGAGATATAAATTGCAGAAATTCGGACACTCGCAATTGTTTATCGATACTGTGAGGGGAAAAAAAAGAATTGTGAAACACTAGCAATTTTGAGGAAAAAATCTGAAATGTGAGAACGGAAGTCCCAATTACGAGAAAGTCTGAATTGTAGAAATTCCGACTTTCTAACTCGCAATTGTTTATATCGATATTGTGAGAAAGTCAGAATTGACCCTTCACCGACAGTTTGATTGACAGGCGATCTGACCAATCATAACCCCGAATCCGGCATTTTGTCCGACAAAGCAGTCAGGGGAGTGAGTAGATTAACGTTGGTGAACTTGAACTTGAAAAATTGTGTGTGCTCGTGTCTTTCCGTGCTTGAAACAACATTCCTTCTGATGTCCATTCATGTTTATTTGATGCTATAAATGAACTAGTATGAAGAGATGATCGGTTCACGAGCCGCTTGAAGGAGCTACAGCGATCTGTCACGACACATTAAAGAGACACTATACGCTATTTATCGTTTCTAAACTTATTTCAAAAATTACAATATTTTAAATATGAAACTGTTTCATTTCAACAGTAACCTGCTCTGTCTTGTCTGTCGACGCGTTATCAGTGTCCTCTTTGTGGCGTGAGAGCTTATTGGGCATAGCGACAGTTAATAAAGGGGGCGGGTCTTTGCAAAGGGTCAATTGTGTGATTTAAAAAAAAAAAAAAAAAAAAAAAAAATTCACAATTATCTTTTATTCCGTGGCAAAAACAACCTTCCATAGAAACCTTATAACGTGGAATCAAGACAAAGACGAAGTCCCTCATGATCGTAATTTAAAAAAAATATATAGCAGCAAGTGAACGGCATCACCAAATCTGACCTTTTAAAACAATAAGAACTAAATTCATAGCTGCAGATTCTGAAAAAAGTGCCTTTAATTTCTGAATCAGTACATATTATAGTACTAGTAAAGATCTATGATTTGCATTGATGTGCAAATTTGTGTTTTTTTTTATGTTTATGCTTTTAAAGGAATAATGTATCGATTCCCAGCAATAGTACGAGGATCATTGCCACAGGTGCTCTACTTTAATGTAGCGCGTCAGGAAGGACATCACAGCCCTATGATCAATCTTATTTTGAGATGAATGCCAAAATTGGCGAGAGAGGGCGAGTCTCCTCTTGGCTCGAGAATCGGGCGTCAATCTAAGACAAACCCATTCCTGCACAACCATCTATAGCTGCCTTACAATACGGAGAAAGTAAAGATGACCACAAAGCCAGTGACCCCATGTGTGCGTTATATTCTAGACTGAGCCGGATGAAGGAAGTTGCCGCCAACCCTTGCACATTCGCAAACATCATAACTCTAGTTTTTCCTTTTCGTCAAGTTTTATTAGATCTACAGCAGATGGAATGGTCTGTTTCACATGCCTGAACCTTGAGCCCCTTGGTTCTGAGCGTCTCGTTTCAGGCAGTCCTCCGTCACACCCTGTGACGCCAGTTCTGAGAGCACATTGTCCAGGTAGTTTGGGTCGGGGTAGCCGTGGCCGGAGACGTTGGACATCATCTCCGTCTTGTGGTGGATCTCGTTCCAAATGACGGTGTCAGGCTCCCCTGTGGTGCTGGAAGTGCCCACTGTGAAGATGAGGCGCCGTGTCCACGCCACTTTCAGCAGCTCCAGCACCTGGAAACGGTTACAATGGAGATAGTCAAGACCCTCAGATTTAAAGTAAACACAGTTTGTGGTTTGCTCACAAAGAGAAACAATCAGATCAACAAAAAACAAAGTCCGGAACACACCAAGCCCCGGGACAGTTTTTGGCCTGACTAAGTTACACACAGTCGGCTGAAGTTGGTCCTCGTTGGCTTTTTTTCGGCAAATTCGACATGTTTAATCTGCATCGGGCCGTCGGCGAGTGAAAGAACTCTGATTGGCAATAGAAACATATGGAAACCTGTTTCCACCACTGAACAAAAATATATAAAAGGTAATTGTGACATTTTAATCTTCCAATTCGGACTTTTTTTCCCCCACAGAATTGCGAGATTCATTCATTCATTCATTCATTTTCCACCGCTTATCCGGTGCCAAGTCGCGGGGCAGCAGTCTGAGCAGAGATTCCCAGACTTCCCTCTCCCCAGACACTTCCTCCAGCTCTTCCGGGGGGACACTGAGGCGTTCCCAGGCCAGCCGAGAGACATAGTCTCTCCAGCGTGTCCTAGGTCTTCCCCGGGGCCTTCTCCTGGTGGGACATGCCCGGAACACCTCCCTAGGGAAGCGTCCAGGAGGCATCCGAAACAGATGCCCGGGCCACCTCAGCTGACTCCTCTCGATGTGAAGGAGCAACGGATCTACTTTGAGCTCCTCCCGAGTGACCGAGCTCCTCACCCTATCTCTAAGGGAGCGCCCTGCCACCCTGCGGAGAAAGCTCATTTCGGCCGCCTGTATCCGGGATCTCATTCTTTCGGTCATGACCCAAAGCTCATGACCATAGGTGAGAGTAGGAACATAGATTGACTGGTAAATCGAGAGCCTCGCCTTGCAGCTCAGCTCCTTCTTCACCACGACAGACCGGTACATCGACCGCATTACTGCAGAAGCTGCACCGATCCGTCTGTCAACCTCACGCTCCTTCCTTCCCTCACTCGTGAACAAAACCCCAAGATACTTGAACTCCTCCACTTGAGGCAGGAGCTCTCCACCAACCTGAAGAGGACAAGCCACCCTTTTCCGACAGAGAACCTGAGAATTGCGAGATATAAATAGAAAATTGCAGAAATTTGGACACTCGCAATTGTTTATCGATATTGTGAGAGGAAAAAAAAGAATTGTGAAACGCTAGCAATTTTGTCCGGAACACACCAAGCCCCGGGACTGTTTTTGGCCTGACTAAGTTACACACAGTCGGCTGAAGTTGGTCCTCGTTGGCTTTGTTTCGGCAAATTCGACATGTTTAATCTGCATCGGGCCGTTGGCGAGTAAAAGATTGGCAAATGAGTCAGTTCACGAGAATATAAAGCACAAATTTACTTGTTATTATAACAAGTCATGACGGCACAGACAGACGGTTGATCTAATTTTACGTCATCTTACCTGAGCAATCCAATGCACAAATATTTCCATAATAACATGAGCGGAGTGGAATAAAGCATGTGATCAGCATGATTGATATTCAAAACGGTAAGCAAGCGCTGCTTTGTTTATGGTTTGTATACTTGCAGTCTTAGTTTGGCTTTCCCCTTTTGAATTACAAATATTTACAAACATATCTGCTTAAATAGACAGTTATCTCCTTTATACGAAGGAGCTGAACGCGCATGTTAGTTGACAGTCACCTTAAGTTCTTTTGGTGTGTTCAAGCACATATTTTTTTTCCCAACACAGCTGATGTGAGGAGAAAACACTGTCGGCTTTTGTTGCCGCTAGTTTTTTGATGTCGGATTGGTAAGACCTAGGTTGCTGTCGGCCCCAAACCTTGTATCTCCGTATTTTGTCTCCATAAATCATAACAATGGGTTTTACAAATATTTGAGGTATTACAAAGAGCTTGTGACTAAACCTCATCCAACTTCATTGGATACTTAAACTGTTGGTCAAACCTTATAAGTCCAACCACCTCTATTTTAAATGAAGTGCTGCATTTTGGACCGTCTCTGATCGTTTACAATGCAAAAGTAAATAAAGAACTGGTTGTTTGAATAAGAGCTGCGTTTTCTATTTTTGGTTTTGGTAAAAGATTAATGACAAGTGTTGGCGAAAGTTACTAAAAATGTAACAAATTGCATAACTTGGTTACTTTTTATGGAATGTAATGCGTTACATAATTTTTTCTCATCTGGGCTGGGCTTTTTGTTTGTTTTTATAACAACAAAAAAGTTCTATTTTTGGCAAATGTAAAGGCCTTTTCACACCAAAAGTGAAATGAATAAGCCTCAGGCTGAAGTGCAATGCAAATTTTGCTGAAATGCAAATTCACGCCTGTACAGTAGAGGGCGCAGTTCAAACAAACAAGCCCTTCAGCTGTGCTGCCATTCCGGAATACAGAAGAACAAGATGCAGGAGAAGTATATGCGAAAATGTATGCTCACATTTAATCCAGAACTAGTTACTTCTTTGAAAAAGTAACGCCGATATTATGTCATAAATTTAAAAGTAATGTGTTACTTTACTAGCTACTTGAAAAAAAGTAATCCAATTATGTAACTTGTGTTACTTGTAATGCGTCATTCTGATAATGCCACATGCAAATGGATGACCATATATAAAGTCACTATATATATATATATATATATATATATATATATATATATATATTATTATTATTTTTATTTTTTAAAGTGATTTTTCCATTTCCTGAAAAGTAGAGGTTTGGATATAAAAGGTTTTTGGTCTGACAGCGACGATACACTGCACTCCTTTTGTTAATTCATTGCAGTTATTGATTTATAATTAACTTTTTTAAAGGTTACAAAAACAAAAATTACGTTCTGTGGTAATCGACAATCGATAGATGCTGGAGCTTAAATACTCTTTTAAAGGTTTGAGCGTGTATAAGGTTAGGACGTGCTGATGTAAACAGAGAATGTCAAAGTCTCTGAAGGAACTGAAACAACAGAGCTGAACAAACAAAGATGGGCCACTTTCCCCTATATTTCCCCTATTTATATACATGTATATTTCCGTGTTTATGCAGTTTTAGATTTTGCAAACCCATAAGACTTTGTTTAATCTTTAATATTTACTCATCGCTTGTGTTCATTCACTGAAAGTCTAGATAAATATAAATATATTTTCAAACTATAAAAAGTGATTGTGTCTCTTCAGAAGACTTGGATTTAACGGCTTCATTCATATAGATTACTTTTATGATGTCTTTTTGAAGCTTGAAATTGTTAAGAAGGCTTTCATTGGAGATACAAAAATGAAGAGACTATATTAAAAATCTTAATTTGCGTGCCAAAGATGATCAAAACTCTTATGGGTCTGGAACGGCATGAAGGTGAGTAAATGACAGATTTTCATTTCACTTTAATGTGTGTTTTTCTATTTGGTTGCAAATTCAGCTTTCAACATAAGGCAAGTTGACAACATAGATGAAGCTGACTTTTTAAGTCGTGGGTTGAAACTTACAATAAGTAATGTACGCCATCATCATCCAGTGTTTATGAAATTACTGTTTCTTGTATAATTACAATAACTGTATAATGGGTTCATTTTCTTTGTATATAAAGGTTAACATTCGGTGAAAAAAAAACTTATATGTTACACAGTGTAACGATAGAGGAAAGCATGCACAAACAAAGAAGAATCAAGAACACAGTCTTTATTACTACCTAAACACTCAGGAGAACATAAGAGACGCCACCACAACTAATTACAAACAAGAACGGACAAGGGACTGAACATAACGAGAGACAGGTGCATAACATAAGCGCAAACGAGGAAATAATCAGTAACCAAGGAAACTGAAACTAAACCGAGCAGAGAAAAATGAACAAAAGGAAACAAAACCCTAACAAAATAAGAATCCATAACTGCGACGCATTTTGATTTAAGATAAAGCAAAAACACGGTTTGGAAGATGGTTTTATGATATATATTGTGGCGACAATATAAAGACAAGTTGGAATTATAAGGTTTTATCTGCATTCTGAGCAGTTCTGAGATATTGAGCTTCAAAGTTTTTTGCATTCTTTTGGACTTTGTAGATAGAATCTTTGTGTTTTCTAATAATAAGTCCCAAAATGTACACGTGCATGCTGACTTGAACGCAATAAATCATGAAAAATTATGCCAAAATGCCCATCGTGTGGATTTTTCACATAAACAGTCAGTTATGTCTTAAATAAAAGTAACCAGTTGGGTGAAATCTGGATGCTCGTCTGTAAATTCGGACCTTGCATTTGGTCTTAAAGTGACAGTAACCTAAAATACCTTCTGCCATCTGTGTCATTAATGTTAAACAACAAAAGAGAAAAAAATCAAATCAGAAAAATCACTCACTGCTCTTGACTAAATAACTTCTGTCTCTTTAATAAGAATAAACTAAAAAAAAGTGCATTATTCAATTGATGTAGTATTTCTATTATTTTACATCAAATAAACTTATTTAATAAAATTACATTAGTATCTTTTGTTCTATTTTTTGTCCTATTGTTTATATTATCTTGCTTCTTTAATAACTAAAATAAAATAACAAAAAAAACTATTTTCGCAAAATAAGATTTAGGTCATTTTGCCCACCTCTATTATGGTTTAACCGCTCATTTAAATTTTGTTTAAGTACTAATAATTAATTATTACCATTAATTAAATTGTAATAAATCAATGCATATCTATTAACAGAATTCATTTTTTGTATTTTAACAGTTTTTTAAAAACTATGTGTGGTAACAAACTGCGCGTCTGCGCCATTCATTCACACAGAGACAAGCAGAACATGCAGGATTCATATTTAAATAGTCTTTAAAATAGTCTTCTGAAATAGTCGGTTTCATATTCACAGACACTAGTCCATAATGCGATTTGATATAAGTGCATTTACCTACTTTTTATTTATTCACGTAATGGTAATTTAACAGGTTTAATGTGTGAAAGTGGCTAGTGACTCGATATTGTGACACATGAGAATGGTATGAATCTTTATTTGAACTGGGTCAATTCCCCCCATTACCTTTCTGCCTTTGTCATTGTCAGGAAGGAAACAGAAGCGAGGGAATCCTCTGCACGTATACGGCTGGCCAGGGTTTGGGTGCTCAGGACCCTGCAGACAAAGAGTGCATTAGGATGATGAGTGCTTAGTGCAAGCCAAGCCAAGCCAAGCCAAGCCAAGCCAAGGACAAAACCATTATCACACAAAGGAATGAGTCAGTTATGCCCGCAGTAAACACAGTTAGATGCTGACGTCATTCTGTTGGATGAAAACATTTGGCTGGTTCTAATGGACCTCTAGCACTTCTTTCAGTTCATCTATTTAAATCTTCTAAAATGGTTATTGTTAAGAATACACTTGAATCATTGTGCAAATGAATATAAAACAATACAGCACAACATTGGTTTGCCAAAACAGACCTGTATTCCGGGCGGAATGTTGTAAATGATTTGTATAGTGCCGCAGTCTGGGTGTCCAGGCAAAGACTGAGGAATACTGTAGATATCCATGTTGCCCTTTGGTTGGGTGCCGGTCTTCTCACCATAGATTGTCTTACATGAGGGGCACTGCAAACTCCCGTCCTGTGGTGTGACAACATGCGATAGGTGGGAGAAATCGGGCAGGGGGTTTTTAACAGTATTGCAATTTATGTCATGCATTCCTATAATTACCCTACAATAGATAATAAAACAGTTGCATACAATTAAAAGAAATGCTTCATTTGAATTGTTCTGGAATATGCCAATTAAAAGTGCTGGTAAGGTATTGCACACCTTTGTTCCATTGTTGTACATGGCCAGCATGCAGAGCATGTGGAAGGTGTGACCGCATTTCGTGAATTTGCCCACAGTGTTGGGCTGAAGAGACTGAGAGCACTCAGCTGGGACCTCATAACCAGACGGGCAGGCCAGGCGCTCCATACAGATAATACAGTCCTGAAAGCACAGAGCCAGATGTCACATATCTCATAGGGCAGGGCGTTGATTATATTTCCAGAAGAAACTTTAAAAAAATATGGGTGAATGTAATCAAAACATGTCCAGGTCATGTTGTATAATAAGTTATATAATTTTAGAACATTACGATTTTTTGCATGGTTGCATTTGCAAGGTGCCTTAATCGTCATGAAAATAAATTTAAAAATGGTCCTAAAATAGTTCTCATTTTCTTTAACTAAAATATAATATCTTTTTAATTCTGGGGTAAAATAAAAATTTACCTCATCTGGAACCACAGGTACTTCCTCCATGTATTTCTTAATAACTTCCTCTGATTTCTGAGCAGGAGCTAAGGACATACATAAGACATTTTAACCTACACGACTCCAATTACTGGCACTCAAAATCATGTGACATGAAGATTACATTTTCTTAAAGACTCCATGAAGGCTTAATCTAAAATTTGTAGCTTGTACTCCATGTCTATCAGCTAGGCTGTTCAATTATATATTATTCATGTACAACGCAGATTTTTGTCCAATCAAATGAGATTGTCATATTAGTTCACTCAAAAATTAAAATGTTAGTTCACAGTGCATCAACTAATGTTAACAAGATTTTAATAATGTATTAGTGAATGTTCAAGTTAACATTAACAAAGATTCATAAATGCTGTATAAGTCCAGTTCATGTTAACGAAAGTAGTTAACTAACGTTAACTAATGAACCTTACTGTAAAGTGTTACCATATTTTTAATTAAATCGGAGCGATTTCTGTCCGTCCATTGACCACTTTGAGGCTACAAAAAAAGTTCATAAGTGATTGTAAAACTAATCTAAAAAAAAAAAAATTCTGAAGAGACACAATTGCTTAATATGATAAACAGACTGAATTTAGGCTTTTATTCACATATAAACAATCATCAGTTGGAAGCTCAAACATGTTTGCTTGACGTGTGAGAACCAATGGTTCATTTTCATGTGTTACGTTTGAGCTTCCACAAGAGGCTTGTTCTCATGCATCAAGCAGGTTCGGTTGAGCTTCTGTTTGTGTTTGCTGATCAATTTTTTTATGTGGATAAAAGCCTAAATTAAATCTGCTCATAATATAAAGCTATCGTGTCTCTTCAGAAAATTTGGCTCAATTCATATGGATTAGTTTTACGATCTCTTTATGAACTTTTTGGAGCATCACAGTGGTAGTTGCATAACTGTCAAGGAAGGGACAGAAATCCCTCAGATTTCGTCAAAAAGATCTTCATTTGTGTTCCGAAGATGAACAAAAGTCTTTTGGGTTTGGAACAACATGAGGGTGAGTAAATGGGAGAATTTTCATTTTTAGGTGGACCATCCCTTTAATGGGACAGTCTCATTATAGATACAGCTCACACTAGACTTCACAGAGACTGTGAATCACAGTTTGTTCTAATGAGCGCATTTTTATGCATTACCACACACCGGTTATATGCGGACACAGTCTATAAGCTAATGTAGACACCTTAAACCATTTATGAGCTTTCCCCTAGAAAAGAAACTCATTTTTTTGGTGTCAGGTAGGCCGGTTTTGCTTTGCACGTGAACACCATGACCATCTGTGCACATCAGTTTGTTTTGATGAAAAATCAAGGCAATTTTCACAGTTTGCCTTGAACAATTACAATTTGTATATAAACTCTTGCAGCAAATGTGCCTAAATACAGTCTCTAAGAGGACATGGAGATGGGCAAAATGGGTTGGGAGGAAAAAAAATATATTTCAATGCATTCGCTCACCAAGCATTTGTTCTCCCCAAGAAACATTCCATTCTGTCACAAAAGTTTGGCGTTCCCCAAGAAACTTTGCATTCTCTCTTTAAAAAGGCACTGAAATATAGATCTACCTCTCATTTCATGTGTGTCACCAATTTTGTCGGTTTCTATAATTATTTGCAATCGAATGCTAACCCTTTGAGAGAATGCAAAAATCATTTCTTCCAATCACCATGTCCCTTTAGGGATTCCGTACCTAAAACCCTCTTAATGCGCTAAAATACTCAGTTTTACAATTTACCAAATTCAATTTTTGGATCTTAGCAAATTAAATGAGCTAAATAGTTATTTTCTAATATTTTAAGTGTATAATGATAATAATTTTGCCACATTCTGTAATTAAATATAATAATAATAAACATTTCGCTAAGTGAAGTCTGGTAACATAATAATTTAGCACATTAATATAGAATTCAAATGTGAACATGTGCATCAACCATCTAACAAAGGCCTTGAAAGTCGCTCATCCAATCAGAATTTGAGTCAGAACTATCCGTTATACAGGGCTTCTTTCAATAAATCAATGCTTGATACTTACTCAGCATTTCACATACCGTATAAAAGCACAGATTGCAGACCTTAGTGTTAGTTTTTAGAGGTTTCAGACAACACTTCAATACGAAATGTGTTTAAGATGTTTTAGTAAGACTGATATTAAAGTAGTAAACTAACATTGCTTGTGAGTGTCAGTCTGAACCTAATATCATATTAAGTATTAAAGACGTAAAAAAGAATAGCATTAACCACAACACAGGTTATTTAGAGTTAGAGAAAGAAAAAACAGACCAGGGAACATCTGTTATTCCATAAACCCCCCAGCAGACATCTGTCTGCAGTGTCCCACAGGTGAGCAGGCAGGCAGGTGTCGAGCGGAATACCATCAATAGTACATTCATTATGTGATGGAGAGGATGGAAGCAAGGCAGCATGACCAAGACGGCATAAATGTGAAATTGGTGAAAACATGGCGGCGGAAGCAAGCCATAAATAGCAAAGCAAACATCTCGCAATGGCTGGAAGGAGCATGTCAGAATGAAGCTACGGTACAAAGCACCTCTGGGAAATATAATTCGAAAGAAGAATGGTAAGGAAAAGAGCAATTAAACAAAAAGGACAGCAGCAGTTTGCAGGCCGGTGGAGGGCAGGTTCGGTCGGGCTGGTTGGTGGTGCTTAACTACCTGTCCTGGACTGTCTCTTTGCCCTCTTAACGGAGCTGGGCTGGCCTTTGGTGGGCCTGCTGGAGCCACGCTGGGAGAAGGGGGCGGTCATGAAGCGAACTCCCAGTCCTGCGGCTGACATCAAAATGGAAGCCATGCCTGGAACGGCCATGTGGAGACATGCAGGAGGAAGGGAGGAGGAGGAGGAGTGAAGGAAAGGAAGAGTAATGAGCCAAGAGTGGAGAGGCCAACCACAAGTGGGGCATGCTCTGATGAGGTCAAGAAAAGTTTAGGGTCCTGCTCACTTCTGAATCTGATGCAGAGGAAATATTAGCTATCTAT
Organism: Opsariichthys bidens; assembly: GCA_037194245.1. Taxonomy (NCBI): domain Eukaryota; kingdom Metazoa; phylum Chordata; class Actinopteri; order Cypriniformes; family Xenocyprididae; genus Opsariichthys; species Opsariichthys bidens. Next base: position 4,011,225 of record CM074310.1, on the reverse strand, counting down.
AGATGCTGACTACAATCCTACCTGTCATTAATATTCGTCTAGGACTAAATGCAGTACATGGGATCCATTTCGCTTTGGAGACTAACTATGATCCGATCACTCAAATCACCTTCAGAGGAGACATGGGACACATTGGTCAGGCTTTTGACTTTCTGACTATTTGAAGGAACTTCTGGTCCACTTTAGCAGAAAGAGACCATCTGATTGACCATCTGATTAACGTTAAGTGACGTTTAAGTGAAGGAAAATTTGAAATTTTTCAAAGTAATGCTTCCTGATACATCAAAAAAATAACATTAAAATACGTAAACATGTGGCTTTAAACACCCCAACACATGACCATAACTGAGCTGGTGTTGTCAAAAGTCTTCGATACCAAGTCGGTACTGGAACTATAAAAATGTGATGCGTTGAAAGCTGCTGAGTGGATTCGTAAACGCCTCTGATTGGCCATTGTGTCCAAGTGCTCATTGGCTACAATGATCAATGCTTCAAAAACACGTAAAAAGACGTCATTGATGCTTCAGCGAGCACTTACGCAGATACACACGGCTTTCAAAACACTTTTAAATTCAAAATGCTCCTGAGCGTTGATCATTGTAGCCAATCACAGACATATCTGATGAGCGTGTGAACACATTGGCCAATCACATGCTCAACGGTGCTCAAAGCATCACATTTTTACAATTCAGTACCGAGTCTGACTTATCGAAGTCGGTACTTTTGACGACACTAAACTGAGCATAAGGCATCACGTTTTTAAGACAGCATGTCAAGTTAAAAATAGCTCAACTTAGGCCTGGTTTCACAGACAGGGCTTAGATTAAGCCTATATTAGGCCTTGGTTTAATTAGGACATTTAAGTAGCTTTTATAAACATGGCTTATTAAAAAAAAAACATTACTGATGTGCATGGCACCGACATATTTTAAGATATGTCAGTGCAAGTTGCTTTTCAGTTAAAACAGCTCATAAATGCATTTTAGTCTGGGACTAGACTCAAGCCTTATCTGTGAAACCAGGCGTTGTACAGTTAAACAGTCAACTTTTAAGTCCCCCTGGAGTCAATAATTCAATCACTTAAAATTCATCTAATCCAATGACAAATTGAAATGTTTACTCCTGTGGAAATCATTTTTTCACACGTTAAAATAGCTTTAATGTAACTCTGCACCCTTTTTAAATTTAGCATACATGGAACCATGAATATGCAAATTAGTCCTCGCATCCACTCAATATCCCCAGCTCGGACTATCGGATCCATTAGGTCAACTGTTGTGAACACAAGTGGAAATATTGGTTTAATTCAACTATATATATGTTTTAAGCAGAAACTGATTCAGAAGCAGAGCGAATTATACACGCAGGCCCAGGCTAAGTACCTTCAAACGAAAGCAAGAGCATATTGGTTTAATTCAGCCATATGCGTTTGAACCAAAAACTGATTGAGAAGAAGAGGAAGAGCGAATTATACATGCAGGCCCAGGCTAACCACCTTCAAACGAAAGCAAGAACACCCTCAGTTGACACCGTAATAATATATTGATGAAAGAGATTTGGTAAGTGCTCCAGGGCGTTTTTGTGTTTGCTTTTTGGAGAACGTCAAATGTTTCCATTCATGTGTTTTTGCAATGGTGAGCAATGTAGCCAATCAGACACATGTTGATCTCTTGAGCACAGTCGCCAATCAAGAGGTGTCTAATTTAGTCAGAATCCACTAATGTTATAAGTTGCTAATATTATACGAACCATGTTCCTGTTCGCCATCTCCGAGTCAGACGGCTGCCTCCTAAAAATCAGCATCCTTAGAAATAATGATAGGAACAGCCCTGCCCCGCACATTGTTTATGACATAGGAATTAGGGGCATTTTCAAATAGGATTTTTGAAACCTTGCAGTTTTAAAGAGAAAATAATTAGCAACGGTGTTGAGTGTTGACTGATGAATTTGCACATGGTTTGTTTTATAGGGTTAAAGCACATTAAAAACACAACATAGACATATAAACAATATTAAAAATTTGACTTTCATCACAGGGGGTCTTTAAAGTTTAACTATTTTGTCTTGAGACCTGTTGTGAAATGCATCTGGGTCCGGACCGTTGTACACGAATACAATCAAGTCAGACTAACCAATTAAGTGATTTCGATAATCTACCAACTTATCTAAATTTACATGCATGTAGGGCCATATAAAATCAGTTTTGTTTTTTCCAAAATTCCATTTTTATATTCATGGTTTTCCGTTTTAAATGTTAATTTAAAAAAAAAAAAAAAAAAATTTAAAGTATGTCTAATTATTTGAAGTCATAAAAGTAATTTTTGGTAATAGTTTACATTAAGGATCATTAGTTAAACATTAATTAATGTATTGACTAACATGAAGCAACCATGAGAAATACATTTGTTACTGTATTTACTAATCTTAGTTAACGTTAGGTCATGAAAATACAGTTGTTCATGTTAGTTCACGTTAGCAAGATTTTAATGATGCATTAGAAAATGTTGGAATTAACATTAACAAATATTAATAAATGCTGTATAAGTGCAGTTTATTATTAGTTCATGTTAACTAATGTAACTGTATTAAGTGTTGCCAGTTCAACAAATATATGATTTTTAGGAAACTATTAAATTACTTTTATTTGTATCCCAAATTCCATTTTATTTTTCAAACATGCAGTGTTTGTTAGTCATTTTAATGCATTCCATTTAAATGGTTTAATTAAAAACTTTAATAACGAAAAAAGTGTGTATATGATATGACGATAGTTTTGATCAGATGAGATGGTTGTGAAGTGAGATGAAGTTCATGATATACAGTGAGACAGCAGATGCTGAAAACACCAAGAGCATCACGCATGCTTGAGTGGTGTGGTTTCATCTACTACACATGCTCATTCAAACAGAGACACTGAGAACATGCAGTCTTCAAATCTAAACGTAATATTCACAGACACTAGTCAATGTCACTAGTCTGTCAAAAATGAAAACCTTGTCATCAGTTACTCATCCTCATGTTTTTCCTGATGATAATAATTGATGACATTTGGGTTATGTGACCTCTTTACTATTCAATATTCAAAAAATGACTTCTGATTGGATCACACATTAGTGAACATTAGTGATTAGATCGTCTGAGTCTAATATTAACTCTTTCCCCGCCATTGATGGAATTTTCTGGCTTTCTGTGTTTTCACTGTTATATGGTAGGGGGCGCTATATAGGGAAATAATGTGAAGAATATCAAAGTGCAAGAAAGTGTTAAACTGTTTGCGCTACAAACCAGGGAATATAATTATATAAGGCAATACATTAAAATAATATGCCAAGAAATACCAGTCTGCAATGTGAAGCAGCTGTTTTGTACAGCTAAAAATAACCGGAAGTGAATGACAACGGAGCCAGACATATAAAATTTACAAATGGCCGTGCCCGCTCTTACCTGGAACATGGACTTGATCTACTCCATTTAAGTTTTGATCATCAATGTGAATTCGATCCAGACCTGTAGCCGGTTGCACCAGCTGGACGTAAAAAGTAGGGTTTAAGCTACACGCTGGATTGTGTTATATCCAGCTTGCCGATGAATATCTACACCTGTTGCACCATCGGAAACTACGACTAGGCGCAGCTACGCCTGGCGTAGACGATGCACGTACACACCGCACTGTTCGCGTTACTGTGGTTGCAAATGTGAATTTATTGGCTCCAACGAATAGATGAAAAATTACTGCTGAGCCCAAAAAAAAGAAAATTAAATGACTCCGATTGTAAAACAAAAAAAATTATTGAGCAATTCAGTAAGTATATACATATTTTGATATGCAAGCAAAACAATTCAGTAGCAAATTTAAAAAAAAGAAAGATTTTTATCTGGCAAAAGGTAAGCTGTTTACACAGTGTAGAGTAAATTACACAAATTTTTGGAGCAAGTTATATTTTAAGAACGCATTCAACTTTTGCAGATAATCCCGACCAGCCTTTAGTACAGAGTACAGCTCTGAAAAACACGACGACAGCTGATCGTGGAGCCCGTATGCTAGACGCACCATCATCTCAACCTTTTTATTTGTCTTTTTTTTCATCATGGAAACAAGTCAAGACTTCTCACTTTACACCTACCTTTAACTAGGCATAAGATTTAGTCTCAGACGTGCACTATGCCCAGATGGTGCAACGGATATTAATTTTATGTAGGACTTAAAATACAATTTACCTTTAAGCTTAGTCTTATGACCGGGTGTACGTCCAGCTAGTGCAACCGGCCCATGGTCTTTTGACAAAAATGTGATTTTTGCTCAAGAGGTTTTTTTTGTTGTTTTTTTTAAATGAAATTTACATTCAAATGTTGATTAAAAAAGAATGCATGAAGCTAGAATAATTTTTTTTGGTTTAAAAGCAGAGGGTCTGTTCTTTCTTTTGATATATTGCATGTTCAGATATTCACACAACAGAATATTCTGCACGTCATGAAACTTGTGAAAATTCTTAAAAATGCTGGAGCTAGCTGGCAACTTTTTTCAAAAACGCTGGCAGGGAAAGAGTTTTCCACCGAACACATCCATTTCTTCTTAAAAACATTTGTTGAACCGTTTTTTTTTTTTTTTTTTACTTCGTTGACCATGAGCATTGATGGACAAGTTTAGCACATGCACTACCTTGTTAATCATTCTATTTGAGCGTTCAATCTTTCGCACACATGGCGCTGTCCATGCACAAGTCAGTTCAGACACAAAAATCATGCAAAACATTATTGGACTGACGACAAAAGTCATATGAAACGAGATGAGCTGAACGTGGGCAGGAGAAGTATAGTTTGGGTTTAACTTTTAGTATGATTTTAAAATTTTCAATTACACAGGTTTAACAAACAAAATAATAAACTTAAAATTATGCATATTTGTCAGTCATAGATAAATAAAACAGGTGACAAACTAAGACTTTTGTACAAAAAAAAATCATGGGATAGTTTAACTATTTGCATCTACTTGATTTTATTTAAATAATCACACATTTGAATTTATTCAACTTAGGTTTACAATCAGCATAAATGTGTTCATTTAGAAAACTATTACATTTATTCAGTTAAAAAGGTATGACCATGTTTAAAACATGGATAGCTGTGGAATGAGCAATATTCAATTAGTTAAAATGCATGAGATTAAAACAAACTGGATTTATTGGTGATAAATATATAAACCTGGTTACTGTGTATTTGGATTCGGACAGTTCATTTATACTATTACAAAGATGTTACCAGTTTCATTTAAAGGGATAATTCTCAAAAAATTAAATTATCCAGTGATTCAGTCACCCTCAAGCAATCCTAGACGTATATGACTATCAAAGCGATGGGTTTTATAAGAAAAATATCAATATTTAAATCTATATAAACTAAAATAACTAGGTTCCGCAAATCAACGCTAAAAGAGTGACCTCTGATCTGACACACTGACCAACACGGAATCGCAGAGGATAGAGGAAAACAAAACATCGGTCACAAATATGATTTTTTTTTTTTTTTTTTTTTTTTTTTTTTTTAAGAAGAAATGTTGGAGGATTTCGATAAAAGAGGAGCTTGAGTTTGTTGCCCAACCCTATTTCTTTAAACCACGAGAGGCGTCTAAGCTTACGATTCTCCTACATCTTGCATCACAATCGCGTCAGAAGTTACTCTTTTGCCGCAAGTTGACTTGCGTAGGTCATCTGCTGGAAGCTAGTTATTTTAGCTTATAAAGTTTTAAATATATTTATTTATTATATTTTTTTCTTACAGAAACCCATCGCTTCACTTCAGAGGGCCTTTATTAACCCCCTGGAGTCGTATGGATTACTTTTATGATGGATGGATGCACTTTTTTGAACTTAAAAATCAGGAGCACCATTCACTACCATTAACTCTGATAGTGTCCGTCTGAAAGACGATACACAGTAAAAACCCCAGAGTTAAATCAACTCTGCTCAGAAAACATTTGGTCCCTCTCTAAATAGTGTTAAAGTAACACTCTTGAGAGATTGAATGTCTTTTATCTTCAGTTGATTTCATCTAAGACTCGGTTGTAGTTCTTGTGTTTCTCTTTTCTTCAGTGATTCTGCTTGTTAACAGCAGGCGTTCATCATTAAAGCTCAATCATCACTTAATTAATTGTTTAATTATCTCATTAACTTGAACTCTGCTTCAGTGTTACTTTAACACTATTTAGAGAGGGACCAAATGTTATCTGAGCAGAGTTGATTTAACTCTGGGCTTTTTACTGTGTAGTCATATACACCTAGGATGGCTTGAGGGTGAGTAAATCATGGGATAATTTTCATTTTTGGGTGAAGTATCTCTTTATTTATGACTAACAAATAAGCATCCCATTAATTTTATTTTGAAATAGTGTAATCCAAATTAATGGAAATTTTACATGCAACTCAAACTTAGCTCTAAGTTTAGCTCTAAATAGCTTTTTTTAAGCGGTTACTTCATGTTTTGCATTGATCCCTTTCCTCAAAACCTATCCCAACTCGCCTCACCGTCAGTTTAGTGAAAATTACATTAGAAATGTCACTTCGCTTCAGCCCCGTCTTACCGTTCCCCGAATGCCTCATTCATCTTGGCGCTGCAGCTGTCAGCCACAAGAACAACAGACATTCAACATCCCCAGACACGCACCGTTAGCCTGAAACTTGTTGAAAGGCGAGCGCTTTTAAGACACACCAACTCAAAACCCACAAGCTGGTGACTCAGTGAAGCCGCTAATGTCATAAACTGCTTTGTGACAAGCATTCGACGTAAAACAATAACATCAAGGTGGAACCGCAAATCTGTGGCATGAATATACTCGTGACACATTCACTGAAGAATGCTAAAGCTAACTTCACTATCGCTGCTCTGGGAAACATTTGAGCGGTTCAAACTGACACTCCCAAGAAACAGTTCAGCTGCTACTGCAGCATAAAACACCTTTCTGCAATGAGGAGAGCCTCACTGGAGGGATTTTCTCTTGTGTGGCATGTGTGATGGGTGAGTGCTGTACCTGCCAGCGCAGAGTTCACACTACTGGATCCGTTCATGTGTAGAGGGATGGTCGGGATGCTGTGAAGACAGAAATATGCACACTTTAATCCACGTAGACATCACTGCATGAGAATAACAGCATTTTACCACGGCCTTCGCTCCTATTACAGGAGCGATGTCATGTTCTTTTTGTTATACAAAAGAGAGAGCGAATTCGATTGGTCGAGATTGTTGTAGATGACCTAGTGAAGATAAAACGAAAGCAAGAATTCCCCTGGCTTTCACAAGCTGTCACGGTGCAATTCATGCCATGCCATCCGATATGTTTTTTTAATAAACACTCCCGAGTTTGAGGTCAGAAAGATTTTGAAATGAAAAAAAAAAAAATCCTGTCATTAATTACCCGCATGTCGTTGCAAATCTGTAAGACCTTCATTCATCTTCGGGTTGAAATGGGTAGTAAATTAATGACAGGATTTTAATTTTGGGGTGAATTAACCCTTTAACTGATCAAAAGTGACAGCAAAGACGCTTAAACTTTCTATTTATCAAACAATCCTTAAACAAACAAAAAAAAAAAGTTTACACAAAAATCTTAAAGAGCAAAATATTTTCAACATCGCAAACAACAAGAAATGATTCCTGAGCATGAAACGAGAATTTCTAAAGGGTCATGTGACACTGAGGGTGGAGTAAATTCAGCTTTGCTATAAAACGTCTTTTAAGAGGTTTCTGCTGCTTACAGAACTGTATTTACAGCTTTATCTCAGTAGTGACGCTTTAATTTGCAGCAATTACAGCTCACAGTACACTCCAACAGTCATCTGAGAACATTAAGACATTGTTGGGTGTGATGAGGCTAAATGCCAGAAAATATTCATCATTTCACGCCGTGTAAAACCACCCGGCATAAACTGTGCAGCAAAATTTAAACTTCAAAACCCCGAGTATGAGCAAATGTAAGCAACACTAATACGTTATATAAGCTCTGTTCAGATAGTTGGGTTATTATTACTCGGGTTACACCTTTCAGCGAGTGATTTCGGTTTTGATTCCAGAGCAGTTAAGACACAGATCATATCTACAGATATGCTTTGTCCAAATGAGAATGAAACTGAGGTTACTATCGATACTAGTGTAAGACTGTGAACAAGGTGTGAGAAAGACATGTCTATAACTTCCCGTTTCCCCTTCCAACCTAGTTTACCAGAAGAGAACAATAACTCAAATCTGGGTCTTCCCCTTTCAGCATAGTATGTGCAGACTTGCTCTCCTCCATGTGACCTAAAGCAGATCTCTACTCCTGTAGATTCACACAGAGGGGAGGATATGACACCGTTACACAGAGGAAACGGCCAATTATAGCATGGGGACAAAAGGGAGGATGATCCTTACTGCTCTTGAATTAAAATCAGTCCAGATTCCAGTCTGAGAGAGGAGATTATCATGCTACCAAAGTGGTTTTCCTGTTAATCCCACATTTTAATTAGAAAAACATGCTGAAAATGTGAAGCTTATATTTTTGTTAATGCACTCACATTGCACTAATACAATTCTTACATTAAAATATTAGTTCATTAGTTAACAACATTAGTTAACATGAACTAATAATGTTAAAATCTTGTTAACATTAGTTAATGCACTGTGAACTAACACGAACAACTGTATTATCACGAACTAACGTTAACAAAGATTAGTAAATACTGTCAGGGTTGGGGAGTAACGAAATACAAGTAACTTAGTTACGTATTTAAAATTTGAGTAACTGTATTTCATTACGGTTGCATTTTAAATGGGTGGTAATCAGATTACAGTTCCATCTGAAAAGTGTTTTAGATTACCAAAGTGATTACTTTGAATTTTAATGTCATTTAAACAGCGATTGGTGATTCTCTGATTCTGACAGTCTGAAAAAGCGGAGTTAAGTTTCATGTTTTCATGTTTATAATTGTAAAAAAGCTCACTGCAACTTGATTTTTTTTTTCCCCTCACAATTGCGAGTTTGCATTTCACAATTCTGACTTCTTTTTCTCAGAATTGCGAGATTTAAACTCACAGTTGCAAGTTATAAAGTCAGAATTGGGAGACATAAACCTGCAATACTAATTTTTCTTCTTGCAATTGTGAATTTAGTATGTGAGTTAAATATCATAATTATGACTTTTTTCAATATTGCGAGTTTAAATCTCATAATTCGGACTTTAGAACTCACAATTGCAAATTTATATCACGCAATTCTGAGGGGAAAAAGTCAGAATTGTGAGATAAAAACTTGCAATGACCTTTTTTGTGTTTGTTCCACACTTATTAGTATTCCAAAGTATTCTAAAGTATTTAGATGAAGTTACTAAACTTGAAAAAATATGTTACAAACTACTTTTTAAAGCATGTATTTAAAAATTGTAACTAATGAACCTTATTGTAAAGTGTTACCCACGTAAAAAAAAAAATGACCCACGCAAGAGTGCATTCTTAGTGCTCTATAGGAGGCTATACTGTTCCAACTAGGGTACTAAATGCGGCTAGGTGGAACGAACTGTCTGTTCTACATAAAATAAAAAAAGCCTAACATTGTGGATGTGTTATACATCACCCAATATCTACACAACTCCCTTACTAACTATTAATGAGCAGTAATAAGGGGTTTACTGAGGGAAAATTCTTAGTTAATATTTAGTTAATAGTGAAAATTGGACCATAAATTAAAGTGTGACCATTTTTCCTATTGTACCGAAATCGTACCGAACCATGACCCCAAAACTGAGGTACGTAACGAACCATGCCTTCTGTGTACTATTACACCCCTATTGCTAAAGCATAAAGAAAGAACAGCAAAACCAAAGGCTACCACAAGTTCTGCTGCTTTTGTGTAACTAACGAGCCAAAATTATTTTCTGCAGAAATCAAAATTATGCCACAAATGGCGTCACCCAGAATGACTGAGCTTACCTCTACAATGTATACAAGAGAACGGACACAATGGCAGGAAAGAGGAGAGCAAAGTAGCTGATGAAATACAACCTTTAGACCTTTGGTGTCATTTGAAACTATGCGAGTCAAACATCGTTTCCTTATCATGACCAAAAGCCACTGAGTATTTTTAAAGCGCTCCCAGTGGGAGAACTTCCATGCTTGTGTGCAAAAAATATGGCAAAAATAATCTTTCCCTTAGAAAAAAACAAAACAAATACTCTTGTGGTACCATGATACATTAAAGGTATCAGATGGTTATTACAGAAGTATTTGAAGAATGTATTATGAAGTAGTATAAAGAATGCATTTTCAACTTCTACCAGAACTAGGCCTAGTAGTCTTACCTTAAGCCATTTGCATGGTGTCCAAAACCCTGTGGCGGTCCTGTAGGATGAGCCACAGAGGTGGGGGTGCTCCATGGGTTGTTCCATAACAGGGATCCCATGGACAGAGGTCTTCTGGGGTAGGGAGAGTAGGCTGAAGAGGAGCTTGCTCCAGGAAGTCTTCCATGCTGCGTCTGCAGACTGGGCCTGTTGGCCTGCCCTGCTGAGAAGGAATGCCGTGACCGGCTCAGCATGGGTCCGGCGGTGCTACTATTGCTCACGCACTGGTGACAGGTACAGGCTGGGCCTGAGTGAATAACCGACCCGGAGGTGAGAGGATACGGCATGCTGCCTTGCCGCCTGACGCGCCGTCTGTAGCTAGAGGTCTTGTTGACTTGCTCCAGAGCGGTGAGGTCCACAATATAGTTGTAGCCCTGTGGGCTCAGGTCAGCTGTGGCCTGCCCTGCCTGGTAGCTGTGCTCCAGCAAAATGGAGGTTCGGATTTCGTACGCCGTCCACCCTCCTTCATCATTGGCCCACTCCCAAAGAACACCACTGCCCAGGGCAGATGACTGCGGGAACAGGGATCGCCGCACAGCGCGCATCTTTCCTGCAGTGGGTTAAACAAAGATTTCCAGTAATTAGAACAAGATAATTATCATTACAAGGAACATTTACACATTTCTCGGGCATAAAATGTGCTTCTCTTCTAAAACAAATGTGAGAAAGAGCTGTGCATCCTGTCGAAATCTGTTAGCTTATTTCCTGAGATTTTTGTCATCTCTTTCCTGTTCTTTTCCTTAGAGACCACAGGTGTCGAAAGTCATTCAAACATCCCCCAAAACAAGCCTAATCTCCAGCTAACAGACCAAAAACCATATATCCCATGTGTCATTGTGCAGCACAACGCAGCTTCACCCGGCAGGCTTAATGATCTGTTATCAAGAATGAAGCATGAATATGATACATTTGGAGCAACTAAATGACTTAGTTTCAGCCAGGATTCACAGTAAGCTTCTTTCACTCTCTAGATTATAGAGGCACTTCCTTGACAACTGGCAACACATTTACTTAATCCAAATGAGCAGTAAGTGTATCTTCTTAACACTCCCTCACAGTAAACTCCTGTGGCGGTACTAGATGGTATTACCATCATGAGTCAATAACCAATAAAGACGTCCAAGATAATAATATCTTTTCTTAAGTTCTTTCGTATTTTAGTCATCTAAAATGCTTATTAGATTTAAGTTCTTTAAAAACTTGATATAATGACCCTAGAAATGTCAAGTGGTGTAACCGAAATTTAAAGTACACCACAAATATACTTATAACAAATACTTTAGGAGTGTATACACACACACACACACACACACACACACACACACACACAAAAGAGCATAAGTATATCATGTAACACACAATACTGTTCAAAGGTTAGGGGTTAATGGGTTTTTTTTGCAAAAATACATACTTTTATTCAGGAAGAATGCATCCAGTTGATCGATACCGGCAGTAAAGATATTTCTAATGTTAAAAAGACATTTCTATTTCAAATAAATGCTGTTCTTTTGAACGTTCTATTCAAGAAATACTCATCACAGTTTCCACAAAAATATTAAGCAGCACAACTTTTTTTCCAACACTGAAAATAAGAAATGGCTGAAAGACCACGTGACACTGAAGTAATGACTGAATCAAGGTTTACCAGCACAGAAACAACTCGCATTTTAAAATATACCAAAGTCGAAAGTTACTTTGTAATAACATTTCAGTACTTGGGAGTTTCACCGCATGACGAATTCCACAACCCGAACCAAAGTCCCATGCTTTTATCATGTTATTTATTGATATATCATTCAATTAATGCAGTTAGTGTCATGGTACTACCATATTTTTTGTTTATGTACCATAATAATTCCACAGTTGACCGAAGTTCTCAGCAGAAGCTACACGAATAAGCTCGTATTCAGTACCATGGTGCCTCCAGGGTACTTTTTGTACTTCGCAAGTAGTTTCGGGAGACTTGAGGTGGCACTCACCGGTGTCCTGTCTGAACTGTTTGAGGTTGGGGATGTCGATGATGTACGCAGACAGGCCGGGGTCTGCCTGCGCCAGACAGACGCTGCTGTTGCTGGCGGTCGCTGCTCCTCTCTGGTGCTGGAGACACTGCTCGATGTAGCTGCTCACCTGTCCGGTGTAGGGCCTCCAGTAGCCCAGATCATCCTGCCATTCCCAAACCACCGCCATCGGCTGCGCCTGTCCTGGCACTCCAGAGGAGGAAGACGGTGAGGCGAAAGACGGTCCGTTTCTAGACCCACTTCCTCCGGGATGAAAACTGGAGCCCGTTGCCATTTTGTCTGCTAGAAAAGATCCCAACCGTCCGGATCAAAACAAGCTGGAGTAAAGAAATGTGACGATTTGGCCCAGCTAACAACACCCTTTCAGTTTCACCTGATTTACGGCCAGCTAGCCCGCTAACTAGTCGTATCCTGTACGAGATTGATCAATATCACTGCCGCTACAGCGTTTTATCCAGTACACGTTAATTTAGCCGCGGATTTGATGATAAACCCCCTGACGTCGCGTCATGTTGTTCGGCTGCTGGAGTCGCAGGTTCCGACTAGCAGCGTCTCGCTCTTTTCTTCGCCATTCAATGAGTTACTTCACAGCTACCGGCCTCATAAACCACTATCACACAATATAGCGGTTGCTATTTTGTAGACAGCACACTACAGTTGTCAGGTGGTTAATAGAAACACACTGATGGACATGTTTTTTTTAAGTACGCAAGGGTTGTGTCGCTGTGGTTTCTCCTCAGTCTGCGGTGTGTGTTTGTGTGTCGCTGCTGGTGGATTCCCATAGATACACACTGTGAAGCCAGACGCAGAGAACTTCTCTGTGGAAATCTATTTTTACGTTTATCTTAAAATAAAATAAAAAAATATGATAAAGCGGCGATTTGTTTGAAATTAGTAGTATTTCCAGGTGCTGTTGGAAGTTTACTTACTGCTGCCTTTATTCAATTTTGGCTCTGGTAGCTAATGTCTCCTCGGCTGATGACTTTTATTTTGAAAGTAGTTGTAACGACAAACGGTCAAATAAAAGTCTCTCTACACTTTTTTTTTTTTTTTAGAAAGTACAAATAGGCGAGATTTGTAATATACTAGTTTGTCCGAAACTGGAAATTATGGCATCCTTCACTGGTAATTTTTCTGTCCAGTTTGCTGTCAACAAATGCGTATATGGATGCGTCAGAATGATGGGGATCAGTGAGCTGAACTGGAGAACTAGATGATTCTTTTTAGTGAATCGAAAAGATTCACCTAAACTGAAAAGATTCGACTCGAATGAGTTGATTTCGTAAACGCTGTGGCGAATGTGTATGGCAAGCCATTTTGACTTTTATTCATTCTCAGGATAGGAATTCTTGATTCAATTTTCACTAGTTAAAATGCTAATTCTTGATATCAGGAATTACATTTCCACTAGTAACAGTGTTAATTCCTGATATCAACAATTAAATTCTTGATATCAACAATTGAATTGCTACTAGTAAAAATATTCATTTCTGATATCTGAAAATGAATTCCTAATATCAGTATAATTTCTGATATCTAAAACGGCATTCTTACTAGTAACAACCACATTCATGATATCAAAAATGAATATTTTTACTAGTAGAAATTCAATTGTTGATATCAAGAATAGACATTTGCACTAGTAACAATGTAATTGTTGATATCAGAAATTTGCATTGTTACTAGTAATAATTGTATTCCTGATATGTGAAACTGGAATTTCAACTAGCAAGAAATTAATTCTTGATATAACATTCTTGAATTTAAATGGGAGCCTATGGCGAGATTTCACTGGTAAAAGTACATAATTCTTAATAATTCATAATTCTTGATATCAACAATTATAGTTTATACTAGTGGAAATTGAATAGTTGATATCAATAATGAACTTTGTTACTAGTGGAAATCTAATTCCTGATATCAAAAATGAACATTTTAAGTAGTGAAAATATAATTGTTGATAATACAATTTCATATCCTGAAAATGAATAAAAGTGAAAACGGCTTGCCATAGATGTGAAGATTTTCATTGAGTAGGCTAATGATGTTTATAATAAATAATAATAAAGTTTTAGTATGGAAAGAGACAGTTATACGGTTTGCATTAACAACACATGGTGGTTAAAAAATGACAGATTTAAAGTTTTAATTAATCGCTTGAAGTTAATTGTAAAAAAACACTCTAGCAAAGGTGCCAGCAGCCAACCGTGATGGTGTTTTAACTTTCATATCTTTCTATGAACATAATCCAGTTATACCTTATGAGACACAGCAGATATGTCTGAAAATTTAGGGTTAAATCTAGGAGTAAAAGTGGAAAAAGCGATTCAATTTTTAAGAAAAAAATTCCACATCAGTGAAAATGTGCGATGTTGCCTTTTGCCCAGCAGATGGTGCTAATGATGGCCGGATCTCTGATATGTTTGCATTAATCCATTTACCATCTGAAAGGGATCATATTTCAGAATTCTTTAACTACTATACAATAAGGCATGCTTAATATACACACGTAGAAAGGCTTTCACAGCATAACATTATCATGATCGAAAAAAAGAAACGCAAGGCAACACATTTTATTTGAAAGGCCTAAATGGCATTAAGGTACAGCATTTAAATACTGGCGATTCCAGAGACAGTCATTACAGAATAACATTATAGCATTCTTTCCTTTACAAACAATACATTCATGATGTTTTCTCTGTGATATATCTCACTTTGCCTTACTTTAACGAACTTAAGAGTAACTTACAAAGCTAAAATAATACAAAAAAAGTCTCTCAATTGAATATAAGTTAGTGCTATCATGTTAGGGTTTTCCAACTTGACATACTGAAACCTGAAGCAGAGGTTTCTCTCTGAATACATACAGTAGCTAGTTGTTTTTAGCATCATTAGTCGTGTCATTCAGTACTTTATGCTCTATACTGAATGTGGTAGTTTACATTTCCCTGCATATACAAGTTTTTATTTAAATAAATAAATAAATAACGATACAAACATTTGCAAGGCATGAGACCCAGATAACTACAGGAGCCGTATCCAGTATGTACGTACCGTACGAGCTCTCGGCACCAAACAAGGCTGAGTATCCCAACAGTGATTAGCATTATTTGGGGGTGGGGGAAACAAATCCCAAATCTCATTCTTACCGCTCTTTATGAGACGGTTATTTAACCACGATTGTGTCCGGGATCTGCCATCACAAATCCTGGTGGCGAAGCGATATAGTTCATCTGATACGCAAATAACGGCTACTCCTTTTACATATAACCTCTTAACGGGATAGTTCTGTCATTATTCGCTTACCCTCAAGTCATTCCAAACCTGCGTGTTGTTATTTGTCCCGTGGAACACTTGAAGAGCGGTTGGAAAGCATTGAGGTTTGGACTGACGTGAGGGCGAGTACTATTCCTCGAAGTAATAGAGCACTGGCAGATTGATTTACTGCTGTGTTTTTCCATTATTAGCACTTCATTCAGAAACAACTGCATCCAGCCGATCACACTCTCTAACACCTGCCAGAACACACAGGCGTCTCCATGCGTGAGCCGCACGATCTGACACGGCTCGGGGGAAAGCTGAATTTAGCATTCAGAAACGTGTAAAAAGGTCCCTCAATGGTGAAAGTTTTCCGTACGGCATTGGAAAGTTCTTTAGTATTTGACTTTGCTAGGAACTTGAAAATTCACTCCGCTATAGTCCACCATGTACATGGGCCATTGCTGGAAAAAGAGAGAAAAAAAAGGACATTTTAATAGTAGTCCAACAATTTAGAAATTTAGAATACATTTACTTTATTAAAGGGTTAGTTCATATGTACTTGTTCTAACAGTTCTAATATGTAAGAACTTGCACCGCTTCTGAAATTCATCTCAATTCATCTAGGCTCCACTACGGTGGCTGAGAGAGCTCAAAGCGCTGCAAATAAGAAAACACATGCAAATAAAAAAAAGAACGTGATCATCAGTTTGACAACAGATGTGCTGCAAATCCTCACAACACATGCAAACTCAAAAACTCGCTGCATATGCAAAAACCACAACGGAAATGTTTCAAGGGGAGTTTCTAGCAAACTGAAAAACATTTTATTAAAAATAATAAATACATGAAATAATGTACAGTTGTTTGCAGTTTTTATAGTATTTCATGATTGTGAACACATTGTGCACTCAAATACCGTACACTATATAGGGATCAGCGAATGAGTGAAGGGGCGAGTTGAACTGGTTTTGGTCGCAAGTCCTAGTAGGGTCCGTCAGTTTTTGGGGTCCCCCTTGAAACATTTCCGTTGTGGTTTGTGCTATTTGAAGCGCGTTTTTGCATATGCAGCGCGTTTTTGAGTTTGCATGTGTTGTGAGGATTTGCAGCACATGTGTTGTCAAACTGATGATCACGGTTTTATTTTTATTTGCATGTGTTTTCTTGTTCGCAGCGCTTCGTGAGCTCTCTCTCGGCCACCATACTCCACAGGCAATTGTATACACTATCATTCAAAGTTTGATCTGAGAACGATTTTTTGTTTTTTTTGAAAACGCTCACAGAGGCTGTATTTATTTGATCAAAAATACAGTAAAAACCGTAATATTGTGAAATATTATTACAATTAAAAACAATGGTTTTCTATTTCAGTATATTTTAAAATGTAATTTATTCCTGTGATTGCAAAGCTATATTTTCAGCAGTCAGAATTCTCAGAAATCAATCTAATATGCTGATTTGCAGCTCAAGAAATGTTTCTTATTATTATCAATGTTGAAAACACCTGTGCTGCTTAATATTTTTGTGGAAACTGTGACTTATTTGATTAATAGATAGTTCAGAAGAACAGCATTTATTGGAAAATTTTATATACATATATATATATACACACACACACACATATTAGCACACAATTAATGCTAAAATAAGAAACATTTCTTGAGCAGCAAATCAGCATATCAGAATGATTTGTGAAATTTCTGACTGCTGAAAACTTCAGGTTTGCAAACAGGAGTAAATTTCAATTTAATGCATCCTTGATGAACAAAATATGGATGCTTGTTTCCGCCACTAAATAAAAAATCTATTTGTGACTTTTTATCTCACAATTGCGAGTTATAAAGTCAGAATTGCGAAAATATAACATTAAAATAACCTTTTATGCAAGAAAGCATGTCAGATTCTAGCTTGAGGCTGGACTTCTACCGTTTTATTTTTCAAAGGAAATACCTTTGGGTCATTTTAAAATACATTTTAGAAAATTTTAAATGATTAAATAATTGTATACGAAATTTTTTAAATAATGGGCAATTTTATACTTGTGAAAAGATGCTCTTTTGCTGTTATTTTTAACTTTCTATTCATCAACGAATCCTGAAAAAAAGGATACATTGTTTCCGCCACTAAATAAAAAATCTATTTGTGACTTTTTTTTATCACAATTGCGAGATATGAACATTTATGTGAACTTCTTTTCTCAGAATTCTGAGATATAAATTAGCAATTGCGTGTCAGAAAGTTAGAATTGCACACAACTGAGCACAATTCTGAGGAAAAAGGCTGTAAGTTTATATCTCACAATTTTGACATTATAACTCAAAATTCTGACTTTACAACTCAAAATTCTGACTTTACAACTCACAGTTGTGTTTATATCACGCAATTCTGAGAAAAAAAATCTGAATTGTGAGATATAAAGTCTCAATTTCCTTTTTATTTTTTATTCGGTGGCAGAAACAAGCTTCCATGAATAAAAGTCTAAATTTCTTTAAAAAAAAAAAGAAAGGTGATTATATCTTACTGACCCCAAACTTCTGAACAGCAGTGTAATGTTAACCAATACACAAATGACTATTTAGTCTGGCTCCATTCTGTCCATAACACCCACTTTTCAAATTACATTCTTGTCTGATAAAATCAAGTCCCACCCCACATTTCTTCCTCACTGAATATCCCGTTCAACGAAATGTCACATTATGAAAGTAAGATGCCTTTTATGATGACGTGAACAATTTTAGTGGTGTAGAAACCACTCTTGTAATGTGTTTGCATACCATGACAGGTATCTGATTGGTTGATAGTTCTGAGTCTGCTCCAGTGGGCATGGACGCTTGACTGTTGTCAAGTACTCGTTTACGTTTGCGTCTATTCGTAGACACTTCTTTGCCTTCTGCAGAAGAGGACATAAACATTTGCACGCATTCACGTTTTTTTCCAAACTTCAGAAAATGTTTAATGACAAATATAGGCGCTTACCTTTATTACAAGATTGAGTACACAACTCCGTAAAAGGCCTAAACAAAGACAAAGTCAATGAGATCAAACAACACTTGCAAGCATTGTTCATCCAACATAATCACATGGCACAGCACTTACTGTAGGGGGGTTTTGATATTGAAAGTAATTTCATCTTGTGCCTGCAGGATTTTTTCCAACCGAACTATATCATAAGTGTTTGGATTCCGGAAGGGGATATCATCCGGAAGGCCACACACTTCCAGTGAGCCTGGATTGGCACGGATTAACTTGTAAGGAACAATGACTGAGCGGTCCAATCCCAAAGCTTCACCTGAACACAACACATTCACATATGAATGACAAAAACACATTTCCACAAAGGAATAAGTGAGATTTTAGTATTTAACATACCATATTTCTTATTGAAGAGCTCTTTAACTTGTTCCCTTAATATCACTTTCTCTCCCATTCGGTTGACCTCATCTTCTTCTGTTAAAATATTTAATTATAAGGACATTTAAAATACGTTTTCTGACAGATTCAACATTAAAATAACCTTTTATGCAAGGAAAGCATGTCGGATTCTAGCTTGAGGCTGGACTTCTACTGTTTTATTTTTCAAAGGAAATACCTTTGGGCCATGGGTTATTTTGTCATTTTAAAATATATTTTAGAAAATTTTAAATGATTAAATAATTGTATACGATATTTTTTAAATAATGGGCAATTTTATACTTGTGAAAAGATGCTCTTTTGCTGTTATTTTTAACTTTCTATTCATCAACGAATCCTAAAAAAAAGGATACATTGTTTTCAACATTGATGATAATAATAGTAATAATAAATGTTTCTTGAGCAGCAAATCAGCATATTAGAATGATTTCTGAAGGATCATGTGACACTAAACCCTGGAGTAATGATGCTGAAAATTCAGCTTTGCATCAAAAAATATATATTAAAATAGAAAACTATGGAAACTCGTTTCCGCCACTGAATAAAAAAAAAATAAAAAAAGTAATTGCAACAATTTATCTCACAATTCTGACTTTTTTTTCTCACAATTGAGTGATAGAAACTTGCAAAAAAGGATTTCTTGTCCATATTCTTACCACTTATTGGGGTGTAACCTTTCTTTAATATGGTTATTCTTCGTGGTGCTGGCAAAACAAAAATGATTTAAATTATTTCCATGAGTAATTCAGCAAAATTATAGACAATGAAAAAAAAAAAAAAATCTTTTAAATTTTGACTGCTTACCTGGCTTGGGAATAAGCCCTTGGAAAGGCCTGAGAAGATAGAAAATACGTTGTAAATCTTATATAAACTCAATATATTACACAAATTCATCCGTGCACTATTTTTTTTGTACAATTAATTTTTAGTTCGAAAGCATTTCAGTAAACGTTGTTTTTGTGCGGTGCTTCACCTAGTAATGCTGAAAGAGATCTTGTCTGCCACCGCTAATATCCTCTCTAGATTCTGTGAGCCGAAGGTACAGGGTTTTCTGAAGGGGATGCCAGGGGGCAAGCCCTCGATAATCACTGAGCCAGGGTTACTCTTGATCCTCTTGTAAGGCACTTGCACAGGATACTTAATGCCCAGTGCCTCGCCGTATTTCCTGTTGAACAGGTCTTGGACCTGCTCTCGCAGTGTGTTCGCCAAGTCGATACGGGAGAGCTTGGCCTCTAAACTGTCTGCGGGCAGAACAACGGAAGAAAAGCCAACGGTTTAGTGACAGCATATCGGGAAAGGACAGGAGGGAATGTAGACAGACACGTGGCACAAAGATCCACTAAATCTTTTCATTTGGTCAGGATGCAATAAAGTCACTAACTTACTGCGTACAACACCTGATAACTTAATCGCAGTGATACCTGAGAATCCTGGTCTTTTGGAAGCAGGTCCCAGGTCATCTGATTGGTCTTTAGAGTCAGTCTCTGCTGAATATTTAATCAAAAGGAGCATTTCATTAGATTAGTAAGTGATATTTTGGATAAAACAGAAGGAATACACACAAAATGGATACAAAACAAAACAAAATGACCCTCCATAGGACAAATGGTTTGTAAAATAAAATAAAATTAGGCCTATTACTAACGATTCTTTTGGAATTCAAGTAATCACTCGATTATTTTGATGATTAATCTAGTAAACAGATCATTTTTGTGGCAATAAAAATAGGATAAGTGAACAATAACTTAAAATACAGGTATAATAACAATGAGGAAATAATCACTAGTATAAATAAAGTGTCAAAAGCAAATAATCGTATGATTTTATTGAACAACAAATGTTAACATACATAATGTAATATACATAATATAAACATGATCAACGTATGTACATTACGTATTATAACAAATGTCTGCAGAGGGCGCCAACATTCTGGTGTTCTTGTTACTTTGCAGCAGATGAAATCCTTGTTTAATATTGGCCAAGCAACATTTAATTCAAACGTCTTTTAATCTTTAATATTTGGCCCACTTCACAATAACACTACGCTTTATTTTGATTTTTAAATGGTTTTAATATATCGTGCAGCTTTTGAAAATGCTGCACTTCGGGTATTTTGCCGGTTATATAAAAATGAAATAAAAATGAAATAATAAGATAAAATGTAAAGTAAAGTACAATTAAAATATCGGTTTACCTGAATCAGAGGTCGCCTTAGAGGCACCTTCATTTTTCACCTGTTCTGTCAACAATTCTGGCCTGGCAAACACAGATAAAAAAGGACAATCATTGTCAAGCAGCTTCTTAAAACATCGCAGTCCAAGCAAACTTATTTAAGCATTTAAATATGTTCTCTATATCTATACCTCTTTATTACAAATGTAATCTGACTACTGGCAGCAAGAATCTTTCGGAGTTTTGCTGCCCCAAAACAGTTCGGCCTTCGAAAAGTCATCCCTTCTGGCAGCCCTGTGACATACAGGTCGTCTGGGTACATCTGGAACTTGGAGTATGGCACTTTAGCCGGTTCAGGCAGACCAAGAGCCTCACCTAGAAGGAGAAAGATAGATGATTTGACTCGACATGACACCCTATTATGAATTCTGCGATCTGTTATTTGAGTATATTTTAAGCCAGAGGAATCTTTGCAGGTTGCCGCTACAGTTGGTTGTAAATGATACGATGAGTAAGTCCATGACTCACTGTACTTGGAGTTGAACAGGCTCTCGACTTGCTTTCGCAGCTGAAGGATCATCTCTCCGATGTCTTCTGGGGAAAGGGAAGACAATCATACCAACAGCCCATAATATCTGAAGACAAACCTGGGTGATCATTCAAAATGGAGTTTTACCTTCAACAGCTCTCTTGAGCCCTTGTGGTGTAGACTTGGGCGTTAAATCTTCTGCAGAGATAGAAACAGAATGATCTTACCGTCAGCGTAGCACATGGGAAGTATTGTATGATTTATTAACAAAACATATGAATTCTACACACGCTTTGCTGGAGATGTTTTGATGATTCAACTCACCTGTGTTTTACTCCAGTGACCATTTGTGTAATGCAAACTTCAACATAACAAATCCAGTGTTATTAATTACGAGTCAAAACGCTTAATCTGTGAGTTAATATGAACGCTTCAACAACACCAGGTTTCTAAACCTGACTGTTAAAAAATGTTACTTTTTCAATGACTTAATAGCATATTTACATTATAAATAACTTGTTTTATATAATATAAATTATATTTATATTATACGCTTTTGCATTAACCACACTTTGTGACCAATGAATTTCCATGACTTTTCCATAGTAAGAATAAAAATAAGGATTTTAACTAATTCATTAATGAGTCATTCAGACCGATTTGTGATCAGATTCATGGAAAAGAACCAGCGCTGCTATTGTTAACTAAAATTATTTAAAAATCTTTTTTTTAATTGATATAATATATATATATATATATTAGATGAAAAACATAAACTACAAAGTCAACATTTCTAATTTTCATTAAAATTATTAAAAGTACTAAAATTATTAAAACTGAAATTTAATAAAGCTTAATAGAAATATTAAAACAAAATTATTTAAAAATGCCAAAAAAAGATAACAAAATTAAAATGGAAACTTAAAAGATAAAAAAAAATTCAAATAAAAGCTATTTAAAAATATACATGAATAGTATATTAGTATATAAATAATAAAATAATTCCGTGCCAAAATAGTGAAACACTGAAAAGAACCAAATCAAAAGAATCAGGTTTACTCTACAAAAGGTTTACTCTACAAAAGAGCCTTGTCTAGGTGACAAAATATTCTACAGTATAACACTTTTTTTTTTTTTTATTCTAGGCCTGGAAAAGAACTTTAAAATTCCCTGATTTCCCATAACCCAGGAAACCTGTTAACACACATGACAACGGTTGAGCGTTCATATCAACTCACAGTATATTTCTGTATATTAGGGGCACTAACACTGGGAGTCAATTTAGGGAGTTCTATTGGATGTGAGTTTACTGTAGTGGGAGAACTAGCACAGCATGGGGAACAGGTTTCACATTGGATCTGACTCGGGCTGGGACAACTGTTTGGGTAAGTCTGGGGTATTTGGGTTTGAAGTTAAAATAAGAAATGTAAAACTCTTGTCTTACCAGATTTCAACCTATGTTATTATCACTGGTTAAAATGTTTTTGTACATTAAGTGCCGCTGTCCTGTTTCGATCTTCAGAGGTTCGCATTCTTGTGCAATTCCTTTTGAGAGATTAGGACATGGTTTCTTCCGGTCTAAATCAGCATTTAATATCCCTGTGTTGAGCATACGCTCACTGAAATGAATGTCTGGACTTGACAGTTAGTTGGACTGACACGTACATGTACATATAAAGATTATGAGACGGGCAGTAAAGCTTGTAGGAGGGCAGGTATAGATGGGATGGAGGGATTTGTAACTGGATGCGAAACTAGAGGGTTATATTAGAGGCTTTGATGTGTCATATGTTTGGGATTATCGATATACCACTGGAGGCAAGACAAAAAAGATGGATATGGAACTACATTCAGATATATGCTACGAAGGCCAATATGCTGTTACCTGCTACAGGCTCCTTGGGATGACAGAGGTCAGGGGTCACCCGCTCAGCCTGAGGCTCACTCGGCTCCTCAGCAGAAGCACTGGACTCTGAGAGTAGAGGATGTGCGAAAGAAAGAGGGAGAGCCGAATTTGGACGTCAATTTAAAAACAAAAGGAAATGGCATTCAAAATGCATTTCATTTATATCATATGATGTATTCATTGTAATTTGTCTTTGAATTACGAAACGTTTTGCAGATAAAATTGGTTCATTGTTTTTATTATACATTGATGAACAACCTACTATAAGGACAGTGAAAAAGAAATCTCTCATGCACACCAAGACTGGGTTTATTCAGTAATGCATTTATTATATTTTTTTATATTTATTAAAATGCAATAATATACAGTGAAATTATAGCAATTTGATATATATATATAATTTATAATTTAAAACAACAAATATTTTTATTTTAATTTATTTTAAAATGTAATTTTACTGCCGTTTAAAAGTTAGGGATTGGTAAGATTTTTAATGAAAGTGAAAGTCTCTGCATTTAACCCATCCCAAGTGCACACACACACACACACACACACAGTGAACACACACCCGGAGCAGTGGGCAGCTATTGCGACAGCGCCCGGGGAGCAATTGGGGGTTAGGTGCCTTGCTCAAGGGCACTTTAGTCGTGGTATCGAATGTGGAAAGAGTGTTGTTTATTCACAATTCCCACCTTCAATTCCTGCCGGTGTGGGAATCGAACCCGCAACCTTCTGATTACAAGCCCAACTCCCTCACGATTAGGCCACGACTACCCCTCTTCACATTAATGTTTTTAATGTGAAATCTCTTATGCTCACCAAAATTGGGTTTATTTGATTTAAGTGTTTTTTTTTAAATTTTGTGCATCGCTTTGCAGACAGTTTGTTGTCGGTAAGATGTGTTATAGAAATAAAGTGGATTAGATTGGATTGGATCGATTTCAGAGACGGAGAAAGTGCAGTATATTTTGATGAAAGCTTGTGAAAAAAAAAAGGTGACCTGACGAGGCAAGCATAACGAGACCCGGCGTATTTATTAAATAAATGGCATCTTTAAATAAGGACGGAAGGTAGAGAGGAGGTAAAAATTACATTTGGCCAGAATGATGTTTTTCAACACCGTTAATGCAGCAGTTGAGCTAAAATGTGCAGTTTATATATGATGTTCCTTCAGCCAATGCATGTGCCATGTAATGCAAAATGCCCTGCCTGTCCTCAAAGGCTCAGATCACTGCACAGCAGGGTGGAAAATGAGAGCAAATATTTTTAAATCAGAAGGCAACCATCAAAGACAAACTTTCTCTCTCTGAGTAAGTGAAATATGCTAATGCATTCCCATCCAGTAGACCTACAGGGATTTCATGCTGCTTTCAACTCACAACTTTATTTAAATTTCTGCTCAGATGATTGTTAAAAAAATAATGCAAAAAAGAGAACAAAACTTGAGGTACTAGGCCCGAAATATTAAAACTCTCAGTGTGAGCCTTACTGTGTGACTGTGAGACCATACCTGGCACTGTCACCTGGATAATTTCACCATCTGGGGGCTCTGTTTTGATCTTTTTCAAAGGCAGACAGTCTCCAGATGGCCCTGAAAAATAAAACATAATGAATTATTTTACAGGTAAAGTAAGATTCGTAAAACTACAGGGCAGAAGCCAAAGTTGTATTAAAACAATCTACCTGCTTCACACTCAGCCAAAGGACTGACACAGGAGCTGGTCGATCTGAAACAAAAAACATTAATAAGATTTCTACTTTCTTCATAAATACAGGGAAAAAAGTGATGCACCCAAATGAAATTTCTTGGCCCAAAGTGGAACTTCCGACACAATAGGCCAAAAGGCAAAAATCTAGTTTTTTCAGAAAAAAAGAGAATGAAGAATGATCACACCAAGGAAATACACCTAATGATAAAGATATCGAAATGTAAAAGAATAGCAAAGTCCACACTGCAACTACAACAAAAACAGCACAGAGAAATTATATCATTGGTATCGCTTTCACAAATATTTCTTTCCAGCTGCTATAAAAACATTGAATGATAAAAACATTGACAGCCAATCAGAATCCATCCTACATTAAAGTCCCGGCGCATTTAAAGCAGCTGATGATAAAACTGTTTATTATAAACAGAAGGATATTGTTCGTTGCCGTGGATGCTAATGTAGTTATTGTTATCGTTATCTTTATAGTAATTATTCTTGGTATGAACAGGCCTTTACTCATTAACTCTCTCATTGATTAAATGGGATGTTAGAGTCTCTCACTGTCTGTGTACATATTTGCAATCTGTCCAAGCACCAATATCCGTGACAGTTATTGCTTGTAAAGAAATGTATACAAATATGTTGCCCTTTTTTACTAGGGAAAACGTAAATGTATTAATTTATTTTAGTGCTGCCAATCGATAATAATAAAAAATAACAATCACACATTTTTCTGTAATTAATTCTATGAATAAAAATAGAAGTTTTTCATATTGTAATTATTTCAGAAGAAATAACTTAAAGACCGTATATTTTAAATATTTGCTTAATGGCATCGTTTTATGAATGAAGGTCAGTATGATTGATACTAATACTGATGTCTAATGCAGTTTTTTTTTTAAAACATTAATTATAGACATTCAACATTACAGTATCACTAAAATCTATCAATTTCAACATTAGGCTTTAAAAAACAACTGAATTTAAGTGAACGTAAAACAATCTTCACATTAAACCCTTTATATAATAAATGTTATATTTACCTGTAACCTTTATATGTAGCCTAAATATACAGAAATTCAGTACAGTTATCAGACACTTTACAGTCTTCACTGCATGAATTATAAATTAAATATAGATTATTCCTTATTAAGGCTACAATTTTCTGTCACATTTGTTCTTTGATTAACATTAATGACAGACATCACCGCAACTTGTTTATTAGGCTGCTGTCACTTTAAGAGCCGCCGTTGCCGAACGTGAAGTGGATCTAATTTTAATACACACTCTTTATGGTTCATTTAAGACGTTATTTAACTCTTTTAAGACTGCTCTATGAGGATACATGGGCA
The DNA here is from genome assembly GCA_037194245.1 of Opsariichthys bidens. Taxonomy (NCBI): domain Eukaryota; kingdom Metazoa; phylum Chordata; class Actinopteri; order Cypriniformes; family Xenocyprididae; genus Opsariichthys; species Opsariichthys bidens. The sequence goes on along the minus strand of CM074310.1, from coordinate 3,984,506 downwards.
TTTTGTCATAATTCTGTGTTATTGTTTGAACTCGACACTGGTGCGTTAGTGTCGAGCTGTGTGTGTCTGACATTCACAGACAGCTCGTTGTGATTGGTTTAAAAGCATTTGTGTGAATAAGAGCCTGATCAAATCATTTAACATTAGCCAAATTATGATGACAAAAAGGATTGCGTTAAACTGAATTAATCTCATGCTTTGACAGCACTAATTTAATTATTCATTAGTTTTAATTTCTTTATTTATTGTCACATTTATTGGGCTTTTTATCCTTGTCAAATTGACTAGATCCATTTTAGCAGAGTTTCGGCTCATATTTTCAGCTCAAAACTTCTGTGCATCAATACAGGAAAATGAAAATGGAAACTATCTAATAAAATACCAATATTGTGCTTCTGTGGTGATGGGGTAGGTAAATTGGTACCTGCTACTGTGAGGGTTGCTGACCAGCTCTAAGGAAGAGCTCGGCACCCTGAGGCCATCTGGGAAACCGTCCTCGGCACCATCCTGTTTGCCCTCCTCTTTAGCAACTTTACCAGCGGCTTACAAAGTATATGCAAGGACAAGTTTAACATACATATACTGTACATTATAAAAATTGCCACTGAAAAATGTGCTTTGTGTGGAAACATCTAGTTAGTTAATTCTAATCAATATTTTTTTTAGAGTGTACTTTTTTAAGGGTCGGATGAGGTAGAAATAGCTCTTTAAGGCAACAATATTTTCCCTTAGAGTTCAGGGATATGCTATAACAATGCTATTACAGTGTAATAAGTGGAAAACTGCAGAAATACCTACCGGTAAAAATCCGTTCATCGAACATTCTAAGAAAAGAAGAAAGAAAACTGTTAGTTCCTGTAAGACCAGCTAAAGCGTATTAAAATCTGAAATGCTGTTCACGCATGTCTGGTGCCGAACAGCAGGAGATTTCCTCATTATGCCAAATCAGCGGCTCCACGCTGCCTCATGTATGGCAGCGGTTACCACAACCAGCATGACGCTCCACTTTGGATGCCTAGTGCTGCTCTGCCAGATGGCAAAGACGGCTAGACTTTTTATTTTTTCCTTTCAGATGAAGCAAATTAAAAACTTAGTATATCCAGTACCAATATCTGGATTCATTTTCAATGAGCCCCACAGTTAATTACATGACCAAAAATGAAAGGTTATCAGTAATTAAATCTCTGACACCACCGTCACACGGTGAAATTGGAAGAGCTACAAATCACACCGCCGCTGTTTCAGTTTAATTGAGCAGCAATGTCACATAAAAGGAAATCTCCTCAGTCAGGTCAACATTAGTTCTCAAAGTAAAACTGCGTTCAGATGGAACCTCAAACCTTCTGACAACGAAGCGGACGGCGTGTCTTTCTTCCAGGATCCGTTTGAGTTTAGGCACACCGTAAGTGCATGGTCTCTTGAAGGGAATCTTGTCTGGAATTCCAATGATCTCAACCGCCTCAGGATCACAGGCGATTTTCCGGTATGGCACAGGAACCATGTGATCCAGGCCTAATGCTTCAGCTGAAATGAACATCAGTTAGAGCTGAAGTTTGTCATTTCTGCACTGCCGACGTTACCAAATGGAATGAAAAAATAATTGGTTTTTAAACAGATTTTTAAACTGCCACTGGTCAGCCAAAAAGGTGATCCCACCCCAAACTCACACCATTGGTTGAGCCTGTGTTGCTTTGTTGGGGTGGGGTGGGGGGGGGGAGTCAAGCTACTAAGGATTTACTTACAGTTCTCTGCATATTAATAATAGGATAAGAAAAAAAGATTAACCCTGTAAAGACCAGTGTATCATATTTGATACGTAAATTTCGAAGGCCTCTAAACTGTCAACATGATCAAAATTTTGCTGAAAAACCTGTTGTAAAACTACATGACTTCTGTCATTCTGGGGTGTGTTTTCTGAAAGCATCTTTAGTCAACCAATAGAGTCCCATTGATCTCTATTGGTAATGACGGAACTTACGACCACAGTTCGCTTTGGGAAACCCCTGATTTTATTAGCAAGTAAAAGGGTCGTCCCTCTTCAAGTTGTGGCGCACGTGTCTTTTTGCTTGTGAAATCTCTACTGATTTTTATAAAGTAAATATAAGTAATATTTGAAGATGAACACTTGCTGACTGAATCAACAAGAGTTCATTTGAATATCCATAGACCATTTTTAGAAAAATCATATTAAAATGGGAGAATCAAATAACATTTTTTCCTCTGTCAATCATCATTGTACAGCATTTCGTAATATGATTTTGCACCCACAATGAATTACAGTGTTTTGATCATTAAACTAAGAATATCATCTTACTAAGATATATTATTGGAAGATATAGAATGAAAACTGATATTTGTGCATTTTTTGTAAGTAGCCTGCAACACTATTATGAAGATCTCATTGGTTTACATTACAAGCTATTAGAATTTCATCTTATATTTTGGCCATATAAATATCAACAAATGCACCAAATTGCATATTACGAGCTTCATATTTTCCTATAGCTTACTGATGTATCAAAAATAAAACTGCAAACTGTTTATTTTAGCTTTTTTAGATTTTGTCTAATGGTTCAATAAACAGTGCATTTCTGACCATTATTTTATGTCAAACTTCACAGGGTTAACACAGAAAAAAATTACACACATCAGCTCCACACACTTTTTCTATCAATATGCAGTATTTTATTGTACAGTGTTATGGATGTGAATTCTGCACTGTGAGCTCACCATATCTGCTGTTGAAGAGGATCTGAACACATTCTCGAAGGGTGTTGATATCCTCGGTCTCCCTGATGAACGAATCCCATTTTTCTGTGCATGCGATACAAAACAAAAATGTACAATTTAACAATCTTTCATATGTTCCCTGTTAAGGAAAAAGCTATAATGCCACAGTCTCGATCAACATTTTCTGAAATGTATTTGGATACATTGAGGTTCTCCTCTGTTCGTTTAGACATTGGAGACAATTAAGCCAGGTCCTGACTCTCTGCAGTGACTGAAGATTTCCCGCTGATCTTTTGAGAGGAACAGACTTTGGTAGCCCAGGTGACCTGGCCAAACTCCCATTACTACTGCACACTTTGCCAAGACCGGCCCTCTTTATGTCTGATACGCCTGGAGCCATATCTAAACAAATACACACTGTGGATCATTAGATATGATTGATTTATTTATAGAGAGATGAAATGTGTTTTCTTACTGCGAGGAATTCTGTTATTATTTACTCACTGAAAATTCCAAATCCATATGCTATTATTTTCTGAAGAATCTTCATGCTGTTTATAAAATAAACAGTTTATTTGCAAGCATGTCAATATGTCACGCTTCAAAAAAGTCTAGTTTGCTACATCCCCTCTATCAAAGCTCTGAAATTGACTGCAAAAAAGGGTTTATTACACTTTATCAGCTTGTGTCTGCAGATTTCAGGTAGTTTTCTCAAAATATCTTTTTTCTCACGCACTGCACCAGAAATCTCCACTTCAGTACCACTTAAATACACCACACTTAACAGTTTCATTCCTATATTCTGAAGGTTTGAAACTGGCTCATATATTTTATTTATTGTAATATAACATACTATTAAAAAAAATTCAGATTTTCCTAATGTACTGTGATTAATCAAGATATAGATTAGTTTAAATTTAGGTTTTTACCAATCTATCTGTAATGTCTTGCTTTAAAAAGGACTATATATATATATATATATATATATATATATATATATATTAGGGGTCTAATGTTACATCTATTCATCCCAAACCGTTACGGTGCATCCTGTCAGACGACAAATACAGTCTGTCGACACTACAATCCAGAAGGGGGCACACACGGTAATGCAACGCTGTTTGCTAACCTCCACAACAGGAAAAAGTGCAGAAGAAGAACAGATGATCTATCCATAAACATGTTTACTTGTAATCTCTCAAACAGAGTTTCAAATGCGGAAAGACATAAATAATATAGCTTAAAAATAATATCTAGCGTCTCATTAAATTTACCTCAAGCAAGTCATTTAATGTCCACAGCATGATAGTAGAAATGAACTGTGAAGGTGAACATTCCACTAAATATATGCACTACATTAGCTTAAATATTAATTATATTTACTCTACCGGTTAGTAAGGTCTTCATTATTTTAATATATGTTTAAATAAATTTGTCATGAAAACATGACACAGCAACAGCTCTGAGAGTAACTGTGTAAATGCTTCAAATCCTTATATTCCAATAATGAATATGAGAAGTGTGCAATTTACATGTTTGTTTGTTTGTTTTTTTAATTTGAGTGTTGATTATTATATCTAAAAATAAATTAATAGTTTGGGTTTGATGTTAATTCTAATCTTTAATATTATAGTATTATGCAAGAAAGGGTGCCTTAGCTGAGACAGATTTTTTTCAACCTTAAGAAAATGTTAATTATAACTAAATTTATTTAAAAAGAAACACACAATTTGTTCAATAAACCACTGTTCTTTTTTCTTCAAGAATTACATTTTATATTCAGTTTTCTTCCCCCGCTGTACCGAACCCATACTGAACCGTCATGTTTGTGTACCGTTAAACCCCTAATATGGCATTTTAATTTGAGAGCTACAGTTAAGAGGAAGATTATCAGGGAATAACTAAAAAAATTTTTTATCAATTTGTCATATGTAAAGTTACCATATGGCTTCAGAAGACTTTTCAAAAGAGTCAATCTGAAACAAACTTTTATAGTGTTTTTTTCTGTCTTTTTTGTTTACTATAAACTTTATAGTGTTGTGAGAAGATTCCTTGTCTTTGTATTTTGGGAAGGAAACTAACTTGGTCTATATCCTGTTCTAGTTCTATTAGACACACTGCTTGGGAACCCATAAAACCCACTGAAATGAAGGCCAGCTTGTCCTTGGCCAGACGCTGTAATGGTGAGTACAGTCTGTCGCCCACCTGATTTTTCATGCACTATGGAGAACAGAAGGCGCTTGGAGACATGGATGCTGGGAGGGCTCTGGGTAAGATCCGCTGCCAGCCCTATTCGTTCGCCTGGAAGAGACACACACAGTCAGAGCTACAAGCTTAGAATTAAGTACATAAAAAAGAACCATATCCATATGGTTCAGCATCTACACGTGTTATGTCACTCATCATAAGTGCAACAGTAATTTCCATAGAAAGGTAGTGGAAGTCAATGTATACAGAAAGACAACTCTTACCATTGTCAGCACATTCCTTGGCCTGAACCACTTTCTCCTCAGAGGACGCCCACATGCCCAGCCGCTCTTTACCTATGCTGTGCAGTGATGTGGGCTTCAGGTCCAGCTTGCTGTCTGGGTGGGGCTGGGAGGTCATGGGCATGCCGAACAGGAAGCTGGAGAGCATAGAGTTGCTAGCAGACACTTCCTGCACCGAGGGTTTGACGGAGGCGTGGTTGCCTACGCTCTTGGAGGTCGAAGAGTGATGGTTGACTTCCGGACAGGATTTGGCATCCCGGGAGGGTTCCTCTGGTGTTCTATTAAAACACACAAACACAATTTTAAGTGTTTTTTCATGAGGCGTTTATCTAAAACTGATTATTTTAAAAATAGCTACAAGTTATTTTTTACACCAACCATTCACACAAATCATGTGTGATCACAAATCATTCAATATCATTATCAAACATTTTTTTAATTAAAGCACTAAGTGGCCATTCATTTGATTTACTTCAAAATACAACCCACCTCACAACAGATTCAGTTATTATAATGTAAAACATGAGATATATAAAATGCATGCCTTTTATGGATTCTGCTATGGTGCAAAACAGAGTTTACACCACCATTCAAAAGTTTGTGGTGAGTAAAAAAGTTTAATGTTTTTGAAAAATGTCTCTTATGTCTCACTAAAGCTGCATTTGTTTGATTTTTTTTTTTTTAAACAAACTGTAGAAACAGTAATATTGTGAAATATTATTACAATTTAAAATAACTGTTTTCTATTTAAATGCATTTTAAAATATAATTTATTCCTGTGACGCAAAGCTGAATTTTCAGCATCATTACTCCAGTCTTCAGTGTCACACGATCCTTCAGAAATCATGCTAATATGAATAAGAAACAAGAAAATAAGAAACATTTCTTATTATTATCAATGTTGAAAACAGTCGTGCTGCTTAATGTTTTTTGTGAAAACCATGCTACAGGATTGTTTGACAAATAGAAAGTTCAAAAGAACAGGATTTATTTGAAAGATTTTTTTAAACAATTTAGTGCATCCTTGATTAGTTAAAAAACTTTAGAGTATGTAGACCATTTTTACCATTCCTCTTGTTATTATTTCCTTGTTTTCTAACAGCAATGACGATCTAAAATGGTACGAGACTCCTGACGAAAAGCTTATATCTTATTTTGTGAGGTTTTGCAGGAAATAAAATCAACATACCCAGTGAAAAAATATTAGAAATTTTTATGCTAAGTATTTCAAAGAGATGCTTTTTTTCCATTTCATTTTACAATCTCGTTGTGCAGAAAAAACAGGCAATTACCATTTGAATTCTGTCCAGTGTTTTATCAACTAGAAGACTGACCTTTTGACTATGAAGCGGATGCGGTTGCTCTGCTCTAAGATCTTCATTAAGGTCTTGGTGTCGTATTCCGAAGGCTTTCTCAAAGTCACACCATCAGGCAGACCGTAGACAACCACTGAGCTGGGATCCTTAAGAATCCAGTCATAAGGCACAGGGACCAGGCTGCTCTTCCCAACAGCCTCACCTGAAACAATACATTTAAGTGGATAAACATGTTTTTGCTTTTGTGCCGAATACTGTGCATCCTTTTTTTTTGCTTTTCAACCCATAATAATGTGAACTATAACTATAACTTACTATAAAGCACGCTGAACACCTCCTCCACCATCTTCCTTAGGACGAAGATGTTAGAATGAGTGTCTGTTAAGGCTCTCTGTCTGCCTTGCTGCCCGCAGTCTTTGCCGGTCCTGCCGCCGTCCACATCAGGAACTTTAGCGTGGGAGTTCATTGAAGTTAACGCTTGCAGACAGGACACTTCTGTGGAAAATAAATCTGTTACTTCTGAGGAAACAGCACAGCTAGCCTCAAAACACCCGTGCAGTTGAAAGAGTAATATTGTGAAATATTTGGTAAGACGAAACAAGAACAAATCACAAAGCAACACAAAACACATGCAAACTCGATAATGGTTAAACTTTGCAATTAATCCGCCAATCACATACATCCCGAACCAGGGGCTTCATTTATAACCGTTGCGTACGCACAAAACATGCCCTGAAAGAGGCGTCCGCTACTTCTGACGCAAACGACGGGATTTATAAAAACAAATCTGACCCCTCCGTATGAACACTTTTACTAGACTGAGCAAAGTAATGAAGTAACATTAATTTAGTAAAGTAGAAGTAATTTACATTAATATTCCACATTTATTCATGTCGACAAGCCCTAAAATTATAGATAAAGTCATTACGCAGAGGATAAACAAAAATGATATAGATTTAGATAGCTTTTGATAGCACTTTTCCTGCGACATGCTGTTTTAATGATGAGTGAGGAGTGAGAGGAGCACAATAATTCCTCATTTCATGATCAGTGACGCACACTTACTTCGATATAATGAAAGACACTGCTGGATCGGATGGTCGAACGGTCTATTGTCCGTTTGAACAGGTTCAATGATAATATGTTACTGTACAACCGCAGCTGGAGGAGGTGTTGATGTCTGTACAGGCATCTTCAAACAATTATGAATAATACCACTGTATTTGAAGGATACAACTTAAGATTTATACGTTTCCTTTTTAAAATACTTTGTCAGAGAATTGTATTTACAATGCAATAAATAAGTAGGCCTATATCTGTGTCCTAAAAGATATGTTCACCTTATCAGCAAAACTGCATAAACTCGATTTCATTCGAATTGTTTAAAACTGGAAATGAATGAATCAACTCTACTCTAAAAACTTTATCTGAGAAGTAAGCTATTTTATAGCTACAATTTTGTTGTTATGGATATTTTGATTTATTTATTATAAAACAGCAAGGATTTTAGATGATTTTTAGTAATATGTGTGGCACAAATGGCATTTATAGTCCGTATGTAATATTTCCCAATGTCTTGTACTTTTGACGGCGTTAAAAATGGTGTCACGTGGATGGAAACATGCATGGAAATGATATGCAGATGAGGTTAAACATAGTAAAACTAGGCGTTGTAAGCTCCATATATGGTGTTTTCGGGAGGAGACGAGGTGCAGATGTACGTACGGACAACCTTCCGCTGGCTGGGATTTATAAAGGGATTTTTGCGCAGGTTCTGGTGTACGCATGCTTTTATAAATGTCTTTTTTTTCTTGCGTACACCGTTTTCAGATTTATGTCTTCACTTTTAGTAAGGTTTATACGCAAAGTTTTATAAATGAGGCCCCTGGTCCGTACGGATCCTACGATCCATTACACCCCAAACGGTTACCTTGAAAACCAAATTCTTTTCTTTTTTTTGGAATAAAATACACATATATTAAGCAAGCAAAAAGGATACATTTGAATTTCATGTTGACTCACTGCAGAACTTGTGAAAGTCTGTCTGTATTTCCTTTCTGGAGTTCAGGAAGATTCTTCCCTTCTCTGTTCCCACAGCGATCACGCTGTCCTCATGCACAGTGACACAGGCCACCTCAGCATTCAGTTTAGACATGGCAGTGCACTGCAAACACATGTTGTGTCAAGTCATTCATCACAAAAATGTTGCATAATACTCTCACTGTAAGTATCGTCAGTATCGGTCTTACCACAGAGTCCAGAGCAGACACTAGGCTGGTGAGGATCTCTTGTCTGGCTGACACTTGGGGAACTTTGAGCTCTGGCCGTGAGTTGGTCCTCATCCCATCACAGCCCAGCTTCCGTATCTGTGCCATTCTCCTGAAGGAAAGACAGAATGAAAAACACTGAAATACAATGCACGTCTATGACACTACACAACTTACTAATAACACATAACCGCTGTTGTGCCAAAAGAGTTGACACCATATTTAGATTTGACAAATAAAATGATGCCGTAGTTAAGTGACGGACATACAATCTACAAAATAATGGTCAATATTTTGCTGTTGAGTTGACCATGCAGGATACATGTAAACAGACTCACAAACATATGACTCATATCAGTAATCATTTTAATATGCAAATTTTGTGCATCTTATTATCAAGGTAGTGCTGCTTTTACATTTGGGTGGAAACCGCGATACATTTTTTCTGAATTCTGAACAGAATTTATTTTAAACAGAAATCTTTTGTAACATCATAAATGTATAGTGCAGAGGTCACATTTAGGCACAATAAGATGATCATTTTTTATCTATTCTTTAAGTGGAAAAGCTTTAACTCTTTGCAGTTCGAACATACTGTAAAAATCTGAATTTTGAGAAGGCTTTTGAGGAAATTTTAAAGTTAGGGATTTAAGAATAATATGTACTATGTAACATGGTTTTGTTGTTTGTTTATTTGTGTGTATGTTACTGTTATTTCCCTTTGCTGGATTTTTGTATGCATGCATGAGGGCTCTTCACCATCATCAAATCTGTCTGTGAATAAGAGATTAGCAAAGTCTAAATCCACAGAAGAACTGTGGCAACTTCTACAACCTACCTGCAAAGTAAAAAATTTTAAAAGGTAAAATCTATCATGGCATTACTTACCATATTTTTTTTTTCATTCAACATTCTGTCTGTCAGAGATGATAACGTGCATAATACATAACGCACGTGACGCGAGTATAAATCTGCTCTTCACTCGCTGAAATTGAATCGGAATAATCAGGGAACTGAGAGAAAAACGTAACACTGCATGACAAAAAGAATAAACGGCGACTGAAAAACGACGCCGGGTTAGTGAACATCGTTCAACGTGACCTGATTTTGATGGACATTTTATATGTGCAAACTATGCATTCTAATTCAATAATTTTCTATTCTTGACTGATCTTTTTTTTTATAATTTTGGCAATAGATGAACAATTAAATGGGTGATCTGGAGAGGAGTCCCTACATTTGACTCTTGACAGGTGATATATATATATATAAAATTATCTTCTCACTTTTTTACATGACTTGTTACTTTTAATTTCCTCATAGTAGTGAATAATTAAAACAGAATTCTGTAGGAAGCACTAATGTACCTTCTACCCCTTGATTAGAGTACGCAGTAACCACAGACATGACAGGAAAACAAAAACAACTAATGCTAATTAATTGTCTTATAATTACATCCAAAAACAAACTTTTTTTTAATATACTAAAAAACAGAAAGGCTTCAAGTTCCCTATTAAATTTTTTAAATATTTTCGGCTGTACAAAACGTATTGAAGGATGGAAAAACCTATAAGAAGCTTTGGAAAGTGATAGTAATACCCTCTCCTGTGCTAATACACCAAAATCCGTCACACACATGTGAAAGTAGCTAATTACGATAAGCCTTTGTCAACCAATTAAAGCTAGCTCAGATTATTGCCTTAAAACCCTTCATCCTTAATTTGTTCTCCTTGGAAGCAAGACAGGGCCTGGAAGCATGAGACCTCTAAAGTGAACTACTTTACCCATCCCTCTCGACAGACGCCCCTCGACGCCTCCAATTTCGATTTCAGCCACGTCGTCTCTGAACTACAACGCTTGAGTACGGATGACACTGGGGTTGAAAAATGAGTGCAAACGAAACTACAGTTTAAAGACGAAAAACAAGCAAAAACAACAGGGATGACAAACGAGAGCTGTAAAACAAATAAATAAATAAATAAATAAATAAATAACGCAATCCTAATTCCGGGACTTGTGTTCACATGGCAACCGCAATCCGTTTCCTTGGAAACTAATCTCGAGGCATGTGAACAATGCAGCTCTGGCCTTTAATCTCTCCAGACACTGGGAGCCATTATCCCAGCCTCCGGGCAAAGCCAAAACCACAGACTGCACAGAGAGAGCCCAGTACTACTATTACTCGTCTGAAAACCTCCTATAAATCCTGCTACAACTCAAAGCCGGATGCCTCTGCCTGAGCGTAATATTACGTGCAACACTGGAAAACAACACCAACATCTTGTGTACCTCTAGTTCGCTTTCTGGTTCATTCAAATAACCCAATCTATCGTCATCAAGGACGATGACTATTTCTATCTAAGCGTCCACACCAGGAGATGATATCATTCTGTTTATTCTAAGCTCACACTGCAGTTACGTCGTCTAGCGCTGTAATACTTAAGCTCTTTAAAGTAAGATGGCTTCTGATTGGATGTCAATGTTTTTATTGTTCGTGAGCTGAAAAAATGGTTTTGAACGTATATTGTTTCTCTGTGCCGTTATCATTAAAGCTGTGGTGTGGACCCTGCTATGCATCTTGTATATTTAGAACTATATCTTTATCGTTATCGTTATCGTTATCATTTTTTTGGTGTGAGTCACTACTTTGGGTCCTCATAAATGAAAAATAAAGTCTCTGATGCTTTAGAATAAGAACATTAGAATCGGTACAACTTACATTGCATGTTTAGGATGACGTTTAGGAAGACGATAATAAAACAAACTAGATTTTTACATTTTAGGAAGAAAATGTGGGCACTGCTTGCACATGCAAAACTATTTGCCATGAGGTGTTTTGGGTCAAAACATCACTCGTAAGATTTTTTTCACCAATTCTATTTGATCAAAAAGCCAAGTTTAATACTCAAAGTTATAATTGGCCCAAAAATCATGTACTCACCCTCATGTTGCAAGCAATGATCATTGGAGTACCTTTTACAAGAAAATATCTTGTTTAATTCAAAGCCGTTTCTGTGTAATTAATTTCTAAAGCCCTGTTTACACATGGTATTAAGATGTGTTTTGGTTGATCAAATCACAAGTAGACGAGGGAGACACGGACCTGTCTCGACCACTTCTGTCCTGATTTTTTCAAGAGGAGGGTCTATGGGCAGGTAAATGTTTGGGTTTTTTCAGATCTTTCGATCTAATGGATGAAATAAGCTTGTGCAATGGAAAAAACATACAGAGAGCAGCCTTCGTTTCTGCTCCGACAGTTGCAAGACTGGTTAATAAATCAGGAATGAGAGAACATTGAGCTGTGTTTCGTCTTCAATCCAAAGTTTAAATCCCGTCTGGCTAGCGCACTTCTCATAATATTTGCACGTTAGGTCAGTAGGCGGAGAGTAGGTGGTCTTCTGTGGCTGTTCGAATGCATTTGACCACATGAGCGCCAGAAAGCAATCTGGTCGAATGTGTTTTCGACAACCTCTGGAAGTGGAAGTTTTGGACAAGCTCAACCCAAAGACCCCATTTACGCTTGTGTCTTATGTCATCTACATATGATCCGATCAAGCAAAACACATCTTTATACTAGATCTAAATAGAGCCCATGGGGCCATTTACACAGCACCGTTTTCAACTAAAAATGAAATCTTTATACATTTTTACGACAATGAGCCTGAAAAGTGCAAGTTTTTGAATACACTACCGTTCTCATCTCCACTTAAACTACAAGAACACAAATTTGTGAGAAAGCTGATGTCATGCGCAAGCAGTCTATAGGTGCGTAGTGTTTCTTTACAAAGTGACATTGCCAACTACTGGCCTGGAAACATAATACAATGCTTTTAGTCATTTTCACAGATCTGTTAAAACAGGATCATTTTGACAACGTTGTCGTCTGTACACGAAAAACGCAAAGGAAGAGCGTTTTTAGTTTCATTGTTGTTATGTAAATGTACCCTAAATATGAAAGTTGTTTCACCAAATTTTATTCAGTGCATGTGTATGACTTTCTTTCTTCTGTGGAACACACAAAAGAAGATATTTCGAAGAATGACAGCCAATGAGTTTTGACTTCCACATCCTTTTGGCAGACTATGTTGATGCGTTTCCTCAGTTTTAACATCGTAAATCCAGTTTTTCCTCTTTTGGAAAATCATATAAATGCTACAATGGATTTTTTCTTTTGCTATATGAAGGCAAATATGAATGCAAAAATCATATTTGTTGTGGTTTCTCACCACTGTAGAAGTTTAAACTGTTATGACGACTTCTGCTTCTGAGAAGTTCGGAAAATGTGTACGAACAAAGCACTGAGAAATTTCTACACTAAGTAAATGATTTTTTATTTATTTTTTTTTTAAGATTGGATGAACTATCCCTTTAAGGTTAGGAGTTAATATTGAATCTTACCCACTGTATATTAATAACGATGATTGCCTTACCAAATGGACTTGTGTGAAAAAGGTTAAGTTAATTTAATAGCTTCAGCCTGACACTTCTAAGTTTAACAAAATGCTTTGAAGAAAAAGAGATTGGTAAGACTTCCTCGTTGAACAGGCTTATCCTATCTGCAGGGGAAACTAGATTCATCTGACACCTTAAGCTTCATGTATAAATGACTTGTTTTGTACTCTTTTATAAGCTTTCTTTTGCAGTAGTCAAAAGACACGAGCTAACTATAACAAATATGTTTTCTTAGGGTGAAAAAATGCTAGGGGAAAAAAATAAATGGTGACACTCCTAAAAGAAATTGCAGGAAAAGTAGGATCCAGACTGACATGCTTAAATGCTCAGATTAATGACTTCCTCCTTGTTAGGAGTCCGCCCTGCCAAAATACAGTTTTTTTTTTTTTTTCATTCACGCTATCTGAGATCCTCAGCTCAGGGGGAAGCATAATGTAGCCACTCCTTTACTTCTTGAATTACTGCCTGTATGGTGCTTAAAGATATTACCGGCATCTCAAGAAAGGGAAACGTGGGTTTTATGAGCGGTTTTGCCCTAAGAGGCTTGTGGCTCTGCCATTGATACACAATACTTCAGCTAATAGCCTTTGTACAGATTCTGCTCACAGATCCCTTCAGAAACACAACTGTATCTAAATCGTTCAGCTCAAGGGCTGATAATTGACTTTTAATTGGTCCTAACTCCTTTCACCCTGGACATTTTCCCCAAGGCCACATAAACATGTTGCATCGAACAAACACAAAGAACCGCGGCCTTCATGGGAAGATACTGCCCTTACTCTGACCCATTTCAGAAAAAAAAAAAAACCTCAGTTGTCCACTTCACGACTTAATTTTTGTACAGATCAAAAATGCATTACTGCTACAATTTAGCTATGTGATACCAAACAAACATTTGATTGAATGAATGACCTGTTTCAACAGAATGGGTTTGCTTCAATTTAGATTTTTTAAAGCAATGTCAAATATCAATGTTAAAACCAATTTATCTTAAAAAGAAGTACTGAAATCATGATACTTTCATATACCATTGTATTATTATGCTACTCCAAGGTTATTCAAAAAAAAAACACCATGGTACTATGTCCATAAAATATGGTGCTTTTTGTCTGATTCAGTAGTTCTCAAATAGTGATTTGCAGGTCTGTTTGGAAAATATTAGCAAATAATAAAATGCAACCAACCATATAATCATATAGTTTAAATTACAAAAAAGGTGTATGTGACTTTCTTCTTTCTGATGAACACAATCGGAGTTATATTAATAAATAGTTGCATCCAAGCTTTATAAAGGCAGTGACCAACGAGTATGAAGCTCAAGAAAGTGTATCCATCCATCATAAACGTACTCCACACGGCTCCAGGGGTTAATAAACCGATGCGTTTATGATGGATGAATGCGCTTTTTTGAGCCTTATACCTGTTGGTCCAGTTCACTGCCATTATAAAGCTTGCGTCAGGATATTTATTAACATAATAACTCAACAAACGATTGCGTTCATGAGAAAAAAGCAAGTCATACACACCTAGGATGGCTTGAGGGTGAGTAAATCTTGGGTTGATTTTCATTTTAAAGTGAACTAAACCTTTAACATCTTAAAGGACTCATAAAACGGTTTCTGCTATGTAATATTCGGCATATGGGAGTACGTGGATCGAAAGACCCGATTTTATCGGAATGCGATCATTTCAATGTTATGAGCTGTGAATCGAACAGCTCTTCAAACCAATGTCATAACAGACCTGAAATTTTATTTTTATCGAAACCGTGGTA
The DNA here is from genome assembly GCA_037194245.1 of Opsariichthys bidens. NCBI lineage: Eukaryota > Metazoa > Chordata > Actinopteri > Cypriniformes > Xenocyprididae > Opsariichthys > Opsariichthys bidens. Next base: position 3,969,478 of record CM074310.1, on the reverse strand, counting down.
CTGAATGTCGGTCAATATTCATATATAATTGTATTAACAGGTCATTCAAATAATACCACAGAACTATGACTAGAAAATGTGCTACTTTTTGTAAGTGAAGGTCTGATTATTTTCACCTGGTGCACAACCAATGCTAAATGCAATTAAAAAATGGAATTAATAGCTATACTTGATTTTATGGCTAGTTGAATTTTATTAAATAGGTTTCTGTATATATTTAGACTAAATAAATTCTTTGTAAAATGGATAATTAGCCTATTGTTTGATCTCAACGGTTCAATCTCACCGTTCTGTTGTTGCTGAATTTACAACATTGTAACATTTTTAATTCAGGCTGCCTTTTCCTTCATGGCATTATTAAAAACCATTTCTTTTAGTTTTGTAATGTGTCAGATACAAAGTCTGGGTGAAAGGAAAAACCACAGAGAAACAGGGACAGCTATTGCTGTTATAAATATACAGTGCTTGACAATGAGGCCCAATCCGACAAGCAAGTCATTCTGGGATAGTTCATGTTTCAGTCAGAGACTCATTGTGGGACAGCATGACATAAATCATAAACTGTCATTGTCTTCATGAATGGATCGGATCTGACAGCCGAGAAGTCCTTCGAGGGAAAACTGAGCAAGTTTAGAGACATGTGATATTATTGCTCAGCAGCAAACTTACTGGGACACACTGAGTTCTGCATAATCCACTATAGCAGACACACAGATTAGCAACAATTGATAGGTGGATTTGACATTGTAAACATGACCTTCTCAGGTCGAAAAACGCGTCCGTGACCACGCCAATGTCGGCGATTTTGATCACACCGTGCGATACAAACACGACTGACTGTCATTTATCACCCTGCCAACAATGCAATTGCTCCATTTCAGCAACTTGCTAGCACTCAAATTGTGTTGCCATTTTTACAAGCCAAACAAAACAGGAGACAAAACCGCGGAACGCAACAGAGTCGAACTGTTAATCTTATTTGCAGCGTTTTATAACGCGTGTTACTTTCATTAACGCGTTTAAAACATCGTCATAAATTCGCGTGCAGAGCGTTAGCATGATAGCCAGTGTGCTAACACTCCTAGCCATCCTCCTCCCCCCTAAATTATAATCTGTAATTTCACTTTTTCAACATCCATAAAAAGTCACGTGTTCAAGAACGATGCTCGTAAATGTTTTTCCGTATATACATACACAGAATTATGTATAATCCCTAGCCATTTGCCCGTGTTTAATTACCTTATGTTGTCAATCCCGGATAGGTTTATTCTCCGTTTAATCCAACTGTGAGAGCTGAATTCCCATCTAAAGAAAGGCGAGAGCGACTTTGTTAAATGTCATAATCTCGAATGGTTTGTAGTCTGTTGAAATGCAATCGACGTGATTTATTTGATCAATATGTCCCGTTTTCTTTCTGTTTTCTTTAACAGAGGAGTGTGTCCCCTTTCCCCTTTCTTTGTTCTGTAATCCAGTAAAATTGAAAGTCATTCGCCTCCGCTAATCCCAGCCCAACTCAACAACAGCATCTATTGGCTGTCATTTACATACAGGATTAAAGAACCGCTGGACCAGCACTCGCCGACACTCACAGGACTAACTCTTCTGACATTGTGACTGTAACATGTCTATATTTCTGTCTTCCCCTCGCCACAGCCCCCATGTTATTGTTGCTTTATTTTGAGACAGAACTCGACCGTTGCAAATGACCGCGAACGCTTGTACTCGCAACATGTAGCGCTTTATACAGGTGACTTTTTGGGGGGGGGGAAACACATTTCATGAAAAAGTGAATCCATTTCTGATCATATGATGAAGATAAAGCGATGTGAAAATCACTTATGCCCTGTGAATCTTTAAAATAATGAATATCTGACATTTTGACTTACAATAACTAAATGACCAATTATATATATATATATATATATAGGTTTTGTATATATATATATGTATGTGTTGTATATATATATATATGTGTGTATGTATATATGTATATGTATAAGTATGTATATGTGTATATATACGTGTATGTATATATATATATGTATGTGTTGTATATATATATGTGTGTATGTATATATGTATATGTATATATGTATAAGTATGTATATGTGTATATATACGTGTATGTATATATATATGTATGTGTTGTATATATATGTGTGTATGTATATATATATACACGTGTATGTATATGTATATATATATGTATGTGTTGTATATATATGTGTGTATGTATATATGTATATGTATATATGTATAAGAAATGTATATGTATATATATATAAGTGTATGTATATGTATATATATATATATATGTGTTGTATATATGTGTATGTATATATGTATATGTATAAGTATGTAAATGTGTATATATATATAAGTGTATGTATATATATATATGTGTTGTATATATGTGTGTGTATGTATATGTATATATATGTATATATATATATATATATATATATATATATATATATGTGTACGTATATGTGTATGTGTATATATATATATATATATATATATATATATATATATATATATATACACACACACACACACACACACACACACACACACAAACACAGAATATGAATAATCATACACTTGTTAAACTTGGCATTTATTGCATTTATTTACTCTTTAATTATAGCATATAATAAAAAAAAATGCTTATTATAAACCTCATAAATTCATAATATTATAATTACAATATTATAAACCCGCAAAAGTTCTAAATATGATACGTCTAATGTATTATTGATATTTACTAACATTAAGATCAAAAGTTTTACGGTGATATTATAATATAATTAACAAAGATTAATAAATGCGTTTATTATAAAATGCATTGCTCATTGTTAGTTCATGTTTGTTAATGCATTAACTTATCTTAGAAATTAGACGTTATTGTTAAGCGGGGACTCCATATCCCAAACACTCTGACAATCTGACACTAGGTGACGCTATAAGAAAATTTACATTTTTGGCAACACATTGTGGAACGGAATCAAACATTTTCTATGACTAGGTCAAGATAAACAAAACATGTGCCTCAATTTTAATTGTGGTCTATAAATTAGCAAAATAATAATAATTTCTGGGTGTGGCCACAGTGAGTTCACCAAGTGCAAAATTCTTCCAGTCATGCTCATAGGATTAGGATCCAGCAAACAAAAAACATTTTAAACATTGTTTTTAACTTTTAAAATTATAGTAGGCCTACATTTAAAAAAAAAAAAAAAAAAAGTAGGCTACTGTAACATTACCGTAAATAACATTTTTGAAATCACAATGTAACTTTTTTTAAATTGGCCTACACATTTTCAATGTAGTATTAATGTAGGCCTAATAATAAACATTTTGCATAATAGTTCTTAAATCCCAGCATGTGACACAGGATATTAAGGCAGCATGATGCATCTGTGATCACAAACTGCTGTCCAACAACAAAGACTAGAGAGGCTTACCATTTTTTTTAATCTGATGGCTCCCCCTGACGGCGAAGGGTTGTAATGCGTTTATCTCTCACCTCTGTCATCCTGTAGTGGCTGCTCAGAATCGCTGTTGAAAATCATTTTCTTTCTTGCAGATATATAGGCCTGTCCTCAGATAAGCATGTTTTGCTCTCTGGATATTGCCTACAATTTGACTTGTGTATAGAATTGTCAAACAGTGTATATATATATATTCATTTTTCAATGAATAAGGTCTATTATTGTTACACTCGCCTCATCAAGCTCAATATTTCAGCTCCGTTATGAAAAAAACTAAATGTTAAATTAAAAAGTATGATATTTTCAGGTACAGATATCACCATTTCCTGACAATGACGGATGAATTCTTTCATATACAGGGAGTGCAGAATTATTAGGCAAATGAGTATTTTGACCACATCATCCTTGTTATGCATGTTGTCTTACTCCAAGCTGTATAGGCTGGAAAGCCTACTACCAATTAAGCATATTAGGTGATGTGCATCTCTGTAATGAGAAGGGGTGTGGTCTAATGACATCAACACCCTATATCAGGTGTGCATAATTATTAGGCAACTTCCTTTCCTTTGGCAAAATGGGTCAAAAGAAGGACTTGACAGGTTCAGAAAAGTCAAAAATAGTGAGATATATTGCAGAGGGATGCAGAAGTCTTAAAATAGCCAAGCTTCTGAAGCGTGATCATCGAACAATCAAGTGTTTCATTCAAAATAGTCAACAGGGTCGCAAGAAGCGTGTGGAAAAACCAAGGCGCAAAATAACTGCCCGAGAACTGAGAAAAGTCAAGCGTGCAGCTGCCAAGATGCCACTTGCCACCAGTTTGGCCATATTTCAGAGCAACATCACTGGAGTGCCCAAAAGCACAAGGTGTGCAATACTCAGAGACATGGCCAAGGTAAGAAAGGCAGAAAGTCCACCACCACTGAACAAGACACACAAGCTGAAACGTCAAGACTGGGCCAAGAAATATCTCAAGACTGATTTTTCTAAGGTTTAATGGACTGATGAAATGAGAGTGAGTCTTGATGGGCCAGATGGATGGGCCCGTGGCTGGATTGGTAAAGGGCAGAGAGCTCCAGTCCGACTCAGACGCCAGCAAGGTGGAGGTGGAGTACTGGTTTGGGCTGGTATCATCAAAGATGAGCTTGTGGGGCCTTTTCGGTTGAGGATGGAGTCAAGCTCAACTCCCAGTCCTACTGCCAGTTTCTGGAAGACACCTTCTTCAAGCAGTGGTGCAGGAAGAAGTCTACATCCTTCAAGAAAAACATGATTTTCATGCAGGACAATGCTCCATCACACGCGTCCAAGTACTCCACAGCGTGGCTGGCAAGAAAGGGTATAAAAGAAGAAAATCTAATGATATAGCCTCCTTGTTCACCTGATCTGAACCCCATTGAGAACCTGTGGTCCATCATCAAATGTGCGATTTACAAGGAGGGAAAACAGTACACCTCTCTGAACAGTGTCTGGGAGGCTGTGGTTGATGGTGAACAGATCAAAACACTGACAGAATCCATGGATGGCAGGCTTTTGAGTGTCCTTGCAAAGAAAGGTGGCTATATTGGTCACTGATTTGTTTTTGTTTGGTTTTTGAATGTCAGAAATGTATATTTGTGAATGTTGAGATGTTATATTGGTTTCACTGGTAAAAATAAATAATTGAAATGGGCCATACATTTGTTTTTTGTTAAGGTGCCTAATAATTATGCACAGTAATAGTCACCTGCACACACAGATATCCCCCTAAAATAGCTAAAACTAAAACTTCCAAAAATATTCAGCTTTGATATTAATGAGTTTTTTGTGTTCATTGAGAACATGGTTGTTGTTCAATAATAAAATTAATCCTCAAAAATACAACTTGCCTAATAATTCTGCACTCCCTGTAGTGTATATGGTTTATAGTGGTGACTTGGAAAGTGCTTATATACAAACCCTTCCATTATGAAAATGAATGGAAACCATTTGTTACAAATAATACACTACAAAGTGTCTCTTTTTGTTAATGTTTAATAACGGATTCTTGGGAACCATTACAGCAAGTGGTGAGTGAAATGTTTCCCAACAGATAAAAGGCAATTTAATTGAATCCAACTGCAATCTAAAGCAATTTTGACTGCAAAACTTGGGGCCAGCCCTATCATTTTCCCTATTCTTTTTGAAAACAAATGCATTCTTGGTTCTAATGACAATCACATCAGTACAAATTTGCTTTATGAACAAACATAGCCTGATTGCACAGTGTTTCATCCACAAGATTTTTCAAAGGAAAGAAGAAATTCTGGAATACCATTGAATTATGAGATTGCGGTTATAGTTTGTACCGTTTTAACATCAGACTTGTTTTGGCTCATAACCACAAAGATCTGTTTGGACAAGCAGAAATCTGATCAGAGAGAAGTCTTTTTGTTCTTTTAAGGGGAGGCACTACAGGTGATCCTTTCCTTTTATCAAAAACTGACTTGCATATGACAAAAATATTAAATATGCACTTTTTGCTGGTTGCTTACATCAAATATTAAATAAAAAGCGGTGTGCATGTAAACGACATGCTTCGTGCTCTTCAAAATGCGAATGAAAATGGCAAAATGTATTTTGAGTGGTGAAACAAGGGATTATTGTGTTTACTATATGTCAGTTCATTGAAAAATAGAGTCAAAATGGTTCATTTCGGCTGAAATCGTCACTTAAGCATGTAGTACCTCCCCTTAAGATACTCCAATCACGTCTCACCACCAGCTGAATTAAAAGACAAGCCAATGAAATTATTCAGCAAGTGATTTAAAACAAGAAATGGAAGCTGTTGGTTCATGGTTCATTTGAATTGAACTACAGTTTGGGAGTTGGCATTGTTTGCTAATATTTTATAATATTATAAAGGTATGCACTAACATTGACTGAAACTGCAATACTGGTTCTTGAAGCTTTAGGGTGCACCTTAATGCTAATTCTGTTGAATACTGTATAATTCATACATTAAAATTTAAGTCTCGATTAAAAAAAATCAACACAAGAATGAGCAGGTATAGAATAAGGGATCCTGTCTGTTTTATTTACTTGTTTGCTACAGAATCTAGTGACCAGTGATCAGCCCAAGTCCTTCAAACCTTATGCTGAGAGTTTACCTCTTTGAATATACCATTTTAAAAAAAGGTGAAAAGCAAAGAAATGGCAAATAAATTAAACAGTATAAATTGGAGGCCAAAAATGTTTTCTAGACTGCAACTGGTTACAACCGACTGGGAGTATAGCAGGGTATTGTTTTGTTTTTTTTCCGAGGATTCACGTATCCTGACCAACGCTCTCGTTTGTTACGTCAGACATTATTGTCCATCTCGGAGGTAGTCTGCAGGATCTGTTTGTCCGTGTTGTACCATTGACCATAAAAACCACTTCAATATGTCTTTTATAGCATCTCAGATCATTTTAGATATTCAATTTGTGGTTTCTGTTTGTTCATCTATAAAGTCGTTGTTTTGGTGTTAACCGTAAACACAAAATAAGATGTCCGGTGAAGCATTATTCCAAAGGTCTAGGCATCAATTTGACGACTTCTTTTCCGTTACACCTCCATTCTTCCCCAAACATCCAAGAAATGTTTTAGCCCTCATCAGTGTTCTTCCTAGAAAGAGAAATAGAGTTTAGGATTATATACAAATATAAGCATTCACCACTATTATTTGAACAGAATAAAGATCTACTAATTGTTGCTAGTTTGTGTGCTTTGAGCCGTTTATGAAGTAGGTGGACTCGGCAATTAGTGAGGTTGTACTTAAAGGTTTATTTAACCCAAAAATGAAAATTCGGTCATTAATTACTCACCCTCATGTCGTTCCACCCCGTAAAACTTCGTTACACAAACAAAGATCTTTTTGATGAAATCGGAGAGCTTTCTGTCCCTCCATAGACGGCTAACTGACACATTTATGCTTCAAAAAGTTCATAAAGAGATCGTAAACCTAATCTACATAAATCGAGTGGTTTAGTTCAAATGTTCTGAAGATACTCGATCGCTTTATATGATTAACAGATTGAATGGTTCAGCGGAAATCCACGCCATGCTACCAATTTCATTGGCTGAGGCTACAGTGACGGGTCGGTTTAGGGATCAGGGTTGGGTGCAGGCAATCGTTACTGTGATTGACATGACCAATGAAATGTGTAGAATCGGCTCCAGGGCGGGATTTATGCTGAACTGGTTTGGGGAAAAAAATATATACATCACGCTTTTATTCACGTAAAAACATTCATGAACTCACACATCAGTTGTGTCAAGCATGCATATAAGAACCAATGAGGTTTATTCTTGTGTGTTACGGGAAGAGGTTTGTTCTCGTGGATCAATCAGTTTTGGTTGCGCTTCCGTTTATGTTCGCTGAACAATGTTTATATATGACTAAAAGCCTAAATTCAATTTCTTCATCATATAATGTGATTGAATCTCCCGGCTGAATTCAAATGGATTAGTTTTACAATCTCAATAGGGCTTTTCACACTGAACTAACCCTGGGTTATCGTCATTCTAAACCCTGGGTAAAGGAACGTCTTGCACTTATAATTCAGAAGCGGGGTTAGTACAGATTTTTACCCAGGATTATGATGATAACGCCTGGAAACGATGCATTGTTAGAATGTTACGGCTAGATGCTTAGCAACAGACAACGAATTAACTACTTAAATTCGCTTAAACATCGAATCACGTACTCAGTCACGGCAACACTGCACATTGTATATAAACAGTAAATTCAGCATTTGAGTGGGAAAAATATCAAATGCGGACAAAAAGACGCTAGAATTTTAGTGAAGAAGAGACGGTTTCATTCTTACATTCAGAAATACGAGGATGCTCAAAGCTAGAGCTATGTAAATAGCACGCATGCTACGTTTATCCAATCAATGACACTGACACCGCAAATATGCAAATAAGAATGTTAATCCAGGGTTTAGCAATGTACAATATGAAACGTCAGTTTATGAACACCCAAATTTCCATTTACTCAGTGTTTAGAATGACTCAGGATGAACTATTTCAAGTGTGAAAAGCGCTTTTATTAACTGTAGTTGCATAGTTGTCTATGAAGGGAAAGAAAAAAAATCTTCATTTGTGTTCCGAAGGTGAACAGAAGTCTTACGGGTGTGGAAAGACATGAGGATGAGTAATTTTGGGGTGATCTAACCCTTTAATAAGAAGACATCACTGAAGCAGTAGCCCTTGTGTGAAGCACCCTCTGGTGAAGACCAACTCGGTAAAGACCTGTGATTCTACCTGCATGAGTCCACCGAGTAAGAACACCAACAAGGCACAACAGGCTGAACCAAGTATCCCTTTTCTCACTTTTACTAAAGTCCAATCTGTTAATCTCTGTAGTCCATGCCAGACAGAAGTATAAGCACGTCCTCACAAAGAAGTACACACTAAGGTACCTACGATCCCTTGTCACCCTCTCTGTCTGACTGTGGATCTGGTAGTCAGCGGTCAACAAAGCTGAATTCATTTTTGCCTTTGCATTCAGTCAAAACTTAATGTTCTGGCCTTGGCTGATATATGGATGTCAGCAGACAACACTGTTACGCCTTCAGCCCACTCCACTGACTTCACTTTCACCTACACCCCTCATCCAACTGGGAGAGGTGGGCGGACAAGTCTACTAATTTCCAACACCTGGAAATTCACTCCTCTCTCAATTACATTTCTTTGGAATATCAAGACATCCCCGTTTATTAAAGCCAAACTTCATCGTCATCATTACTCCACACCTTCCTGGAAGAGCTTTTCCGGAGGATGGCATGCCTCTGGTAGTTCCTGGTGACTTCAACATCCACCTAGACGATCACCTTTCACTGTAACCCCACATGGTATCATGGGTACTATGGTGGCTTCAGTCTTACCTCATAGGCAGATCTTTCAAGGTGTTATGGAGGAGGGGTGTCAGTTAATCACTGGGGTGCCTCAAGGTTCAGTACTTGCTCCTCTTCTTTTCTCCATTTACACAACTTCATTGGGAATGATCATAAAGGCAACATGGCTTCTCCTACCATTGCTTTACAGATGAGCACTCTGTCATTTCAACCCAATGATCCACTGTCTTAGCTCATATCTCTGCCTGCCTTTGAAACACATCTGCCAGGATGAAGAAGTGTCATCTCTAGCTCAGCCTTGCAAAGATCCAATGCAGATTATTCAGAATCGGCAGTATGTCTTCAGTTAGCCAAAGAGAAGCCATGTCACACCCCTCTAGATCTCTGTTGATCTTGCTTCCAGTTGCGTCCATAATGAAATTTAAGGTTGACACTGGCTTTTAGAACAGAACCTCCCCTACCTCAAATCCCACCTACAAATGTATCCTCCCTCCAACCACCTAAAGTCATTGAAGGAGCGATGCCTTATTCCTTCACAACAAGACAAAAATGTACTCTCCAAAACATTCACCCTCTCTGTTCTTCGCTGCCGATCTCTTCCCTAATCGTTGAGACCATCATTTCTATCAAGAAGCATCTAAAGACAAACCACTGTTGCAAGCACCCACCCTTAAAACAATTCCTTGTTCCAAACGCTTGTTTGTTTTCCTCACTTGTAAGTCGCTTTGGATAAAAGCGTCTGCTAAATGACTAAATGTAAATGTAAATTCCATTACACACATAAAACCAATTTCTCTTCTTCTCAAGCTTGCTCCCTAAACTAGCTGTCAAATATACCTGGTATAGTATATTCTGAATTTTGTTGGCTCCTTGACAAATTGCTTTTGTACCTCTCTTGTAAGTCACTTTGGATAAAAACATATGTTAAATGCATTAATGTATGTCTAATTAACCTCTTGTGTGAAGGAAGTGTCTTCTTGATGAATTCCATTTGCCGAATTTGCACTAGCATGTGCCTGTGAAGATGAAGAAAGGGTGAAATAAACCATTTAAACATTATATTATAAAGTAAAATATGTTACTGTTGGACTTTGTTATGCCAAGTTCACACTACAAGATTTTAAGCCCAATCTAAACCCAATTTGCAAGTGAACAAGCTTGCCGACAGGTCGGGCTGTGATCGGGGGCAAATCAGTGGGTTATCTGCGCTCACCAATCATTATGTGTGACTGCTCAAAGACGCATCAAAGACTCTTGCTGATGTCTCACCGACGCAGGTTAAATATCGAACATGCTAAATATCTGGAGCTGTCGGCTGACTCGACATCCTGCGGTTTCACGTGTTGCGACGAGATACAGCCAATGAGAGCATAAGCGCCGATATTGACCACCCACGGATATGGTCGAGCACCCATTGAAAAACACAAGATATTCTCCATTCATTTGAACCAATAATAAAGAAAAACAATTGGAGCTTTCAGACATGACTTTCTTCTCGTTATTTTAATGATACTTGTCGATTATTATTGTAATGCAAGGACGCATCTATGTAATGAATCTCTCCGCTCACAGACGGACTTCTTTCACTCTAGCATAAAACTGGATGTGTGTTCACAAATATACAGTGTTGCATATAATATAATATAAACCTCTGTTGCAGATCATTTACATAATGTCATGTAGTCTGAACAGTACATCGATCTGCTGACGTTTAAAGTCGTGTAGTCTGAACTAGGCATTAGCGTACAAGTAGCAGGTTGAGGTGCTAGCTGTCTGCATGTTTACCTGGTTCTTGTCCGGGCGGGTACGCATGGCCTGCACTAGCTGGTCCACATGTTGGTTGTGTTCCAAAGCGTTCCTCAGGGCATCTTCTGTGCTCAGCAGCCTTTGACGCAGACGGGCCATCTCTGTGTCTGAAGCAGATGGGTCCATCATAGAGTATCGACGGTGGTCTGGAGAAGACCTCTCACGACTCTGATATAAGGAAATTAAAAGAGATTAACAGTGAACATATTGGTGCAAGTACAAAAAAGTGAGGTGCAAACTAGTGATGGTAAAGATCCTTACATTATTTAAAAAAAAAAATAAAAAATTTTTAACTTTATATCAACAAATAATCCTGAAAATGTTTCATGGTTTCCACAAAAACATTAAGCAGCACATGTTTCTTGAGCACCAAATCAGTATATTGGAATGATTTCTGAAAGATCATGTGACACTGAAGCCTGGAGTAATAGCTGCTGAAAATTCAGCTTTGCCATCACAAGAATTACATTTTCAAATACATTACAATAGAAAACAGATTTAAATTGTTACATTTTAAAAATCTTAAATTTAATTTAATTGAAAAAAAGTGTCAATGACATGAGATGTTTGCCATAAAACAACGACAACAGCTGCATTTGCAGGTTTCTGCCCATCTGTCTCACCAGCAGCAAAAGTTTCTCCCGCAGGGTTTTAATGTCATCCTGTAGTTTCTGCTCCTTCATTCTCCACTCTGCCCTGTGGACTTCACGGCTAAGGTCCCAATCCACACCTGCAGAGTGGCGAGGAGATTCCAGCAATAACACCCGAAGCTCATTGAGGCTCCTGATACGCATTCCCATACACACACACACACACACACAAAGACACAGAGAGAGAAAGACATATTGCATAAAACAAAATATTAAAAAATGTATAAATTCACATAAATTTAAGCCCACTATGATAGCTCTGACACTGCACATCAACAAAAAACTGTGAGTCTTTAAATGTGCACAGCGCTACATCCATTGGTGTTGTAATGTGTGTCTTGCTTAAATCAAAATCATAAAACTGCAAAAGTATTGCACATCAATCTGGTACTAGTACTGGTACAGAGACAATCACTCATTAAGCTCATGATTGATGATTTGAGGTCATGTCTCCGGCGGACCATTTACATATTGTTTTGGACAGGGCTAATGATAATAGACTACTGGTCTGGGACTCAAAACCAACATTAAGCCTCTAACGGACCATCTGGTTTTCTTCCATTTCCAATTGTACCCACTACATTATTGCCTTTACTACATTGCTAGCAAGCGGTGCCATTCTCCTCAAATGGAAATGCACCTGCCCGCCAACTCGTGCGAGGTGGATAAGAGAAGTATTACGGCGCATCCAGCTTTAAAAATTGAGATGCTCACTGAAGGGATCCTTGAGTTCTTTTCATATGACCTGGAGCCCCCTACTTACGATTATTGACGATCTTTCTAATGGATCTGACGACAAAGGTGACTTTTGATTAGAGGGCTCTGGTGAGAAGTTTAATCCTGTGTTTTAATTTTACTTTAAATTATCTATTTTACTCATTTTATATGTGTGCACATTCATTTATTTAATTATTCTTTCTTTTATTTGATTTTTATGTTTTGAATCTTGCTCGGTTTGGGGATTTGACTGATTGTCTCCCACTTTTTTGGGTACTATTCATTTTATTATTTGTCAGACACCCTGTTTCAGTGTATAACAATTGCAATATCTTTTTCAAGCCTGCTAAAAAAAAAAAAAAAAATTATGTGAAATATAATTATTTATGTGGCTTTCTCCTATGTATCCTGGTTTTGTTATTAAAAGTCTACCTGCAAGTAGTGATGGCCAAATGAAGCGTTTCGAAGCATTATTGCTTTCTGATACAATTGTGTCGAAAATGGTTCAGTACTTGAAGCTTCATTCAGATAGAAATTGCAGCACCATCTCCGGGTGAAGTAAATAAAATGCAAGTAGGCTTATATGTTAATGCCCCGTTTATTACGTGCTTACCGAGGCGATCAAAGCTGGAACAGTGTTAGTGCTGTGAAACTCATTTATGTGGGTGAATTTTACAGATACTTATGAATTTCATGTGTTCACCTTGATAATAAAACATTAAGCTTGATGTGTGTGTGTAATTATTTCTTTAGACAAGGACAGAAGATTAGACCAGCTTTAAAAAAGTTGGAAACCATCACAGAAAATCTAATGGTTTCTATTAAAATAGCAATAGGAACCATTGGCTTTTACCATTTAAACCACTACAGAATTCTTTTTTTAGTGTGTTTGGGACATATTCCATTAGGATTTAATGCCCCCACCAATAGAACCCAACACATATCAGTAAAGACCCACAGAGACCACTATAATTCCCTTTACAACCAATAAAATTCCCATGAAAACCATTAAATCCAATGGAATTTCTGTAATGGTTTCTATAGTTTTTTTTAGCAGGGCAGTATCATGGGTGAAGCAGAACTCTATAACTTGTAAACTGGTGGGACTGATATTTTTGTATGTTGAAAAGGATGTGCTTGTGTAACTGGTTGTAATTGTATAATGCAGCAGAGGGTTTTTGAAGTTTCTGTGTTTGATGCAATGTTCATATGTTCTCTAATTAATAATAAAAATAAATAAACAAAAACGCCAATCCAAACACCGACTACTACAACCCACGGTGTTGCCACGGTTTGGCTTCACTTTTATAAGAAATACAGCCGCCAGGATTCAAACCTGTCAACACTGGATTGGGCTGTCAAAGCACTCAGATGGAGTGAAGCAGTGTGTTTGCTTCAGAAGTCATTTTCACGTGACTAGAGACGTAATGATACAAGCTCCGAAGCAGTGGTTCGTTGCAAGGACCGTTCGAGTTTGAAGCAAGCTTCGGAGCGTCGGTGTCAGACGTAGCATCACTAGCTGCAAGTATTCTTCAACATTGTTCCTTACCACATTATGTAACAATAGTGCATGTAGCAAAAAGCTCAAAGTTATTTTTTTCCTAGCTATGGACATTGAATGGCTTCCCAGAGGTAACATTACGTGACATTTTTTGCAAGCGTGTTTTATTGACAATGGTTGAGCGATAACATGAGACATGATACATTTCAGTAGGTTGTACTGTTTCTTTCTGATGTTGAACTGAGGATGATACCGTTTGAATTTTGTCTGAATTTGTAAGCTAAGACTTTGTTTCATATCTCCATGCCATCAGAGAACTGCTAATTAAATGTCACCATTTAGGTCAATAATTTTGCTCCTCCAAAACCAAATTGAATTTTCATTTTTGGCCAAATATTTCCATTAGTTGTTGCACCACCAATAATTGTGGATCTGCCCATGTCTGCCATACATCCAAAGTATTTGATTAGTAATAAAAATACTGGGAGCAATGTGCGTCTACACATATTTTTTAGTTCTACAAGGGCAGAGGCTAAACCCTCGGCAAGATATTCACTGTCAGTATGTAGAATTGATTGAAAAGGCTAAATGACATTTAGGTCACAGTTTTAAATCAACGTAATTGTCTTCATTAACTTAAAATGCTCTTGAGTGGATTACAATTAGCAATGGTAGATGAGTAACCATTTTTCCTTGTGTATTAGGAAGCAATACAATATCCAGGTGCATCTCAATAAATTAGAATGTCATGGAAAAGTTAATTTATTTCATTAATTCAACTCAAATTGTGAAACTTGTGTATTAAATAAATTCATTGCACACAGACTGAAATATTTTAAGTCTTTGGTTCTTTTAATTGTGATTTTGGCTCACATTTAACAAAAACCCACCAATTCAACAAATTAGAATATGGTGACATGCCAATCAGCTAATGAACTCAAAACACCTGAAAAGTTTTCCTGAGCCTTCAAAATGATCCCTCAGTTTAGTTCACTAGGCCAGTGTTTCCGAACCCTGTTCCTGGAGGCACACCGACAGTCCACATTTTGGATGTCTCCCTCATCTGACCCCTTTATTTTCTATCTTGGAGTTTCTGCTGATAAGCTGATGAGTTGATTCAGGTGTGTTTAATTAGGAAAAGTTGAAAAATGTGTATTGTTGGTGTGCCTCCAAGAGCTGGGTTGGGAAACATTGCACTAGGCTACACAATCATGGGGAAGACTGCTGATTTGACAGTTGTCCAGAAGACAATCATTGACACCCTTCACAAGGAGGGTAAGCCACAAATATTCATTGCCAAAGAAGCTGGCTGTTCACAGAGTGCTGTATCCAAATATGTTAAGAAGTGTTGGAAGTGTGGAAGAAAAAGATACCAAGAAAACTGCAGCCTTATGAGGATTGTCAAGCAAAATCGATTCAAGAATTTGGATGAATTTCACAAGGAATGGACTGAGGCTTGGGTCAAGGCATCAAGAGCCACCACAAACAGACGTGTCAAGGAATTTGGCTACAGTTGTCGTATTCCTCTTGTTAAGCCACTCCTGAACCACAGACAACGTCAGAGGCGTCTTACCTGGGCTAAGGAGAAGAAGAACTGGACTGTTGCTCAGTGGTCCAAAGTCCTCTTTTCAGATGAGAGAAAGTTTTGTATTTCATTTGGAAATCAAGGTCCTAGAGTCTGGAGGGTGGAGAAGCTCATAGCACAAGTTGCTTGAAGTCTAGTGTTAAGTTTCCACAGTCTGTGATGATTTGGGCAGCAATATCATCTGCTGGTGTTGGTCCATTGTTTTTTGAAAACCAAAGTCACTGCAACCGTTTACCAAGAAACTTTGGAGCACTTCATGCTTCCTTCTACTGACCAGCTTTTTAAAGATGCTGATTTCATTTTCCAGCAGGATTTGGCACCTGTCCACATTGCCAAAAGCACCAAAAGTTGGTTAAATGACCATGGTGTTGGTGTGCATGACTGGCCAGTGAACTCACCTGACCTGAACCCCACAGAGAATCTATGAGGTACTGTCAAGAGGAAAATGAGAAACAAGAGACCAAAAAATGCAGATGAGCTGAAGGCCACTGTTAAAGAAACCTGGGCTTCCATACCACCTCAGCAGTGCCACAAACTGATCACCTCCATGCTATGCCGAACTGAGGCAGTAATTATAGCAAAAGGAGCCCCTACCAAGTATTGAGTACATATACAATAAATGAACATACTTTCCACAAGGCCAACAATTCACTAAAAAATGTTTTTTTTTTTATTAATTTTTTTTTATTATTGGTCTTATGAACTATTCTAATGTTGAGATGGTGAATTGGTGGGTTTTTGTTAAATGTGAACCAAAATCATCACAATTAAAAGAACCAAAGACTTAAATTACTTCAGACTGTGTGCATTGAATTTATTTAATACACAAGTTTCACAATTTGAGATGAATTACTGAAACAAATGAACTTTTCCACAACATTCTAATTTATTGAGATGCACCTGTAGATGATAGATCTTCATGACAGGGATACAATGGAGGGAGGAGTACTGATTTCATGTAAATACTAGTTTCAAGTGTAAGAAAGACTATTAAAGATGATTAACTGAGACAATAACCATGCAGGTGGCAAATGTTGTCATTACCATCTCAAGTGGTTAAAACCTTACACCCGTAATAAATCACAAAGTCCATGTTGTGGTCCTTACCTCTCTTTCTTTAGAAGCTCCTGGCTGATAATCACCAGCTGGCCCGATGCATCATGGGATTTTTTGGTCATGGACTCCAGCTCTGCCTCCAAACGTGTCTTCTCCCTAAAGAATCCTTCTGCTGCCTTCTCTCCTAAACGAACCTTTTCCTCCAAAGCTACGCGCAAGATGCGGTTGATTTTAATGTTAGAAAGAGAACAATACATCATTAGCATCACCCTATATCACATTAAATATAGCTCTCTCTTTGTTGTTTTATATAAAAAAAATAATAATAAAATGACAAATGTCACTCTTTAAATGTGATAATTACCAGTTATTTGGGTCTTTAGGGCATCTACTTGGGTTGTTAGAGTGGACACTTCTTTTTCCCTTTTCGTGAGTTTCTCCAGAGTTTCTAATAGAAAGTATGAAGTTATAAACACAGAAGATCTTTCATGTTCTAAAATGTCTGAAAAGATTTTTGATTACGATGATGACTCACTGTTTCACATTATAGAAACAACAGTATAATTACAGATTAATAGAAAAATAAAATAAAAAGTGATCAAAAGTGATATTTATAATGTTGTAAAAGATTTGTATTTCAAATAAATTCTGTCCTTTTGAAATTTCTATTTATCAAATATTCCTGAAAAAAAAAATGTATGAAGTTGTCCATAATAATATTAAGCAGCACAACATTGATAATAATAGGAAAGTTTCTTAAGCACCAAATCAGCATATTGTTGAATTGATGAATGATTTCTGAAGGATCATGTGACACTGAAATATAAAATATATGAAAATAGAAAACAGTTACTTTAAATTGTGATAATATTTTCACAATATTATTGATTTCACTGTATTTTTGCTCTTACCAATCAAACTAATAATTCCCAAACTTTCCTGTTTTTTTTGTAATCAGTTACAAGATACAAGATACAAAATAATAATTTGTCATAAATTGTACACATACCTTCCATATTCTGTTTCAGCTTAATCTTTTCTTCAGAGTTGTCATTATTTTCGATCATCTGGATGGGGAGAAAATATCAACATATTTAAGTGAACCCCAGTCAACAATTCTCAAAGTTTGAACAGGATTCATTTAGAACTTTTTGATAGAATTTGGTAGTTCTGTTTTGGTAATCTAATATGGTAGGATTTCAATGGGATCACATAAGGATCACCTAAGTATCAAATAAGAACCCACTAGATCCTAATGGAAATTGTCATACTTGATTTTAGTTCATCCATTAGAATCTCGATTCTTATTCATCCCATTAGGACCCTTTCGGACTGTTTGCAAATATTTACCAATTGTAACCCTGTATATAATTACATTTTTGACTCTTCTACAAAATAACCCAGATAACATTAACTTCAACTCTACGCATTTTTAGATATCAAGACTCGTAAAAACAAAATAGGGTACTGTCCCAGAGGTCACTAACATTAACATCCTGGGTGGTGTGATCTGCCTCCACAGCTTGCAGTCGGTTCTCACTGACCCTCAGCTTCTCCTGCAGAGAGAGGATCTCCGCTCGGCTCTGAGCTTCAGCCTTTTGCAGGCCTTCATAATCTACCATCTTCTTCTCAGCCAGCTCCAGCTGCTCTTTGAGAAGTAGAGTGGCATTTTCATGCTCTTCATGGGATTTATCCAGCTCGCTGACCCTCAGCTCAGCCCTTTGGAGCTTCTCTAAAACCTCTTTGAACTCCAGGGTATGCTGGTTGCTCTTGGTTTCCACCTGAATCTTCCAGTTCTGCTCGGTCTCCTCTAGCTGGTCCCGCAGATCCTGAAGTCGGGCACGTAGGTCTTCACGCTCTTTGGCCATCACAGCAGCATCAATCTCATGCTTGGCCTTCAAGTTCTCCAACTCCAGTTGCTGCTCCATCTTTAAACTCTCCAGAGCTGCTCTCATCTCAGGTGTGGATCCTTCACCCTCTCCTTCGCTGATCTCACTGGCCCCACGACTAATGGTTAAGGAGGCTTTTAGCTCCTCTAGAGCACGGTGATGGTCTCCAACCAAAGCGTCAAGCTTGGCTTTCCAGCTATCCATCATCTCCATGTTTTCACGAGTGGCCTGCTGAAGTCTTTGCTTCAGGTCGGAGATCTCTTGGCCCTGACGTTCTGTGGAGGCTTTAAGGCGCTCAACTTCTTTCTGGCTGGTGCTCAGGGACGCCTCGTACCGCTCGCGCAGCTGGCTGCTCTCTTCGCGGCGTTCGCGGCCTGCGGAGAGAAGCTGTTCTCGCAAGACCAGAGTCTCGGAGATTACGCCTGGCCCACTGTCTCCTGCATCTGTGCCCGCGCTGGAGGAGCTTCTCTGAATCCGAACCTGGAGCTCCTCAACCTCAGCCTTGCGCAGAGCCAGTTCCTCTTCAAGCTGCATAACCCGACTCTTCTCCTCAACTGTAGTTTGCTAGAGGACATAGAGAGTGTCATAAATCTTACATCTTCCACCATTTATATGCCAAAACCTTCAGTTCTTCAGCTCGGGAGCAACTCTCAAAGGATTTAAGAACTTAGGTTTTAATTAGTGATTCTAAACAGAGCGAAGTGCTTTGTTATCATGACATCTAATGGAAAAAATCATATTAAATGACAAAATGGTGATGAAAATAACACTATAAACAACTAAACAAGGGACGCACAATATATACTGGGAACTGTAATAGCCAATATGGAGTAAAATTGTACAGATCCTTAAAAAAAAAAAAAGAGGAAATTATCATTTTAGGGCCATTAAAAAGTTTGCACTCTGACATGATTTGAAGGATACTTAAACATAACACAAAAAAAAAAAAGAGTTGTCATAACTACAATGTAATGTAATTCTGTAATATTGTAATGGAAGTAATCCTGTCCAGACAATGATTTTTTTTTTCCATTAAAAAAGAAAATACTTCCATGATGCAGTTACAAATGAACATTACAAATGTACTTTGGAATTTAAATCATTAATAAAATGCTTTTTGTTTGTACTACAGTAAAGAGATTTCAATTTTTCTTTTTAAATTATAGTAGACTACTGAGAATTGTTTATAACAATTATAATTAATTATTATTATTGTTATTATTATTATTATTATTATTATAATACTGGAAGCAGATGAGTTCTTTTTTCCAGTGTGTACATATATATATATATATCTCAATCTTAATTATAAAATTATATTAGTTTTGCATTATAGTCATGAGATTTTTTTAATTACAGTAGACTAGTGAAAATTATTGTTTATAATAGTTAATAATGATAACATTATTATTATTTTTATACTGGAAGCAGATAAAACAAGGGAGTATTTTTTCCAATAAAAAAAGTTTAAAAAAGGGCTATAAGTGAAAAGCCAAAATTTATATATTGTGCATCCCTAAATAAACATTTTAATATTACTGATAATATGAATGAAAAATCTTAGAGAGTTGCCCACTAGAGATTTACAACTGGGTGGCATTACAGGCATGAGATGCAAACAAAGCATTTTGCTTGGCCTGTAAACATTTCAGTGAATGACCATTTCTTGAAAAATGGTTCTTGCAGTGCAAAAAAAGCAGATCTAGTGCAACCTAGCAAACTACACCAGCATTCCTGTTGAATTCAAGCCCAAGCAAGCCTTCCTCAATCTGTCCATCAAGAAGAAGCCAGGCAAACATGAAATGGCACAGCACACAGCAAGTCCAAAGGAACACAGGCAATTACTACTATGATTCGGAAGCAAATATATTTTAAGATGTATTTCATTTCATAGAGCACACCAAATATTAATGTTAGTCTTTTTGGAGTCATCTGAAAATTTGATAGTTCCAAGGAAAATGTCATTAGAGGTTATCAGAGATCAGATAATACTACAAGAGTTCATAGATGAAGTCTCAAACCACAAGAGAGAAGTGAGAGGAGCACACATCTAAATATAATGCTCATCATTAAAGTAGAAGGTCACTCTGAAAACCACACAGTACTTTACTCCCTTTATATCACCTTGACACTCTTGCCCAGCCTCATGGGTGCTGGCTGGAACCTGCCTCTGACCTGTTGATAAATGTGAAATCCTGTTGATTAGAGTGCCTGGACTATGCTGGATTCACTCACCATTATTCACAATGATAGCCATTTACTGAAGTAAATTGTGTGTGGTGCTTCCCCACGCCAAACTCCCACCACAAATCTAGAATTTTGGAGGTTGGTTGATTTTTTTTTGGTGGTTGCCAGGGTGTTGCTAGGGTGCAATTTGTGGTTACTATCACATTGCTAGGCACTTGCTTGGGTGTTTGTTGTGGTTACTAGGGCAGTTGTGTTTTTTGTGTGTTAGCCAAAGCATTGGTAGGTAGTTGCTAAGGTGTTCTGGGTGTATAGAAGGGCATTGCAAGCCACTTAATAGGGTGTTTGGGATGTTGTGGTTGGTAGCTAGGGCATTACTAGCTGGTTGCTAGAACATTTCTAGGTATTTAGGGTGGTCACTAGGGCATTACTAGGCAGTTGCTATGGTATTCTCGGTTGTTTCTACAGCCTTGCTAAAAGTTTGTTAGCATGTTCTGGGTGGTCATTAGCCATTGGTTGGTGGCTGTTAGGGTTTTCTGGTTGGAAGCAAGTGTGTTGCTAGACAGTTGTGAGGGTGTTCTGGGCATTTTCTAAGATTTTGCTAGGGTGTTCTGGATGGACAATAAGGTGACGTTAGAGTGTTTCCCTATGGTCACTTAGGCATTTCTTGGTCGGTTGCTAGGGTGTGTTTTAGTTTGTAACTAGGCCATTGCTAGGCGGTTGTGGGGGTGTTCTGGGTTTTTTCTCTGGTGTTCAGCATTCTTGCTTGGATGTAGCTAGGTAGTTACTAATGTGTTTTGGGTGTTCACTTGGTTCTTACGAGGGCACAGCTAGCGAATTCTGGGTGGTCACTACTAGGACATTGGTAGTGGTCACTAGGGTGTTACTAGGGTTCTGCTAAGGTGTTGACAGTAGTCACTTGGGCATTTCTTAGGATTTCTGGGTGGTCACTAAAGCATTACTATGCAGTCGTGAGGGTTTCTGTGTCTTTTCTATGGTGTTCTCTGTGCTTGTTTGGATGTAGCTAGGTAGTTACTAAGGTGTTTTGGGTGTTCACTGGGTTCTAACTAGAGTGTTTTGTGTGGTCACTAGGGTTCTGTTAGGGTGTTGGTAGTAGTCACTAGGTCATTTCTTTGGAATTTCTGGGTGGCCAATAGTGCATTGCTAAGCAGTTGTGAGGGTTTCTTGGTGTTTTCTCTGGTGTTCTGCATTTTTGCATGGATGTAGCCAAGTAGTTGCTAAGGTTTTTTGTGTGTTCACTAGGTTCTTACTAGGGTGTTTTAAGTGGACACTAGGGCGCTCCTTGGGAATTCTGGGTGGTATTAGGGTGCTGTTAGGCTGTAGGTAGTGGTCACTAGGGCATTACTAGGGTTCTGTAAGTGTGTTGGTAGTGGTCACTAGGGCATTACTAGGGTTCTGTAAGTGTGTTGGTAGTGGTCACTAGGGCATTACTAGGGTTCTGTAAGTGTGTTGGTAGTGGTCACTAGGGCATTGCTAGGGTTCTGTAAGTGTGTTGGTAGTGGTCACTAGGGCATTACTAGGGTTCTGTCAGGGTGTTGGTAGTGGTCACTAGGGCATTACTAGGGTTCTGTCAGGGTGTTGGTAGTGGTCACTAGGGCATTACTAGGGTTCTGTCAGGGTGTTGGTAGTGGTCACTAGGGCATTACTAGGGTTCTGTCAGGGTGTTGGTAGTGGTCACTAGGGCATTACTAGGGTTCTGTCAGGGTGTTGGTAGTTGTCACTAGGGCATTACTAGGGTTCTGTCAGGGTGTTGGTAGTGGTCACTAGGGCATTACTAGGGTTCTGTAAGTGTGTTGGTAGTGGTCACTAGGGCATTACTAGGGTTCTGTCAGGGTGTTGGTAGTGGTCACTAGGGCATTACTAGGGTTCTGTAAGGGTGTTGGTAGTGGTCACTAGGGCATTACTAGGGTTCTGTAAGGGTGTTGGTAGTGGTCACTAGGGCATTACTAGGGTTCTGTCAGGGTGTTGGTAGTGGTCACTAGGGCATTACTAGGGTTCTGTACGGGTGTTGGTAGTGGTCACTAGGGCATTACTAGGGCTCTGTACAGGTGTTGGTAGTGGTCACTAGGGCATTACTAGGGTTCTGTCAGGGTGTTGGTAATTAGGGCATTTCTGGGTGGTCGCTAGGCCATTGCTAGGCAGTCGTGAGAGTGTTCTGAGTGTTTTCTATTGTGGTCTGAGTGCTTGTCTATCACTAGTCTATAACTAGGTTGTTCTGGGTGGTCACCAAGATGTTGCTATGGAGGTTGGAGTTCAACCACACATCTCCAAGTCTCCAGCACACAAGGTAACAGTGCAGCACAAATTGTCTGGGATGATTTATGTACAAAAATTTGGGGTAGAAGAGGAATAATATCTATGACCAATGCTAACAGTGATGCCTCAGCAACTAAATCTAATTATAGAAAAACAAGGGCAACAAATACAACGGCGATGTGTCAGAGGGAGTTTTATCCCAACCCTTTCAGAGGCTGGAGGCTATATTTCAGCATCTTAAAAATAATATGAATGTTGATGTGAGGAAATGAGATCACTGCAAAGATAACTTCTCAGCTCCGCCGGAGGGTCTGGGGCAGATGCTTGGAGAACAAGAAAAAGATAGACATGAAAAAATATCTTGCAAATGAAAGGTGAAAGCAGTTGCTGGCTATCAGGAGCAGTGCTGCCCCACAAGAGCCAGACAAAGATCTCCAACACTCTTGACTTTGGGGTTTCACAGCATTGCATTTTCTGATCAAAGCTGGAGAAAATTCCAATTAATTTGACAAAGTAAATGCAAATAAAAATGGGTGGATTTAAAATTGATCCAAATCTACCAAAGACTGAAATATCTGACCTTTTCTGATCAACTTGATTAGTTAAAACATATCTAATGAGCTGAATAAATTAACTTCAACAGCCCTAACAAACACGTCAGATCAAATAAATATGTATATGAGAGCTTTTGGTGAATGATGGAGATCCCAGGCCTGGTCATTCAAGCACAAGCAGAGGAAGCCCATAGACATGGGCTCTAATAAAGGGGCAGAAACATGGCAATGGGAGAGATGGCTACAGTGATTCCTCTCCCTGCATGTTTACCATATTTTCCTCTAACTCTTTCTGAAGCCGCTCTGCTTTGGACTTTTCCAAATGCAGACACTGCTCGAGCTGCCGAATACGGGCATGCTCCAGTTTGGTCTGAGTCTAAAGAGAGAAAAAGAGGGGGGAAATGGAAAGACACAAGAGAAAAAGAAAAGAGACATACATAGGTAGCAGAGAAAAAGATTAACAGGTCTTAGCTATTCACCAATCATAACACCAAAGTGTGAAGAAGTTTAAAGGCAGGACAGAATATGTTTTTATATTAAGCATGAAAGTATAGGGCTGGAAGGAAGAATATGTATTTAATCTGATATTTAAATAGATTTTACTCAGACTGTACACCACATTTAATTTTTCGCAAATGAAAATGAGACTGTAAAAGTAAAGTTTGTTCAGGATTTTGTATTGTCATAAGGTCATCGATCATGTCTAATATTCATAAAGCATGATTTTTGAAAACTGAAAATATCTGGAAAGACATTTTAAATGTTTTATAAATTAATTTTCTTTTCTATGAATCCATTTTCTTAATAGAAATCCTTCAATTAAAAAAAAACACACACACACACACACACACACATCATCTTCCAGTAAAGTAGCAGTAAAAATGGCAGATACCTCCAGGTCTCCTTTGGTAATGGACTCTTCCTCAACTCTGAACTGAAGATCTTCCACCTTCCTGTCATAACACATAATAACCACCAGGTGTCAGGGAATTCTTCATTTATTTTTTGCAGGCAGACAAAGCAGTATTGGACTTTATGCTGACACCTATAGGTGTGAACGCAGCATCACACCAAAACAAAGGAGTTTAATTACCCAACAAGATTGTAGAAAATCACTATTGGCAGGTGTATTTATCACCAATGACAAGGATATATTTTTTGTGAAGAGTAGGTTAGATGTATGTAAACTGTGTTGCGCTGGTAATCTAGTTAAATGGAGCACAATTATATTTCTCATCATATACTTCTAGCTGTAATTAACATGAGAAAAATGATAAGCATTTTTTTGCTTGTAAAACTAAACTTTTTGCCAAACTTTATTACCAATGTATAAAACCATGTAAAAATGAATAGATAATCTTCAGCCAAACCATTAGATGAAGAATTTTTCCCAAAAGCTGTGGAGTGAGGGCAGGAAATACTCAATCACTCTGAATATTACACCTTTTCCAAGCTGTTCATATTCAGAACGATAGATTTTTTTTTTTTTTTTTCTGTTGTCCTAATTTATATTTAATTTAAACATTGCATCAAATAGTCCCAATATTTATGCTACAATTACGACAAAGCTGCCCGTTTTTAATCTTTTTTTTATAAATGAACTCGGATGCAATGAAAAACAATAGTTATTTGGGGGGATGGGGTATGATTTCTTCATTTTATGTATTTTTTTTAACATTTTACAGTTTTTTTTTTAATTAATTAAGACCATTTTACTACTAATAATATTAATAATAATTAATCATTAATAATATTCACTTTCAATATAAAAAATATATTCAATATTTCACTTGAATTAAGTCATCCTGCGGCCCCCTTGGAAGTTTGGTGAGGGCCCCAGTTGAGAACCATTGATACAGATGCTTGCTTCAAATTTCAGAAGGTAACAGACATCCTAAAATGGCTGTTATTTGTCTTTGTCTAGCGGACATCTTAAGTAAGAAGTGTCCTTTTACAGCATCTTTTTATATGTTTGTGAAGAACAAATGACACAATAACAATAGATTGATAACAACAGCTAATGTCAGGATACTACTATAAAATATACAAAAAAAACCCCAACTCTACCTTCTCTCTTCTTCAAGCTGATTGGCCAGTTCCATTTTTTCTTTCTGAGTGCTTGCCAGCAGGGCTCGGACTTGCTGTAGGTTGCTCTCTGTCTCTGTTGCATACTGAATGAGATAAGAAAAAAGGTCAATTGTTCTTCAGAAATGTATTTGAATGTGGTGTTAAATGGAGTAGACAAGTTTGTATTTGTGCGTAAATGTAGTAAATTAAACGCTCATATAAGCGTTGTGTTTATATGTGTGAGTCACACCTGCAGATGTCGGGCCTTCAGCGCCGCCAGCTCTTTTTCCACCTCACAGATATGGCTGGTTGCCTTGGCGACCTCGGCCCGCTCCAGGTCTCTCTCGGCCAAGAGCTGCTCTATGTGCTGCTGTTTCTCCTTCAGGGCTTCCTGCAGAGCCGTGGTCCCAGAGATCTTCCGTGCGTACCTCGACGACGTCTCAGTCAACTGCGAAAAACAAAAGGCAAACTGTAATTTCATACTGAATTGTTAAATGGTTGATCTAAAAAGAAAATGCATTAGGATAAATATAAAATTGATAAAACGCATTATGACAGTGGCATCAGGAAGCAACGTTGCAAAATGTCAACATAAGACATGTGATTTGCACTGGCATTTTAAAGTGTCTAACCAGGCCAGTGCGGCTGGGTCGGCCCCCCACGCTGGAGGCCACAGAGCTGACAGAGCTGATGGAGGAGCTGGAGGGGCTGTGAGCCAGAGACGACACACCCATTGCCATACGCTTGCTCTTCTTAGCTTTAGCTGGACTGGTGGATGGGAAGCCGATCCGAATCACCTTGTGGATCGGAGCAAAGAGCCCAAACTTGGGTGGGCACTGAAAATATCTAAATAGAGACACATGGAATAAGGAAGTGAGGGACGAAATGCAGTATGTTCAAGAGTAGAACATTAAAAACACTCTGAGCAGATGGTTATCTGTATGATTTTCTCCTGCCGAACCCTTAGAAAGTCAACAAATACACAAGGGTATGCACCGAAATTTCAGCAAGCGAAAATTACTTTCCGTTTTTTGGCCAAAAGAGAATAACGGCTGAAAATATGAGCCAAATATATATGCAACTCAGTGTTCAGCGCTAAGATTTCACTCTCGCTCTTCTCGTTATAATTGAGCGGTGTGACGCTTCACTCAATATTACGCTCAGTTGGTCACGGCCCACGCGTACCACTCATGTTCATCGGAAAAGCAAACTTCGCTCAAATAACGTGCCGTCACGAAATTTTTATGCAGTATTATGCTTATTTCTATTTGCAATAGCCTTACTGTAATGAAACAAGGAGTGGTATAGCTATGCAGGGCAACGCTGGTAAAATGACGCTACCCTCGTTCACTGATCCGCTTACACGCTCTAATAATATTAGCTTTTGTAGGACATTATTTGGATAATTGGTCAAAAAATAAATCTGTTCAATTTAAATCTGTTGCATAGAACTGAATAAAGAACAATAAATTGATCTTTAATATTAATATATTTTAGTTTGTTACTTTATTTCATTGCCTTGTATTTTATAAATCCTGTATCATTAAAATGATTGAATTTCATTAAAAAGTCTAATATTAATACAATTATACAAAAAAAGTAATTTATTTTAAAGTAAAAAAAAGTACTTAAAAATAAGAAAAAAAATATTTTAGAAGAATTTTCAGTTTCTCGGTCAAGTGCAACCAGAATTTTTGGTTTCAACACACAATTTTCATTTCTGTGCATCCCTAGTTATTATAGTTAACTAAAACTAAAATCATAAAAAATATTGAAATAAAATAAACATTAGGTGGAATAAAATATAAAAATAAACAAACATTTTATTTTAGCCAGTTGCCAAAGCAACATTTCTCATTTTCATTTAGTTTAACTTGATGTACTAAAATAACTCAAAAGTAAATCAAATTAATTAAAAGTATATAGATATATAAAAAAATAAAATCCCAACTAAATTTCTAAAACTTTAAAATTAAAACAGAAATTTCAAAAAAAAAAATTATATATATATATATATATATAATATATATATATATATATATATATATATATATATATATATATATATATATATATATATATATATATATATATATATATATAAATATACACACACACACACACATATACATATATACATACACATACAAAGAGTATCTTAATTATAATTTTTTTAAAAGAAATTAATACTTCTATGCAGCAAGGATTTGCAGTCAAAAGACATTACAAAAGATTTATATTTCAAATAAATTATGTATTTTTAACTTCCCATTCATAAAAGAATTCAGAAAATGAACAATGTATCATGGTTTCCACAAAAATATTAAGCAGTACAGTTTTTCAAAAGTCATAAGAAATGTTTCTTAGGCAACAAATTGGCATATTAGAATGGTTTCTGAAGGATCATGTGACACTGAAGTTCTTTTAAACTGTAATAATATTTCACAATATTACTGATTTTACTGGATTTTGATCAAATAAATGCAGCCTTGGTGAGTCTTTTAAATGGTAGTGTATAAAGGACTGTTATAAATTACTGTTGTCTCTTAGAAAATGTTTCTTAACATCTAAACTGAACACAGGCAGATGTCCAGTCTCTGCCAAGCCACCATTAATAAAAAAACTAAAAAAAAAAAAAAAAACTACATAATCTACTAAATCCAGCCTTGAGCCAAATGTCAACAATTAATGAGTATCCATGAAGCTGTTTATTCCTCTTTGGCACTGAACCATCCTCGTTCTTCAGTGAAAAGACAGCAGAGGTTTAACCTTGGCTCAGCATGTGAATCATTACATGTGCAGATTAACTGGCCTGTATTTTAATACTAAACGTCAACATGAAACTGCATTCACAACCCATTTTACTTCAGTAATGTGGCTTCTCTAAAATGTAATTTCCCTCAAAAACTATGTAGGGTGGGAGAATTGTTTGGATGGTGAACAATGGCAGTTAAATATCGGAACGCAGAAAAAGTTATTAGATACCGGTGAAAGATTATGAAGACAAACACTTTCTTTAGGAGAAATATTTTTTAAAATATTTTTTTCTTTATTCAGCTTATTATTATTATTCACCTAAAAATGGAAATTCTCTAATAAATAAATTAATTACATTAATTGCCCACACAAATACCACTTTCAAGGCCCAGAAAAGTAGTAAAGATGTCATTAAAGTAAGCCATGTGACTCCAGAGGTTAAACTTCACTTTTATGGAGTGATGCGAGTGCTTTCTAAGTGCAAAAAAGACAATTTACCACAAGAGCATCATGATGCATGCATGTTGTGTTGATGTGAGAGCGGACGTTGGAGATGAATATTTTGTAAATAAAGTGGTAATTATGTTTGTTTTTTTGCACAAATTAATCACTCATGTCACTTCATAAACTTTGTTAAGCCACTGGAGTCAGATTAATTTCATGATGTCTTTACCACCTTTCTAGGGTTTGAAAGTTCTAGTTGCATAGGCTGTCAATGGAGGGACAGAAAGCTCTCCGATTTCATCAAAAAGATCTTAAGTGTTCTGAAGATGAACCAAAGTTTTACAGGTTCGGAACGACATGAGGGTGAGTAATTGATGACAAATTTTGATTTTTGGGTGAACTAAACTTTTAAGAAAATAAATCAGATCCATTGTGATTTCATGTTGTAGGCTGCAATACAACAAATATATTAACATACTAAATAGTTTTCCAACCTCTTTTAAAAAGGCATGAAACAATGAGACCTAGTAGTGCTGCTAAAGACAGGACATGTTAGTGGAAGACAAATGATGTACCTGGTTCCAGCTACAGCTCCATCGTTTTTCCCTAACGGCTCGTCCAGCTCCACTCCACACCACTCGCCCTTGGCAAAGTCAGTCTCCCCCACATAGCGCACTACTCCTGTCTTAGTGCCGCCAACCTGAGAAGAGAGCAGAGGAGATTAAGTGGTATATACACTAGCAACATGGACACATGGTTTAATGTGATTCCAGTTATTTAGTCTAACAAAACAGGTTTGGAAATCTGGTTTCTTGAAATACTCAACAGAAAAAACACAAATAATTAGGGGTGTGACGAGATCTCGCGAGACTAAAACGTGACGAGATTTCTCGTCGAGGTGAAAAGTTGTCTCGTGGTGCTATCAGTGTGAGGGTGAAATTATTATTCAAGATGCCCCCGTCACTTTCAAATCGTTTGTGTGGAAACATTTTGGTTTTTGGCGCAAGAATAACACACAAGACACAAACAATGTGTAAACATTTTAAGAAAACTATGCCGTACACCTCGGCCAAGGTTGTACAGACTCTTAAGGGCTGTTCACATATCGCGCGCATTTTCATTCGCGCAAAATGGAAGCGACGCGGTCGCGACGCGCATATGGTGCGGCACGCTCGTTTTTTTCCTGGCGCGCCTGTGCCGCGGCGAGATGAAAACATCTCAACACTTCAGAATGTCTTGTCATGTGACAAGAACCAAGCGATGGTCGTGGAGAGCACAGTTCATGGTTGCATAGCAACGACAGACGCTACAGAAGCGCGAGCTCCCGAACGCTTGCAAAAGAAGGAGGAAGCGACGCGGCCGCGCTTTCCACGCTTTTTTAGGCGCGATATGTGAACGGCCCCTAAAGAGGCAGAAAGCATCGCTGTCACTGCTGACGGCTGGACTTCTCGGTGTACATACTAACTATATCACAGTTACAGCCACACAATCAATAGTGACTGGGAAATGGTCAACTTTGTACTGCAGTTAAAGTGACACTTAAAGTGTAATTTGATTTTTTTATTTTTGTGTTTATTTTATTTATATTGTTTATTTTATGTTCAATCTATAGAAGGAAGTTCAGTGAGATTTCTCATGTGAAATTATACAGGGCAGAAAACGATCGGTTGATTTTGTGGCAACATTTAGCAGTGTTTGCATGTTGTTTTACTGCAAATAATTCATTAAAATAGAAGTAAAATGACATGCATTACAACATTTTTGCATTTTATGATTTTCAGTTGAATAAAAGACTATTTTCCCTTCATACGTTTCATTATTGAGGATTTCTTAAAAATACTATAAAAATCTCGTCTCGTGAACCCAATCTCGTGTCTCGTCTCGTGGGATAGGGGTCTCGTCACACCCCTACAAATAATATAAAAAAATATTCAATATTGATCAGTTGGTTTATTCTAAAAGATTGGATACCATATGAGCAATATGTTAATTTCATTCTATTTGTTTATATTTAATATGCACAAATTATATATACCTACATACATACACAAATACACACTCACACACATACATATAATCATATAATGTGAAGTTTGGAAGTTTTGGAACCTTCAGGAGGTAGATATATTATGCTTAATGTCCAAATATACCAACAAAATGTCGGTCTGTCTACAAAATTTTACATCTATAAAAGTAGATAGAAGTAGTCTCACTGCATGTCAGCAGTGTAGAGTAGTAAACTCTGCCAGCTGGTGCTGAGATGTAACTGGGAATGACTGTTGTGCTGGTTGAACTGGCCTACATTCATCAACCCAGCACTAGGGAAAAAAGGAGGTCACAGACTATTCATTAGTGATGGCACAACTACACATAAGAAAGCATATTGTATACTTCATTAACAAGGGAGTGCATATCACACATGTTGTGCGCTTCAGAGGCATTCATTCATATTACTGTAAAAACAAATTTCTCTCTCATACTGTACACACGCAATCACAGAGAACACAATGAAAAAAGATGAGACATGCTGTAAGAAAAGGCTCTGGTTCCAAGAGGTCACATTCATAGCTTTACTGCTAAATTATGCATGACATGACATACAGGAACATAAACTGAATTGACCCTTCGCAAAGACCCGCCCCCTTTAGTTACTGTTGCTATGTCCGACAAGCCATGCGCTCTCACGCCACACATCATGTTCTCACGAGGTGAAAAATACATCGCAGAGCAAAGAGGACACCAATAACGAATCTACAGGCAAGAAAGAGCAGGTTACTTCATATTTAAACATTTCATATAAGTTTAAACAATACTGTATAGTGTCTCTTTAATGTGTCGCGACAGATCTCTGTAGCTCCTTCAAACGGCTCGTGAACCGATCATCTCTTCATAGCTTCAAATAAACATGAATGAACATCAGAAGAAATGTCTCACCCGTGGAAAGACACGAATACGCACAACCTTTCAAGTTCAAGTTCACCAAAGTTAATCTACTAACTCCTCTGACTGCTTTGTTGGATAAAATGGCGGATTCGAGGATATGATTGGTTAGATCGCCTGTCAATCAAACTGTTTGCGAAGGGTCAATTAGAGACTCAAAGTCACATTGTTTCATAAGATTCCTGTAAAATTATCCCCAAAACAAACAAACTAATCATGTAAACTGTTTCTCTGAAATTATTCTCATTATTACATATGACTGGGATATTTACCAAGAGTAAAATCTAGAAATCTCAAGAGCAACTGACCCAAAACAACAACAATATATACTAGCTATTTTTATGTTGTTAACTAAAATAAATCAGATTTTCCATTTTAAAGAATGACCAATATGATGTATTTTAACCATTCAATAAACCCTCTCCATTTTGAATGGATAAAAAAATGCATTTCCTTTGTGCAACTGTTTTGTATTTTCATCAATCATTCCTTACAGGTAAATTTTACATTTTAGTAACATGCAACTTTAGATCTTGACTTAAAATTAACAAATGGGCCTAGTACGGAACCTTGAGGCACACTTCTTCAAAAGGTTTCCTTATCAACCAGCCTCATACCAAAAGGTTTTCTAGTAATGCCTAGTCATGATGACACATCAAAACAGAAAATGAGAAAGCAGCAAACCATCCATCCATCCCAATTCAAAATCCTAGCGCCATTACATAACAACTGCAACAACGAAAGGAATAGCAAAGGTTAAACAAAGAATTAATGAAAGTCATACTTGCTTGAGGATCAAAAACATGAATTGTTTTGGAACAAAACTAAACACATCTACCACTCCTCTCAGCCAAAGATATACAAAGCTGTTCGTAAGGGTCTGAGGTTTAGCCATTCTTAGAGAGTATGATGGAAGAGATATGCAAACAGTGTGCCCTACAGTTGTGTCTACTTTTATGTTTTAATCTGTCTCTACTTAAATGGAATGAAAAGCCAAAGCTGTCCGTTTGCGGAAACACTAGTCTCAGCTCAGACAGAATGCTCCACGTTCCGCCCACAGTCTGTTCACTGGAAGTCTGATGCATATTGCAGACTAGAAGTGTTGAATGAAGAGGTTCCAGTACGAGCTCCGCTGCACACCACTGGAAGTCAGTTAGTAACATTTCACCTGGACACAAAATTTCTATATACATTTTCAGCCATTGTTTAAGGTGCTATTTGTACAATTGTTTGGAGAGGCTTTACCATTATTTAATTTGAGTGTTTCCCTCCCGCAATTCATTATTTATTATTGCATGATGAATTTCAAACTAATCCACCCCTAAATGGCACATAAAAACAAAATGAACTGTGGTTGGTTACTTAATGTTTTGGTCATACGGTCTTATCTTGTCTAAGTGGGCGGTTCCTTGGCCATAAGATGCAGTGTGGATCAGTCGGACCACATTGTGTGCAAATAATCATAAGCCTATCTCTGTAAAATAGTACTGAATGTGCACTTGCAGTGTACTTCAAATCTTAAAAAAGTATATTTAAAAAAAAAAACATTTCCGTAAAAAAAACTTAAGTATTCTAAAGTGGACTTTTCACACGGGAAGCTAGCAGATATATTTCTTCTAAAATATGAAACTAATGACAAATGGTTTTTGTACCATGCAAATTAATTCTCTGAAAAATACTTAAAGAATAATGTAATTGGACATTAATAATGTAGTTGTAATCAGAATAATAACATTTCTTGGGATTCCAATCCCAACCAACACGAGAGCCCACCAAATGTGTCCAAATCTGCATTTATTCATGTGAAAAGCAAAATTCCTTTTTTTTTTCCTGCTGTCAGTTTGTGGGACTCATCATTCTTTTACACAGATCATATGGCATCAACAAATGCTTAGAAATGAAGTAGAGCCGTTTATGTTTTCACAGATTCATCAAGTGGTGTTTTGAGCACCGCGAGACATTCTGCGGTTTGGCATTAGAAAGGAGAGCGTCCGGAAGAGAATATATTCAGAGAGACACATCACATTCTCCCGCCAGTGAGCGAGTCAGTGTTTGTGCAACTGACGTGGCAGATGAGCCACAGTACACTCCGGTATGGATAGGGTGATAACACAAACATTCCTGAGGGTACGTTCCAGATGTGCAAAAGTTACTTTACCATGTCGTCTCACTGCTGCTTTTCATATAGGAACAGTTGACGTCTCAAACCAAAACAGCAGCAATTTATGAGGGTGAAAACATACACCTTTGGCAAAAAGCTTCCAAGTCACTTAAAAACACTATGGCTTTGAGCAGCTATTCTCTAATAGACCTTCTGGGTGTTAGAAGAACTATAAATTCAGCAGAATACACAAGCACAGCACAGAGATGAGCGGTGAGGAGTGGAGAAAGCTGACTCAGACTGTGTCCTCTCTCAATACGTCTCAGTCGCAACACTGCAGATCCACAATCAGTCAGCATAAGCCTCAACTTGGCAGTGGCTTGATCCACCTTACAGTTCCTTTGACGAACTGTCTGAACTGACTAAGACAATTCCGAAGTCTGCTCAACAACACCAGCGTTACGACCATCAGCAGACTACTGAAATAAAATGATTTTTGTCCAAAAAGGACATCTTCCAGGTCTTTTCAAAGGGTTCAATAGCTAACTAACCAGTGTAGAAGTGATGTATGAGAGATAGAAGCTTCATAACAAATGTGTCGATCTGAGTTTTTACCCCTTTCCCTCTAAGTGTTTTATTTTTAAGTTGCAAGCCAGTGCCAGCATTTCTGATCATATTCACAAAACTTTCACAGACCCCAAAATATTTTGTTGTGTGAATGAATTTATGTGAACATAAATTGTGTTAAAAGAAAAAAAACAGAGCTACATTCTAGCTTCATTCATTCTTTTTTAAATCAAAACCTGAATGTGGCTAAGTTTAAAAAAAAAAAGCTGTTTTTTTTTCCTTTTTGCGTACTGTATTTTTGCAAACTACATAGGTATATTTGGGTGAAGAAAAGTTAAAAAGAAAACATGTTGCCAGTGAGCTAAAACCTATTCATTCATGCAAGAAACATGCTAATTCATTCTAGCAATGTGATTAATTGAGATAGCGAAACGCTAATTCATGCTAGAAAACTAGCTAACAGATGTTAGCAATGTGTTAAAACATGTTAATTCATGTCAGCAATGTCTTTCTTTCTTCCTTTCTTTCCACAACAGCATATACAATGTTTTGTGTTTGCATTTGCTCTTAAATCAAAAGAAAAAAATCCAAGATAACAACTTGAGAGGGAAAAATATAGAGAGAGATTGATTTCAGCAGTCAGAAGAGAAAGATGTCAAATTTGCAGTCACTCCGTAAGCTGTTTATTGTCAGGTAAAGGTAATATTACACAAATTATTGCATTATAAAAGTGTATAAAAAAATTAGAGAAGTCCGGCACACACTGAGCAAAAATCTTTTCTTCCATATGGAGACAGTTACAGGCGAGTAAAGGGTTTTCGAAAAGAAAATGTAGGGCGTGTACTTGGTTCAATTCACTGGTTGTTGACAGAGAAATCTAGCATACGTCACCAGCGTCACCAGACAGAAATCTGTGGTTTCACCAGAAGATTTGAAGCATACGAGACCTTTTAATTACATTATGAAGTTTAAAAAAAAAAACATCTGAACATCTGAATCCGTGAAACAATAAGATCTATAACGTGCATTTAAAAAGTAGATAATGTGAATTTCCTTCACATGTCGACTTGAAGGCATTTTTCAGAGGTTATTATCCAGAGCGACTTAAATAACACATATGAGATTGTTTAGACCAACAAATGCTAGCTATCAGAAAAAGTGCTTCCTGTACAAATAAAAATGAGTGCTCACTAGTAGAATAAAACTATTACAGAAACAAAAATCTGTATGAGTGCAAATAAAAAGGATCATTAGGGCCCGAGCACCGAAGGAGTGAGGAGCCTATTGTAATTACTTACAATATGTTTAGGGCCTAAACATGTTTGAAAACTCATGAAACTTCGCACGGGTATCAAAAGTGGTGAAAATTTAGTCTATGGATTTGAGAATTAGGTGTGGCAAAATAGCTTGATAGCACCACCAACAAAATTTCAATTAAGTGGCCTTCACGCTACGTTTCTCGTAAAACTAAGAAATGTAACAGCCCGATCATTACGGCCACCTGCGGGCAACATGAAAAGTCATGAATTTTTCTCATTGAGATTTAACCAGAACATCATAATATTTGGCCAGTATAATCTTAAGGCCTTAGCAATGTTAAATTTTAAAAATCTTGAGTTTTCATTGAATGCATGTCCGTGGCGGCCTGACAAAGTTTCATATTTCGCCATGAAACAGGAAGCTGACGTACAAATTCACTCCCTGAAACACATTTAAATATGCCATGAAGTACCAAACATGTTAGAATCATGCAACAATTGGCTAACCGCAAATGTAGCCTCTGCCTCAAACTTCACGTTTGATAAGAGCCCTGGCCTGAAGACATCTACGTGC